>JADLZK010005940.1:0-129889 GCA_015847255.1 Hyparrhenia diplandra
ATATATAGCAAAGTCTGAAGTTTTAGGTGACTGATTCCATCATCATCCATACTCTCTGAATCTTTCCAGGTGTTCAACGAGGTGAACAGCCGGGAGATGGAGAAGATCAACGTGTTCAGCGGCATGTTCAACAGCTGGATCTTCTCGGCTGTCGCCGGCGCCACCGCCGTGTTCCAGGTGATCATGGTGGAGCTCCTGGGGAAGTTCGCGAGCACGGTGCACCTGAGTGGGAGGCTCTGGCTCGCCAGCGTGCTCATCGGCTCGGTCAGCCTGGTGGTCGGCGCCTTCCTGAAGCTCATCCCTGTCGATTCCGGCAGTGACGTCTCGTCTGACAGCCACGATGGGTACCAGCCCATCCCCACCGGCCCCAACGCCGTGTGATTTCCGAGGAGACCTTCGGCCATTCTTCTTTATTTTTATTTGTTTTTGTAGAAAAGAGAATTGAGCCCTCAGATTCGTTTACAGTTTTTAGAAAAAAAAATGTTTTAGATAGGAGCGACGGTTGTATATGCCCGTCCTCAGGAATTTGATCCTCTCTTGGCTATTTTGTCTTTGTAGCCAGCAATGTTTTATGTTTCTGAATGTGGATGATAGAATCAATGTTTTTTCTAGCGAATAATGAGAATGTGTCAAGCTTTGCATAATGGTGTATTAGAACCCTACTAGAATAAATATTGAGATCACTATCACTGGGAGTCTTTTCCCTCTTCTACAATGAAACCGCGCCCCTGCGTCGCCTCCCTCGTAGGGCGACACGGGCGGCTCCTCCACAAACCCTAGCGTCGCCGCCTTCACTCCCTCTCTCCGGCCTCGTCGCTGCCGGCATGGCCGCCTGGCCGGCGGGATGGCGGCGGCGGGGCCACCCTCCCTTCCTGTGGCGGTGCGGCGGTGGTTGGCCGGCGTCCCCCCTCTCGCGTGAGCTGCGCGGGAGCTTCGGCGGGGAGGGCTGCATTGACCCGCGACGGGGCGCCGGCCGGTGCTAGCGCCGGCGATGGGGCTTCTCTCCCCTCAAGCTTCCCCTCCTCGGTCATGGCAACCACGACGGTGACGGTTGGCAACCCGGTGCCTGGGAGGCCGGATCCCGTGGCGGAGATGGGCGGATCCGGGTCTCGGTGGTTTGATATGGCCTAGCCCGGCGGCGGTGCGGTGGTGGCAGAGCGGGCTGGCAGCGGCTAGGCCTGCGGGCGCGCTTAGAGTGGCGCTCCCCCTTTGCCTCCCCTCCCTCTAATGGCCTAGCTGCTGTTGTGACGACGCCCATGGCTACTACGGTGGTGGGCGGATCCCACCGTGGTCATGGCAGGAGGCGTCCGACAGGGCTGCGGTGTCCGGCCCTTGGCGCTCGGATCTCGGGTGGCCCTAGGTTTCGGGCGACGCCCGCAATGGTGGGGCGCGCGGGTCTCGTCTCTGCTGGTGGAGATGGTTGTCGCCAGCCGACGCCGGTGGCGGTGTCGGGCCGGCGGCGGCATCGGCTTTGTCGTGATGCGGGTGGACGCGGCGCGCACGTAGTATGGTTGGTTCTCGCGTTGTGTCAGTCGGTGGGGGTGGGCGGCCGGCCGCCGCCTTTGTGTGGCGGGCGTCGATGCCCTCGAGCAAGGACGGCGGGGGTGGTGGCCGCAAAGAACGGCGGTGGTGGCATGCCGAGATTGAACAATTGGTTGACGCCGAGCTGGCGTGGGCAAAAGCCTAACAACGGCGACGCTTGGCGGGCGTCATTTTCCCTCTTGGGGCGTCGTGTCCCGCGCGCCAAGACGTCGTAACCTTCTTGAAGGCGTCGCGGTGGATTTCGACTCAATCGCTTGGGCATGGGCGGGGGTTTGAGGTCGGAAGCCGAGTCTGCTCTTGCGTTATGCTTGAGCCGAGCAGCGATGACTGCCATGGCCTCTGCCCGGGGTTTCGGGTCTCTTTTCTTTGTTGGGTCGTCGTTTACTTTGTTGTGTCACGTGGGTAAGCTTCGCTTTTGTGGTGATTCTCACCACGTTGGCTGCCTTGTTCATATATTTGCTCTCTACTTATCAATCGAAAGTCGGTAAAACATATCTTTTGAAAAAAGATCACTATCACTATTTTTAGTGTACACCAATATTTTTTGAAAGATCCGCTTCCCGGCTTTGATTAATAATAAGAAGATGAAGTAAGCATCAGTTACATGCGCAAGTGGCGCAAAAATAACTTGAGGTTTTCACCTGTGTGCCATTATAAAAGATGCACCAAACCTCGTATGCCACTAGAAAATTGATTGAACACGTGTGCCCGCGACACATTTTACTTCTACCTATATATCATTCTCGGGACCGATGGAAACCAACGAAGGTGAAGCGGCCGCCCGCCACCGTGGCAGCTCAGGGCGAGGCCCGCGTTTCCGCGGTGCGGTGCCTCCGTGCTCCCGGGCGCATCCGCCCACGTGCCCCGGGCTCTCGGCGCTGAGAAGGTTGGGGATGCGGCCCGTCGCGGGAGGGCCAAGTACGGTGGATGGTCAAAAGCGCTTCGTCGTTGCCGAAGAAATCTGGAAGGCGAGGCCGATGAAGGCGGGATGATGACGGCACGCGTCGCCGGCGGCGTGGGCGTCCCGGCGTCGGCCAGCTCAGCGTGGCGCCCGGCCGCACACGCAGCGCCCGCCGATGTTGTGTCCGGCCGCTCGCGACCCGCTCCGACGGCATCGGCGGCCTCCGGGCGCTCACCGCACCTGCACGCGGGAACTTCGCTCGTCGGACGCCCAACTTTCTACCCCAGCCGGAACCCGGTCGCCCCAAATCCATGCGCCTGGGCGGCATCGAATCGCTACCGCCCGACCGGGCGCGAGCTCATGTCTCTCGGTTATCGCGGCCATCCTACCTCGGCGTCGTCCGGTTGGGGGCCCAATGCTCTCAAGGTTGCGACTCCACGACCTCTCTTTGTCACCCCGGCGTGCACGGCCACGGCTGTGCTCCATCATGGTCCGCGGGCTCGTTGGCACAACCGGCAAAGACGCCACGGTGGCGGCGTGCGGTCGGGCCACAGACGCCGTCCGCCCGGGCGTCCCGCGGCTTATCCATGGGCTTCTGTCCGCAACACGGGCGATGGAGTCCGGCGCTTGGCGATCCACCAGAGGCTTGGGCCGCGAGTGTCCTCCAATGGCGCGATGCCGCCTCTCTCGCTCCCCGGGTCTTGATGGTCGGGCGGAAGGTGTTGGCACGCGAGGGAGCCGGGAAGATGCTGTGCTGTTCCGAGGGCGGCTTCAGTTCGTCCGGAACAACGGTGTCTGCCTAGGCGCACTCTGGTGGAATCAGGGAAGAGATCCACGGCCGCGTCCATGGTGGTCTTCCGTGGTCGATGCTTTCGATGCCTTGCGGGTGATCACAAGGTTGCTTCCCCGTCGGGATCCGCTCAAGTGCCTCCACTGCAGTGGTAGCGGCCACATTGCCGAGGCATTGTCCAAAGACGCCCACGTTTCAACCGCCGGCATCGAGCAAAGGCCACCCCTGAAGATCTCTAGATTGGTTTTGGCTAATTGATGACATCCTTAGGACTAATCTCTATGCTAAGTGTTTGATTTAGTTGGAGATTGGTCAAGCCGAGGATGGTGCATGGTGGTCATGGTGAATGGGTCGAGGTGATCCAATTGATGATCAAGTGCGCATCTTGGCGTGTTTCGAGGATCAAAATGGGCTCAAGGCAAAGGTATATCATAGGGCCATTTTGATTTTACACTCAAGACACCATAGAGGGTGTGAGTGGTTATAGGATCGATAAGCCGTACTATAAAGAGGGGAAAACTATCGTACATATCGATCCTCATGTGCCTCTAGGTTCAAAATCATTTGCATGCATTCTAACCTAGAGAGCTAACTCCGTACTTGATGGAAAATGTTTTCAAAATGCTAACACATGGTGTCGGGGTGTTCTTCGACGTGTCGGCAACAAGAATCAAGTGACGGAAGTCGGTTTGGAGCAAAGGCGAAGAAACGGCAACACAACGGCAATTTTCGCGGCTCGAAGCGGCCGGACGCATGCACCGGACTTCGGACCGGGAAGCATGCGAGAACCGACCGGACGCTCCGGTGAGTGGTTCGGTCAAAAAGAACGAGAGCATGTTTTTCGTGGTTGTTCTCGGGAAGTGACGGACGCGCATGCGGAAGCATGACCGGATGCATGCACGGGGGTTCTAAATTGGGCATGTTGGGTTTTGTCGGTTGTGACGGACTCATCGACGGACTCATGCATGAGTCCGGTCGGCGCGTCCGGTCGGCCCGCAGGAATTGCATGTTCCTCCCCAACGGCTCTATTTTTAGGTGGAGCCTATTTATACCCCTTTGGCCGGCCATGGGAGCTCTCTTGGTCATTTTGAATCAATCCTAACACCTCTAGAGCTGAGCACTCATCCTCCTCCTCACTCCTTTGCTTGAGAGCATTCATTCTAGTGAGTTGAGGTGATTCAAGTGCACTTGCTTTGATCTTTGCATCTAGTGGCACTTGTGGATCGTTGTGAGCCGGTGGTTTTCTTGTTGCTCTTGGAGAGCACCACTCCTAGCCGGCTTGGTGATTGGTGGAGGCATTGGCAAGAGAAGGTGAATGTTCTTGGCCACCTCCGGTGATTTGTGAGAGGGTCACATACTCCTCGTCGGGAAGACAAAGTGTGAGTAATCTATTGCTCGTGTCTTGGGTACCTCTCATTTGCTTTGGGTGCGAGAAGCCTAAAGGCATTTGGCTTGGAGTGAGCTCCACCTCGACCCACACGTGAGAAGGTCGGGCTGGAGGAGATTAGCTTGAGGGTGCTCAAGTGGACTTGGGGTTAAATCTTGTGTCTCCACTTGTCTCTTGGTGATTGGCTTCAATTTGGTCATCACATTGATTCATCCTTGGTGATTGGATTGACTAGCCTCGACATTGTGGTATATCACCTTTACACACTTGCATTACTTTCATATATCTTGTGCTAGTGTAGTTTGAGTAGACTTGCTTAGTTGCTAGAGTAATTAGCTTGTTCACCTAGTGGTAAAGTAGTGACTTAGCCCTTGTGTGTGAATTAGAGACTATAGCACCTAGAATTGTCAATAGGAGGCTTGCCGACAAGTAGAGCTAGAGCAAACGCATTTTACGCTTTGTTATTTACTGACAAGTTGCTCTAGTGTTTTTGTAGAAATTTTATTAGGCTATTCACCCCCCCTCTAGCCATTTAGGACCTTTCAACCCCAGACCAACATCGACGCTCTGCTCATGACCGACTTACCTTCGGCAACTCCCGGACGCTAGGTGATCCATGTGGGTCACCCACTCGCGTGATGCCGCGGTGGACTCTTTTGATGTCGCCACACGGATGTGCGTGCGGGGGCACCAACGACATCCGTCGCCCGACGTCGGCGGCACCGGGCAAAGTTGCCAAAGGAGATCTCCATCACGCTCACGCCCACCACCGACATTACGGCCTGCTGTTCTTTGCACCCGCCGAGCCGGACCCGGTCATTTCGCCGTCGGCGAGGGCGCGGGGCCTCCCTTTTGGGTTGACCCGATGTTCGATGAGCTCGTTGCCTCCCTTTGCCGGGTGTTCGTCTACTCGGCTGCTGCCCGGTGGAGTTTGAGGCAGTGGTGGCGGGCACCCGGTCACAACCATAGATGATTCAACTCGGTTTTGCGGAGGTCGAGGCACCGGGAGTGGTGGGCGACCCACCCCGGTCCGGTGGACATTCTCAACAGCCAAGATGTCGAGGCGCATCGGCTTGACCATGTCAATCAATCGTTGATCACGACGGCGGAGGTGAAGTTCGTCCCCGCGCCCCGGCCGCGCCCATGACCGCGACCTCCTCGGCGAGCCGGCATCCGGATTCCCCTATTGCGATGTCGTAGGTGCTTGTATCCACCTCTTGCGGCACCCTCGGTGCCGCGGACGGCGACGTGGATACGGGCGCCCGGGGCGTGGTTGATGTCGCCGCGCCAAGGACCTATCTCGATGATGATGTAGATGGAGGGCGATAGTGGGGACTCGATCCGAGGCGATCGAGGAGGAGGTATGCATTCCTTTCCGGACCCCAATCTTGCGTGCCCGCCCAAAGATGAGGCGTGCGCGTACACACATCTCCATTCACACCCTCGGGAGGAGTGGTCGCATTGCGGCCAAGCCAAGGGCACCCAATGCTACGCGGCGGGCCGTGTAGTGTTGCTAAAGAAGATGGGTATTCATGTGAATGAGGATGCGGTTGATAAGGACATCGAGGCCAATTTCATTCAACAATTTCGTGGTGACATGTCCTTTAGGAAGCGTAACGTGCTTCGGTGTTACTCAATGGCGATTTCAACTTTGGCGACGCTCAACCTCAACATAGCGGGTTGGGTGATGGCATGGATGATGCCATGGTGTGAGTTGTGCTTTAGCTCACGTAAGCGGCGGCCCTACCGGCCGGGAGGAATTCGCTGAGTGGTGCGCAACAAGTTCAGTCCAGTTTACCCATTCACGGTGTTACATGATTGTTTTGTTGTTACTCGGGTTGTCGCAAAAACCTTTTCATGTTACCCGCTTTTTGTGTTTGGTTGGTCCGGGGTTCGGTAATCGTTTGACTACCGTTATCCCCTCTTGTTGTAACAAAACTCTCTTCTACTTAATGAAATATCCGCCTTTGGCGTTATCGCGAAAAAAAAGAAATAGACTATTTTGCCCATTGTGGGTCCAAGCTCCCAGTGACCGGGAGCCTTACTCAAATTAAATCCAGAATCAATCTCACAAGCACATCTATGATCGATTTGAGAGCATTCTCTAGTACCACTTTGCTTATGTCCCCCCCTCAGATCTACAGATTCTAGTCTTAATATTTTGGAAGATATTTTAGGCAAAGAATGGACATAGATTTGCAATACAACATGTGAAATTTCATCTAATTTTGAGGGTGTTTGATCAAGCTCTATGTTGTTATCCCCATGTATTTCGGGCTATTTTCTTTGCTATATAAGCCATAAGTTCATGTTTAGACAAGAGCTTCCCATTGGACTTTTCTGAATTGTCGATTACCCGAAAGTTCCAAATCTAATATGGCAATCAAATGGCAATTCAAACTAAAAGTACTACTTTATGCTAAAATAACACTTATGATCACTACTCGTTCATCTGAAACATTTGTTGAATTCAGTTTATCTTTGCATGTACTCCCCTAGTCGCTACACGTACTCCTCTAGTCGCTACATGTGGATGGGATTGAAATCTAAATTTAGATCTGACCCAACGAGCTCTCTGCACGCGAGGCATATCAAAGAATGGAGCTGACTTGGGTGTTGGATCCGCCGGAGGCGAGCTATATGGAGATGGTGGAGCCGACAAAGGCGATCTATATGGAGATGGTGGATCCGCCGGAGGCGAGCTATATGGAGTAGGTGCGTAAATCGACGGTAGATCTTCTAAGAGAGACATGCCTCGGATCAGGTGTATGCACATGCATAGATTACTTTTCTTCCTGCCCATGTAGTTCCTGGTGCCTCCTGTTCCGAGCGCATGCACTCGATTAGACACTGTATATTTCCCCCTAGACATATGCTTCTGATCTTGCTGGCATTGTGTGGTTTATGTGTCTTATTAAGGTGAACATCTTGCTAGCATTATATATAGGCGCCTCTTTTATATATTGAAGGCCAACAGGTTAATTAATGATTTGGTAATTTCAAGAACAATTGTGCATGCGGGGTTGGTGGGTGTAGTAGTGCATTTGCCCCATAATAATGGATCATATTACACATTGATACTCCAGCTGTTCTAAAATAAATGCATTTCTATGGTTCTTTATCTTAGATTCAATCAACCATCACTATGCTAGGTCTTCTATTCTATAATATATTCTCTATAATATATTCCTCGGTCGTGAAACGAATGCAATTCTCATCTCGCGATGAGTCAACCAATTTTAACTTTGACTCCTCAATAATACTTGTCCATTAAGGATATCACTGGTTTAAGATCTGTAGCATTTTCACCCTCAGGACCCCTAATTAAATGCCCAATTTAAAATATGATTGTATCCTTATGCCTAAGGATATGGATGGTCTCTACCTATCCTCCTGAATCATTCATTAACTACTACAATTGTTTTGAGTGGAGAAATAAGTTTCTTGAGGAGGGCTAGAACTATGCTCTGTGCCAGGAGAGTTTAGAAGAAACTTCGGATCATCTCTTCTTTGCATGTCCCTCTGCAGTTGGCAGATGGTTTGCTCTTGGAATTACTTGGAATGAGGATGTGTCTGTTCACCAAAAGCTTTTCTTTTTTTTTTTTTTTTGGGGAACAGGAGACCAAAAGCTTTTCCTTGCCAGGCATGCTTTTCCCTCAGCCTTTTTCATGGAGATTTTTTATGATTGTGGCCTGGTGCATTTGGAACGAGTGGTATATTTTTAATGGAAAGCCTCCAAGTACTTCTAGATGGAAAGATGCTTACAAGAAGGAAGTTGCTGATCACTTTGTCAGGATCAAACCGAGTCTTCACCAGTCCATCTCTCTATGGCTCATCAATGCCCTGTAATTTTCTCTGTTCTCTTTGCGTTGCTGTAATAGCTTTTGCTGCTGTCTCTTTTCCTCTCTTTCTTTCTTCTTTTCCTGCCTTATAGTGTGCAGTATAGTTTAGTCTTAGTTTTTAGTTGTTAGTTTTTAGTTTTAGTTTGTGCCTGCTCCCCCTTCTTTGGCTAACCGCTGTTTTGGCTTGTTGTAAGTCTTTGTTAACCTTTGTTCCCTTTAATTTACCTCATTGCCGGGGGCTTTGCCCCACGGTTTTTGTTAAAAAAAAAATCAAAAGAAAGGTAAATTGAGAGCCTAGAAAAGAAATAGAACTCCTGATTTACACATCCATGCTAAACATAGCGGTAGTCAGCGAGCCGCCCAAGAGCTCCAAGATCATTAGGAGCTTAATTAGTAATAAGCCTTGAAACAACCTATGTAGCATTTGGGGACGACATGAATTTTGACTCGTAAGATGGGGACTAATCCTCTCTAGGATGCTGCTAGGCATATTGCGCTTCCTGCCGTGTCCCAGTTGCTCTTGAACTCTTCTAAGATATGACGATGCTTTTTGTCTGTTGGAAGTACTTTTGCACTACAGGTTTCTTCTCTGTTGGAGACTTGGAGGTAGTTTGACCCATGCGGCCATGTCAGTTCAATCTCCAAGGTTTCTTCTTTCCGCGATCAAGCTGAGAGGATTCAGTTCAATTGGCTAGAGCCTAGAGGCAGATATCAGTTGAGATGGCAAGTCAAGAACTCCACAGTCGCGGGATTCTTCGATGATCTAACATATGTGGCTCCTGATGCCTCCTTTTCCTAGCACTCATGGCTGCATGCATCCATTGCATTTGCGCGCCGCTGGTACTAAGTAGAGCAGCAAGAAACTGTGGTAATATAGGACGAGCCACATCGATTGTCCAATTGGGTAAGATTCGTCAAAAAAATAAAATAAAATTGGGTACACAATAGAAGCATGCGGGGTGATATTCTCCTTTATAAGTGGCAATACATGTTTCTGACTATTGGAAGTAGGTGGTTGGTAACTATGGCATTTACTCCGGCTTACAACAAGTAACAACGACGGTACCTGTATGCACAAAATGGTCTAAACATTTTTTTTTAACTTCCACTGGGGGCCGACCGGAATATATATTTAAAAAAGGCCCCAAAATAGCAAATTTACAAATGTTTAAGAAGAAAACAACATGCGCCCACTAGGGAGGCGAAAAAGAGAAGGGACAAAATGCAGACACTACCACACCAAAACACGCAAGCTCTTCAACGGCGCCTCGGGGAGGTGAATGACGCCAAAACGTAACCATCGTCGCCAAGCAGGAGCTTGACAAGGCTATCACCCGAGCCATGTACCGGGGTTAGCTAGAGAGGGTCTGCCGGCCGCCGCCACCGAGGCGGAGTCAATCACCCATGACGGTGGGGGGCGCCGCGCGCAAGCCGCCCACGCCTAGGCGAAGAGGGGAGGGAGGTCGCCGCCACCACACCTCGCTGGAGCCGTTGCGGACTTCGCCCCGCGGCGGTGGGAGGCACGCACCACCGCCAAGCGTCAACACCGGGACAAAGGAGGAGGATGCCGCCGCCACTACACCCGCGGAGTCGTTGCGGACTCGCCCGCGATGGTGGGAGGCCCCACCAGCAAGCGTCAACACCGGGGACAGAAGAGAAGGATGTCGCCGCCGCCACACCTTGCGTGAGCCGTTGTCGGACTCACCCACGGCGATGGGAGGCGCGCCGCACGAAGGAGGAAGATGCCCGGCCGCCGCCAAACATCGCGGGCCGTGTGAACTTCGACGCGGCGCGGGAGGGGACGCACCCGACACCATCGACCGCCGCCACACATCGCGAGAGCCATATCGGACTCGCCGCGGCGGGAGGCACGCACCCGATACCATCGGCGCCACGCGCGTCCGCAGCCGTCGGGCTAGCCCACGATGACGGGGCGTGCACCGTCCACGCTGATCACCGCTACACGTTGTGGAGCCGTTCGACTTCGCCGCAACCATCGACGGGCGCTGCGCATCAATCGTGGTCGATCGCGCCACACATCCGCGAGCGTACGTACTGCCCTCGCGGACGACCGCTATGAGCCAAACGGACTTCGACCGCGGACGATGAGAGGCATGCACTAGCACACGGGGGTTGACAACACGCGCAAGGAAGAATCGTTGGCCGTGGGGCGGCGAGACCGATAGCGACGCCGCGGTCAACCCGGGAAGATGCCGGAGCAGAGAGACACGACCCGCATGGTCGTCAGTGCACCACGCAGAAGGGGAGCCGACTGCCGCGACATGAGGACAGGTGGGTACGGATGCCGCAGCACCATGTGCAGCCGCACAACCGGTGTTACTCTGCTCGGGAGCACCACGACGAGCTATCGCAACTACCGCTGTAGGTCCCTGGAGAAGGTGGAGTAGGTGCTTGGAGAAGAGGGGGCAGCAGCCGCCACATTGCGCTGAGCCACAACAGTGGGAGGCGCCGCACCGCCTAGACGTATGGACACAACGGCATGCGTCCGCGCCAGCAAGGTGGTGGAAGGTGAACAAAGAGGATGCCTCGAAGGAGGGAGCGACGCCCACGAGCGCCGCCGCCCAAAGCTTTCGCCCTACCTCAACAACCCACACCTTTTTGGGACACGACCGCCGAGGGAGGTTGAACCAACACATGTCTACATCGGTTGCGAGCTCCGCGCTAGGAGGGGTGGGGGTGGGAGATGGCAGATCCGGGCATGGGGGGAGCCGGATCCGCCCACACCGGGCGCTGGATGCACCGCCGACCGGCACTAAGAGCGAGCAGAGACCCTAGACCGCCCGAAGTTGACGGGGGAGGGGATGGAGGGCATCCCGGCCGAGGTTATCAGTAGATCCACGCCGTGGGAGGATGGATCCGCCCGCCAGCAGCCTAGACCGACGGGGGGCTGCCCAAGGATGCCGAGTAGGGGCAAGCCGGTTTGGGGGCGGAGTAACCTAGCCGAGGGCGGTCGCCATCGCGTCGCTCGGGAGGGAGACGACCGCGTTGCCATTGCGCAGAGCCACCCCGTGCGCCCGGCGCACCCCATGCATGCGAGGAAGCCGCCTCGCCCCGCCGGGTCACGGGGGTGGCGTGAGGGTCCCAAGGCGAGCAAGGCCCGTCGCCGCCATCCTAGGTCGCCGCCGCGCCTCCGGTGGCTCCCTTCGACGGCGGGCGAGGCAGGGGAGAGGAGGGGAGTCGGGGTGGCGGCGCTCTAGGGTTGGGGGTCGTCGAGTCGCCCCAATGGTCTAAACATTCCTATACCTAATTACGAGCTGACCCCTAATTATATTTCTCTGCAAACATCTCCCAGGCTATAGTAACAATCCGAATCATCTTTGCAAGCATCTCCCAGGCTATAATAACAATCCGAGTCATCTCGTCCGGAAAAGAGACGGTAACCATTGCCAATCACAATCCTATCTCTTGGCGTTTGCTCATCAGGCAGGCCTGGTTGGTTGATTTATGCTTGTAATGCATTGTTCAAGGTCCGAATTCCTGGCCATGCTTAAAATTGCTGTGGTACGTGCATTTTAATTTGGTCCAACATAGGGCCTTGGTTTTTAGCAATATTTGGCCATACTTAATGGTGTTTTGTAGGTCGCAGCTAGCTTATATTAGTTCATTTCTTCTCAAAATAATTGTGTGCCCTGCCATCTTGTTTATTTTGAGTTTTTGCGAATAGGGTGTCCGCTCCTTTCCTCCTGTCCGCGTCTATCTTCGTCGCCATTGTTCCCACCAGTTAAGGATTGTGAGGCCGCTCACTTGGGAAGCATTGGTCCACCAGTTTGCCTAGAGAAGTAGTAGGAGGCAATGATATGGTCAATGGTTTCGAGATCTTGGTCGCAGAGGTACCAGTAACAATGGTGCTTGCAGACTAGACGGAGGCTTCTCCAGATGTCACGGCCCGCGCTTGTTCCATAACAGCTTGCATTTTGTAGACTCAAAAACCCACATCAATAAGATCAAAGAGCAAGGCACCAGTAGGTGTGTATATATTTGCCTCAAGGGCCATTTAACATTGAGTGGACGATGGTTGTAGATTATTTACTCTGTCTAGCCATATATAAATGTAAGCATTTTATGGAGGAGATTAAATGAATATGTTTTTTTTACCTAAGTCACCAAGGGAAAGCCCGGCCTATTTTTTTTTTTATAATTTTTATAAACTAGGATAGAGACCTAAATCAATCAATTATAAAGGACGTGCTTTAATTAAATGACAAGTGAGGGAGAAGGGAGAACTTGACAAGCAATATTTATATTTATTGAATTTTTTAATACAATATTTTAGGGTAGTTGGAAAAAATGTGAACCGTCCATTCACTCAGATCAGTCGGTAGTAAAATAGGAAGTACTAAGAAAAAGTGGCAGGAAGTACCAAATCATACGAGACCAATACCACAACGTGTGGGACCAGTACCTATAAATTTTTAGATAATTTCCAGATATTATTAAAAAAAAAAAGGGTAGTTGAGTCATTTCAGCGTTCGTTGTGCTGTTGGGTTGCCACTCTGGCAGGAGGGCAGGAGACGTCCCAGCATGTCCAGATTGAAATCTAAGTGTCTCCTCGGCCGCCTGTGTTCTTGCGGCCGTGGCAGCGCAAAGTGCGCAACCGGTGTTTTATTCGTCCTCCACACGGTCAGCTGGTTTGCCTTGTGCGTGAGAGGCGGTAAGGCAGCCAACAAGTGGAGGATGGAAGCCCCTCGATGCAGTGCAGCTGTAGTCGGAGATAGAATCAGTCATGGCGCGGTTTAGTAGTCAGCACCGTGTCTCGCCGCCTATCACCGTGCGGAGGGACGCGGTCGTCGAAGAATGCAACGGAGCTGTAGGGTGTTCGGTCCGCTCGAGCCAAGCAACATGGAGGAGCCCAAAGAACGCTGGTGGAGGCACTAGCGTAGGTGTGTGTTGGATCTTCTGGGCACAGACATACCACGCATCGGGTGTCTGCATGCACAGCTAGTGGCTTGCACCCTGGACACAGTGGTGTTCAGCCTTCCTGCCCATGCAGTTCCAGGTGCCTCCTATTCCCAGTGCACGCATACACTCCATGGTGCAACCGTGAAAATTTGGTGGATGCTCTCGATTCGGCACTGGATTTTTCTTTGATGGCATTTGTGGTTGGTGTGTCTTCACAAGATGAACATTGTTGGTGTTGGCCGAGCATATATGTAGGCGCCTCTTTTTATAGAAGGATATGTTAAATGATCTAGTGAAGAATAAATGCTTTCAACACATTGATGAGAGCAAAGACTCAATAATCATATAATGCGTCTACTGGTCCATTGATGCTGGTTTTGGGAGGAATTGGTTCTTTGATTCTTTCAATGATAACATGTGTATTGTTTGGAGTTGGAATGCTAGCTATATATCGTGCTAGGGTATTTGTATGCAGCAGGTTGTGGATGGAGTGACCAGTGAGTGCGTTTTAGTTTTTGCTCGATCAGAATTGAATTAGGTGATGAATTGATGATCATATCTTGGCATTCAAAAGAGGTCATTATATCATTCCCGATACAACTGGTCTCTTTCTGATCAAAGAGAGTATATACATGTGACATACATTTTTTTACAACAGAAGATGAAACTAATGGACAAAATGTATAGTTGTTGATCACATTTCAGTTCACCTTTTTTTGATCTTTCAAAGGGTTCTCGAATTCCTCTTTTCTTATGGGTATTCATAAATCCAAGGTGAAAGTCTTGATTACTATGGATGAAACTTCATCTAATCTGAAGGTCAATTTGAACGAAATTCCACCATCTTCCATTGATTTTGTGGGCTAATATTTTTCCCGTTGATACTCAAGTACGTGTGCTGATTTAATTAGTAGTAGTAGTTCCTATTTACTTTGTCTATGAAAAGTTCCGATCATTAGGGACTAGGATAGAGGAGCCTTGTTCAAATTAAATCCCGAATCAATCTCACAAACACATATATGATCGATTTGAGAGCATTCTCGAGTACCACTTTGCTTATGTTTTTTTTTCCTCAGATCTATATATAAATTCTAGTCTTAATATTTTCGAAGATATTTTGGGCAAAAGAATGGACATAGATTTGCAATACTACATGTGAAATTTCATCTAATTTTGAGGGTGTTATGTCGTTATCCCCATGTATTTCGGGCTATTTTCTTTTGCTATATATGCCATAAGTTCCTGTTTAGACAAGAGCTTCCCATTGGACTTTTGAATTGTCGATTACCGAAAGTTGCAAATCTAATATGGCAATCAAATGGCAATTCAAACTAAAAGTACTATTTTATGCTAAAATAACACTTATGATCACTACTCGTTCATCCAAAACATTTGTTGAATTCAGTTATCTTTGCACGTACTCCCCTAGTCGCTACATGTGGATGGGATTGGAATCTAGATACAGATCTAGTCCAATGAGCTCTCCATGTCCTTCACACGCGAGGCATATGTGTAGCCATGCCTCACCACACAAAGAATGGAGTTGACTTGGGTGTTGGATCCGCCGGGAGGCGAGCTATATGGAGATGGTGGAGCCGAGAGTGCTAGTGTAGGTGCGTAAATCGGCGGTGGATCTTCTAAGAGGGACATGCCTCGGATCGGGCGTCTGTATGCACAGGCATAGATTGCTTGTCTTCCTACCCATGCAGTTCCAGGTGCCTCCTGTTCGAAAGTGCATGCGCTCGATTAGGCACTGTACATTTCCCCTAGAGACATATGTCTGATCTTGCTGGCATTGTGTGGTTTCTATGTCTTAGTAAGGTTAACATCTTGCTGACATTATATATAGGCGTCTCTTTTATTGAAGGCTAGTAGGTTAATTAATGATTTAATATTTTCAAGAATAATTGTGCACGCGGGGTTGGTGGGTGCAGTAGTGCATTTGGCCCATAATAATTGATCATATCACACATTGATACTCCATCTGCAAAATAAATGCATTTGAACGACATCTTGCTGGCATTATATATAAGTGCCTCTTTTATTGAAGGCCAACAAGTTAATCAATAATTTAATATTTTCAAGAACAATTGTGCACGCGGGGTTGGTGGGTGCAATAGTGCATTTTCCCCATAATAATGGATCATATCACACATTGATACTCCATCTGTCCCAAAATAAATGCATTTCTATGGTTCTGTATCTTAGATTCAATCAACCATCACTAAGCTCGGTTCTTCTATTCTGTGATATATTCTTCTGTCCTAAAACGAATGCAATTCTCATCTCCTGATGAGTCAACCAATTTTAACTTTGACTCCTCAATAATACTTGTCCATTAAGGATATCACTAGTTTAAGATCTGTAGCATTTTCACCCTCCGGATCCCTAATTAAATGCCCAATTTTAAAAAAAAAAAAAAAATGATTGTATTGTTATGCCTAAGGATATGGATGGTCTCTTTTCACCTTTTTTTTTTAAAAAAATTGAAGCGAGAAAGGAGGCCCCTGCCTGCTATGAACACCTATCGGATCGGACCCGTCAGGGTGGCGCACCTAGGTACCAACCCCGCGTGCCCCTACCTATGATCCCCATATCATTAATTGACTACTACAATTGTTTTGAGTAGATGTCTGGGTTAAAAATAAATTATTACAAATCAGAAGTGTTTAAGGTGGGGATTTCTGAATGGGAGATGAATAGGATTGCAAATATGCACATCCTCTTACAATCAGGTGTGTCTGGCGGCCTCTTCTCCAAACCTGCTTGCATGTATGGGAATGGACACACTTTTTAGACCATAGAATGAAACTATATGGTCCAGGTTCTACACCATATATATATGCACGGAGCTGCTGGGATAGTATATAGTAGCAGCCAGCTATAGGACAAACTCAAGATTGGGATCACAGATGGCGGGTGTTGTTTGGAATTGGAGTATACTGATAGTATGCTGACAGCTGCGTCAATGTTCCTTTGATGGGAGTCAAGTCTCAACAAGTGGTAGTTGGTGGATGTAACGTAGTGTGAATAATAGTGATGAGAGCACAGTCATTTGCTTGGTCAGATTTGAAAACTTGGTGAGGGATCGGATCATGGTTTCTAGCATATATCAACCGTTCTCTATATGTGTGCATGTGTGGCATCCTGAAGATCTAACGCGCAAGTACAGATCAACATTTTAATGTCTAGCCTATCCTGATCGACGAAGACGAGCACCCCATGTTTTTTTTTTGAAACTTGAATTCATATGTGCAGCCGCGCAGGTTAATTTCATCACAAAGGAACCTAATTAACAGAACGTAATATATAACATGACACGTTGAGTTTCAAAACAGATTAGTGCTATATGTTGTTTACATGACATAAATGACTGAAAAACCTGCATGCGGGTGTGATCCGAAAGAAACATAACAGAAATGACTTCCGATCTACAAGCACACAAGTTCAGGCTGCTCCTACTCCAGCAGTCGCCGCAGCAATCGTATCTGCTTCTCGACCACAAGGGTCTCGATCAGCAGTACAATGGTTGAGGGGGTCTCGCATAATACATGTCCTGACGCCTCCCTTTCCTAGCGTTGTACAAGCGCGCAGTTTATCGATCGTTTGCCCATACAGATCCAGTTAGGCTTCTTTGGCTGCTCCGAGCTTTCCTTCTGAGTTTGTTTGCATGCTATTGGTTTTGGTTTTGTTTATAGGAAGGATACATGTAGGAGGTAGGTCGATGCGCGCCTTTTATAAGCTACGAGTGTGCAGCTGGGATGTATGGTTCGTGTAATAATAGGCATTATTATGTGCTTCAATTTTTGCCTATAGTACAGGGTACATATATTCACTGTACATGTATTTCTTTAAACAGTATTCACCTTTTTGTAAACTCAGACGTGTATATATGCGTATACTCACCCCCAACAAACTTACATACGCGCATTCTATCCCTAGAGCTGACTGATCAGTTGGACTGACGAGCACACCCATGCTTAGTTGGAAACTTGAATTCGTGTGTGCAGGTTAATTTTATCACAAGAAACCTAATTGACAGAATGTATAGTGATATGTACGTACATGAGTGAGAGACAGTACCGTGTATCACATATAATTGCGTGTGTAGAACTAATTTTTTTTAAAAAATAGAATATATTAATATCTTAACCTCATCAAACAATACATAGCTAATCAATGATGATGGGCTGATGGCTGGTCGCTGGCCCAATGCTTCAAGTTAAAGGCCCAATAGCAAATCGTTCTCGATAGAAACCAGCCAAGAGATGACGTGCGACGCCATGACGGAAAGACCTGCGAGCGTCCATGGCCACACCACACGGGGGCCGGAGGAGGGGGGTCGCTGCCGGCCTTGGTATGGCGGCCGCTGCACTTCACTATACTGGTGGCGCCACTGCTAACAATTATTACACCACAAGCACACACATCCTATAGATTCCACGACAAGCTAGCTATCTCAATAGTAGAAGTACCACCAGAGTCCTCTAGCTGCCGCTCACAAAACCTCCTTGCGTCGGGACCAACCATCTACTACCAAAAACACACAGGTCACTTTGGCAACACAAATCTGCTGGCAACTGTAGTGGAGAACGCATCCGTGGGCGCCAGCGTTGGAGAGGAGGTGGCCAGCGATCGAGCTACCGATATTCTCCATCGTGCGACGCTGGAGGTGGTGGCGGACGCCAACGCTAGCATGCCCAAGGTGGCTCGCCAGTAATGAGGCAGTGCTTGCGCAATTGTCCGCGGCGGTGCAGCTTAGGGAACGACCCGGTGCAGCTTAAGGTGATGACAGTAACAGTCGCATTGAGCCTTCAGTGTGTTGCCCTGCAATTGCGCCAATCATGCGAGCTTGTTCTGTGTCAAGCTGGATCCCGGAGGAGATGTGATTCCTGGTGCCTCCTATTCTTAAAGGTATCCTATAAATAAAGAGTAAAATAAAAACCGAGAAGCTAAGAGGGGAAGATTGCCAACTGCCGAATAACGTATGGCAGTGTATATGGAGATTGGAGATAGAACCAACGAAGAGCTATGTGCCCACATATATATAAGACCCCCGCTTCAGCGAAGGAGGTAGACCAGTGTACAGATGATCCATTAATTTGATACCACGCATTATCATATTCATATCCTCTAGTACGAGATCTGAATCATTTACGTGTCTCAACTCATGTCTTTCAATGTAAAAGATATCTTGCGATATGACACAGTGAAGAAGTGAAGTCTAGTAGATGGACAGATAAATTCTGCAGTGCTGCTTGATTGTCTTACATGGTACCAAAGACTCTGGTTCTCATGAACACTCAAATTATGTAACAATCCAACACGAATCCTCACATGATGCTTCTTCATGAAATTAAACACCACCAGACTAGTTGATTCTACCACAACTTTGAATGGACAGAATGTTACAGCTTTTCTTTTCTAGAGAGTAGAATGTTACAGATTTTAATCATGCTAGAACTGCAACATTTAACTCTCCCAGACTCCAGCATGATAGGTTCAGAAACAAAGAGCTGGTTGGGGCACACACAAGACAATTTTAACATGATGGCCACAAATGCCAAACATCGACGAAAACAGCACACAAACAAGAAGCAAAACAAAGAGCTGCACACCAGATGCTCTTGATCTGCTGTTCTATCAAGACTGCTTGTTCCCAGTGCCTCCTTAGTCCGCTTTTAGCTCTAAGCAGTAGTTGATGCCATTGCTCTCTTTCTCGTAATAACACACATTACCATTAGTACGTGTTGTTATGGATAAAAAAAAATGTCAGCTACATACTGCAACTGGACAAAGAAATAAGGAATGTAACAGGAGGCAAGGCTTTATATTAAGTGGCAATTCAGTAAAGAGAGGGTGATTATCGCACAACTGAACTTAGCTCTAAGTAAGCCAACACGTTATCGGTTATGTAGGAACTCAGTTCCGTGCCAAGAAATGTCAAATACATCTTCCATTGGAGCTTGTTAGAGTAGGTGAACAGATAAAATTGTTTAGGGCTTGATTATACTGCTCAGAGTCGTACAATATAGCATCAGAGACATCATGTGCCGATCTCATGGCCAGACACGGGTCCTGCAACGATTGGGTTCAAATCCTTACATGTTGCTCCCTCATGAAAACACCAACCCAATGGATTGAGTCTACCACTACTCTGAATAGGCTCATTGACAGAATGATATATGATATATCCAATCCATGTAGGTACTTAGTTTTAATATAGGCTAAAATGATCACAGCCATACAACAAAAGAATACCAAAGCTCCCAAATGGCCTGTGTGCCAAGATCTAGTCGAAAGCAAATAGTAGTGGCAAGGGCCAGAGGCTCGAAAGATAAATACAGGCAAGAGTGCAGGGGATCATAGAGTAGCCAGAGAAAGACAAGGATGCATATGTACAGAAGTGCTTTGTCTGCCTTCCATGGTACCAGAACCAAACCTATCCAGATCGCGCTCATATGGTTAATTCATGGAAAGAGGCGATACCTGAAACACAAAAGATAGCATTTTCAGAGTTAGGAAACATGGTAGATTTCATCAATATCAAAATGTTCAAGACACATCATGATTCTAGCTTGTTAAGCATGTACCTGGCAAACTCTAGCTTCTGAGTGACAATACCATTCAGAAGAAGCTCCGAGTCAAAAACTTCCAGACCTGCAACAATTGTACAGAATTTTTTGATAAGATGTGAGAAATGGAGAAAGCAATAGAAAAAGATCTTTGGGAGGGAAAATTCATAACATGTACCACTCTTAATTAATGGCATACAGACACTGTGATCTTGTTCGCAAGAGATTACAAAGGCCCCCTCAAAAATTTTTGTTCTTCATTGTCGAGGCTGTGATTCTCCCCAGCGGCTGACAAAATTTATTTAGCATTAGAGCAAATTAGCCAATGAAAATTATGGAACCAAGAATGGAGTTCTAGCAGGTATAGAGATCATACAAAATTATTCATTACACATGAAGTTGTAGTAGAACATAAAGCACATTATAGGATATTTTCTATTTACACCCTATGGCTACATGGTTCATAAATTAATGCAAAACTTAGTTAAACTACCAAGGACAGTGAGATGGTAGACTGATACGGATATGTAGATTACAGGTTGCATACCTGACCATGAGCTGCAACTACTAAACTTTTCAGAAGCTCCTTGCTTGGCTTGGCGTTTGGTGTGATTAATACTCTTCTACCCTGAAACAGATTGTTGAAACCTCAGGAAACATTGTGATAATATTACAAAAGAATGCTGTAGGCGTACTGTAATGTTGAGTTTTCTTTTGACATAAAAAGAGAATACAACTGCCCTCTGTCACTATTCGTTCTCCCCATTTCAATTGGACTCTTCATACAAGAAATTAGAGGAAAACCTGAAGCAATGGTTTTTGCAGGCTCTGCTAAGTGAGACAGGCATACTAAAGCCTAGCTCCTTTTTCCTTCTTCATGTCTCTCAGAATGTATTTCTTCTCATCAATGAAGCACCTTGCTTCACTACAGCATTCAAGCCATGATGGTGTGACTACAGGTATTCCCATAGCAATTGCTTCAAGCATGTTCCTTGTACGGGCAAACTTTTCAGCAACAAAGTGTGTAGCTTCTGAAATAGTTGTCGCCACTGGTAGTCCAAAGTATATTAATATCTGCCAACATCCAAGAAAATTTTAAAAATGAGATTCATCAACAGACCATCAAATAGCGTTTTTTAATATGTATAACTAATGTACTGAACCACTACCTTTGTTTGCATTTTTATGGTTTCCTTATCCATGCTTTGGCTCAACAGAACATGGACCTTGGACATGTTTCTCCCTTCCCCTGCTTGTCTGCAAAACTGGAGATGCTTCATTTCTTAACAGACTGGCAAGTTCTCTGGAACCTGGTGATTTCACAAGTCCTCTCTTCACTGTCTTCAGTGGCTTCTTTGATACTTGTGTCCCAAATTGGGAGTGTTTGCTATTTAGCTCCCTCAGTGGAAGTTTGCTTGTCAAACTAGAGTTATGATCTTCTTGTGCAGATGTGGATTGTTTTTCTAATCTGGCAACCTGATTTAAATCAGGGCCAGATATGCTAACTTGATTTATTGTTGATGAGTTAGCTACTCCTGTACTTTTGGATCTAAGTGTAGTTGAGCTCCCAGCTTTATTGAATTGAACTTTCGAGCTTCTTGAGATAAACGTGTAGGTCCTCTTCCTTTTAGGGCGGATTACAGCATCAGAACCTACAATATTTGAATCACTTGCACCAGATACCTTGATTCCTTCAGACACCTCATGATTTGTATCTCCCTGTAAATTGATACTGTCCATGCTTCCTTTTGCTTTCCTTGCCGTCTGTTTTGGACTCTTCTTGTCTTTTTGCTTGCTGGGATGCTTTTTCACAGACCTTGAACTTCCACCAATTCTCTTTTGAATCGGTGGTTCAGAACATATCTTATTGGCTTTGCTTTCTTTTCCCAGGTTTGTTCTAAGAACAGAGCTTTCAGGATGTGCATTCTCCTGACTACATGATTGACAGTTGATGCATTGGACAATGCTTCCATGGCTTCAGCTGCCATCTGAGTACATGGCCCAATATCATATGCATCATATAACTCATCTGTAGAACCTACAGGCTCTGGCTCCTTCAAAGAACACAAGCCTGAGTCACCACCAGTACAGGAACCAGCTATGGTAGTTGATCCACTGCCACCATATCTCTGGGAGGTCAAATTCTTTGCTTGAGTATTAGCATGGATCCTTTGTTTTTCCTGGAAATCATAATGGCCGTGCATTCATCATTACTGGAAGCATCAGCCCAGTCAAAAATACCTGTGTTTTGGAATAGGCTACCATAATCACCCCTTTGGCCAGGCACTGGGCTACTTTTTGTGCCTAAAGTAGAAACTGACTTTGTTACACTCACTGGCTCAGCACTCATTTTCTGAGGAGTTCCTATGTCATCTTCTACCAGCAGCCTTTCCACAGTATCAATAGCAGTAGCCTGTGATTCATCACCAGGCTCTTGTGAATTAAGGTAATCTAAACTTCCCTGAACTCTTGCCGTGCTCATTGTACCCAGGCTGTGGTTGCTGACAGATATAAGCAAGCAGAACCTATAAGATTGAAACTGCGAATGGCATACCAACACCAGACAAATCACGGTGTGATTATTGAATTGATAAGAAAACCTAAACTTAATACTAGTGCTGAAATATTCTCAAATTCAAATGGTAAGATGACGCATATATAAACACCAAAACAGCAAATGTAAAAGGAATACTTGAAACAGCTAAAGTATTCAAATGCAGATATACAAACACACATGTGCACAGAGAAAAAATGTATGATTACAAGAAAGATAAATGGCACATGTTGCCCTGTCTTAGTGTATGCCGATTTAAGGCAACACAACCAACAGCAAGCAGAGTTTCAAGATAAGTCGTGCAAGCTTGAAACCTACATGTGGTAGCCAGTAGCAAGGAGTTAAATGTTGAGATTAAGAGCAGACTATGTTCACCGAAATTTTGTGCATCCATATTCTTGTAGCTTCTGGAAAACAAAAAAAGGAACCCAGATGGCTAAAGGGCTTTGCCTGCACTAGTACACCATGTAACAGCAATACTGCAATCCGTTGTTGCCAGAAACCAAGATTTGACAGAGAACCACACAGATTAGACTACAAAATAGCATCTAGTGGTAAATCTGAAAGGGCATTGAAGAACATGACACCTTGATCGTCCTAGGATTCAGTAATAACGCAAACAGTGTCAATACCAATTAGGCAGCACAATCTTTGAAATCTAATCACAACGACTAGTTTCACAGACGTGTCGGCTTATTAAAAAAAAAATTCTCATGCTCACTGCGCTCATCACGAAGCAGTCGGCAAAATCCCCTCCGCCTAAACGCGGAAGGGGTTTAGCTTGAGGTTTATGAGTACAGTGGATAGGATAGGAGAGAATCCCCCCGCACTCGGCAGGCGATGTTAATGGAGGCCGTGTGGAACAATCGGCGATCAGAGGTTCGACCAAAATCCCCTCGTCCGCGGCGAGAAACGAACGATTCAGCGGCGCGGAGAACATGATCATTCACGAACAAATAAAAAAAGCAGCAAAAAAATATTGGGGGAAAACGGAGGGATTATACCTCCTTTTTGAGGGGAGTACGGCCAGAAATCTCGCAGGGTCTCGCGTCTTCGCCTCGGCACTAGTCCGTCATTGATCGAAGCGAGCAAGAAAGCCTCCGATTCGAGGTTCGGTGGGGTGCAGATGCGATGGCGGATGGGGGAGTGGGGGCAGCGGAGGAGAGATGATATGAGTGCGCTGAAGAGGGAGTGCCTGTTCCTTCCGAAGCAAAAACGCCGCGGGAGAAGCGTACTAGGGAAGCCAAAACCGCGCCTCCTTCTGGAGGAAGGAAGCAAATTTGGAGGAAAAATTGGAGCGAAAATTTGGCCGAGAGCGCGAACTTTATTTTTTTCGAGAAAAATCTAGCGGAAATAAATAAAATGGACTTTGACCAAATTTACCTGGTCCAACGGCAATGGCGAAGGGAAGGATGGTTGCGGGAGATTAGCAATTTACAACAGGCGTGGAATTAGCTTATGTGAAAACTTTGTTAAAAGAAACAATTTCATTCATTAGCAGCATCTTAGGAGACAATTACGTAGTTCCCTTGAGTATTAAAATATATAATAATCGCAGTAGATAAGCTGTCTGAACCAGGGGCGGAATACATGATTGCCATCACTGATCAAAAGATGAATGGAGTACATCTAGTCCTAACTCCTAAACAGAGCAGTAGCATCTAGCTGCCATAACATAACAGAGTTACAGACTTTACACGCATCCAACATCAGGCATGTAGCACCGTTGAACATGAAATGTGAGGGCACAGAAGAAATGTTCTAAGAGAGCATTTTGATATCAGCCGACAACCCACTGTGGGTTAAGAATCCAGGTTGTGGTACCGTTAGCACACTTCGATCAGTTCTTCAGGATTCAGCAATACCCTTCGATCATGCCAGCGCACCCATGGGACTATGGGAGCCAGTACATGTGTCTAAGTCTAAGAAGTCCAAATTGGCGTTCGGGTTCAGAAATGTTAAGTTGCTACTCTTTTCGTTTAGCCACAAAGAGTTTGCTCATATCTTCAGTAACAACATTGCTCCTGTGAAGCAGTAACCAAAAGACACACATTAGTCAGGGATAAAAATACATCATGTGAACAATTGGCAAATACATACTGCGAAAGTGAGCCCACAATGCCTCAGTTCACAACGACATCAATATGAGCATTTCATTTGTTAGCTGAGTGTGTGTGAGAATATATATAATAAGGTGGTTCCACATGACACCAAAGAGACATGAAAGGGGTTAAAGAAACTAACCTTCCACGAAGCTGTGGTGGAATTAGAGTGTTCCCTGCAGCACTTCTTATGCCCGGGGGGTTGTGATTGCATCCTTGGAAATTTACTGCATGAATCATGAAGAGCAGACCCATTTGATTCTCTCTTCCTTGATGCACTATCTGCTGATGAAGAGGGAGCAAAAGAGACCTGCAACATCTGGGAGGTCTAATGATGGTGTGGGTGGCAGAGAGACATTGCTCGAATTAATCGGTGCTCCACTCCTGGACCAAAACAACAAACCAAGAAGTTAAGAACTCACAAATACCATATCAAACTTGGACAGGAACCGCAGGAGTAATGGTAGTAATGTACTGTGCATTTAGGAAACTGACAAGTAATCAAGTATATACATCCATACTTCAGCATGCAGCAGAACTGGAAAAAAACAGCTGACACAAAAACAAGGCCAGAACCAAAATGAAGAGGGAGCAATGAAATATAACATAACAGATGAAGTACATTCATACCCAATACAATAAGAGATTAAATGAGAAGGGAAGTATCTGCTTTAAAGTTTAAATAACCATACCAATTAGTCTTTTTACCCAATAAACTAAAGCATCACAGGGCATCCAACAATCCAACTTATGCTGTTAGGAGTACCATTTATTTCCTTTTTCCAAAACAAAGGAAAAAGATTAGGGACAAGGCAAATATGTTCTTCACTCTTTCTTACTCACTTATTAGAATTTAGACAAACTATATGCGGATGCCCAGATGCATTAGGGTACGCCCTTTTTATATGCCAATGCAAAGGGAGCAGAATAGGCAAATAATTTATTAATTAGTGGCTTAGTGCCTCATTCTGATGACAAGCAACTTGTACAAACCATGATAAGAGAAATCTAGCGCCACACAGAAACCACTGCCAAATTAGTTGGATCTTATATAACATTTCTCAGATTGATTTATACTGGCATGCTAAAGTAGAGAACAATATAATCATCATCTAGTTGAGGTACATAGTGAGAATTAGGAGGAGGGACTGTGCAGAACCCAATGCAGTAGCAATATTGAACGACTTGTTCAGATATAGTTAACAAAATGCACTCTACGAGTCTACGTAAGGTCGGTTGCATTCATAAACGATCAATAAGCATTCCAAACATTGCAAAATCAGGAATACCATCATGGTCAATGAGATGCCCCTGAACCAACCTTATCATTTTAGTTACGCTGTTTAGTTGGACTAAATCTGGTTCCTTCCAATGCTGCTAAGCTTGTAAACAGAATACATTGATTCGCTTATACAGGGAAAAAGGGTAAAAGTGGAGATCTCTTGCGTGTTCCCTGGTTTTTTTAAAGAGAAAGGCAAGGACATTTTGGGTAGAACTCTCTTCATTGTTTTGAAGCTGCATAAATAAATCACATCCCTAAAGGCTAAAGAGCACATAAAAACGCAAACATGCCAATAATCCTTCCGAATTGAACCTTCATTACCAGAGATGTCGTGCTACTGTGAGCTACGGAGTATATGGGAAATCGAAAAATGAATTGTAGCCTCCTATTGGTGCAGGGTTTACAGAGATTCGACATCTAATAGCTTCCGCTTTTAGTACAAGCACACTCAATCAGCAAACCCCGTCAGCCGGCTACCTACCAAGGAACACCCGTCTCTACAAGCAAAACCCTAGAGAGACAAGACATCAAAGGGGAAGCTTACTGGCTGGTTGCCGGCGGAGACGGCGTAGGTCGAGGAGCGGCGCCCACCGCCGTCGAAGGAGACGCAGGCCTCGGCTGCGGACCGATGAGGGCAGGCTGTGGCGCCGCGGTGGCGGGAGGCTCGCCGGCGTCTTCCTCATCGGAGGAGGAGTCGTAGGCGACCAGCGACATCGGGTCCGGGTCGACTGCGCTGGATGCTTCCTTTGGGTTGGCTCCTCTTTTTCGGCTCCATTTAGACGTGGGCTGTAGGCTGTTGGGCCAATAAAAAGAGAGCCCAATTGAGTCTTATCTTAGCTGTTTAGCGTGGCCCTTTTGGTAGGCCGGAGCACAATTTCTTCAACAGGCACAACAGCCCAGTATGGTCCAAGCTTCCTTCCACTTTTTTTTTAAAAAATAAACCAATAATTATTGATATGTTTAATTTTGGATCTAAATGGGCCTAGATGACAACACGGGATAAGTCTGATAAATGCTCATATATTTTACTCTTTGCTCAAAAAAAATATATATTTTACTCTTATTTTATAGACAAAAATTAGAGTAAAGTGCACACTAGATCCTCAAACTTTTGTGTGCTTCCCATCCCATCCCTCAAACTATAAAAACGACTATCTGCCCCCCCTCGATCTATTCTTTGGTGCACATCAAAGATCCAAACTCATCCACGTCAGCACCAGCATCCCAAGTGGCAGTGCCATGGTGGCAGTTGGTCACAGTAGGGAAAAAAAAAAAAGCGGCTGCCTCGCGTCCATGCCGATCATGGTGGCTAGCCGCAAACGTGGTGCCAAACTCCTAGCGTGCGTGCGAGCCGCCGCCATGCCACGCGAGCAGGCCGTGCTGCCACCATGCAGTCGTGCGTGCGAGCGTGGGTAGGCTGTCGCCGTCATCGCCGTTGCGGGCGTGCGTGCGAGCCATCGCCGCGGCACGCGGGCATGTGACCACGGACGGGCCACAGCCGTCGCTTCGCGTGCGTGCAAGCACAACGAGTACACGGCACACTTGCAAGCATAGCGAGGACGTGCAAGCACTTGCAAGGGCAGCACAGGCATGCTAGGCACATCGCGGTGATCTTGCACCTGGACCTCCGCCGCGGCGTCGCCCCCATCCAAAATTCGCCAACTTTGCTGCATCATTCTTCAATTCCTCGTAGCCATGGCTCCCTGATCTCCCTTGTGACATCCCTGAACAAAGCTTTTGCAAGTCCAACCAAGGTAATGGATCAAATTGGCGGATTTGGGGCCGCCGGCGACGATTGCCGTACGTGGCTCGAGCATCGCGCGCAGCCCTGCTCTCCGACTCACTAAATCGCCCCCATTTCGCCCGTTCTAGGTCCGCCCTGATTCTCTCCCTCTTGGTGTCGCAGAGGTTCGAGGAACCTTCACCGTCGCGCCGGGAACGGCGCTCTTGCCAGCGGTTTCTACCGCCGCTGGACATGCCGCCGTGGCCACCTCTGCTCCACCCGCCTCGGACTTGCTGTGGCCTCGACAGTGCGGCTCGCACGGATGCCTACGGTGGCAGTGTCGCCCGCTCACAAGCCTGTACGGGTTTTTTTTGGAAAAGATGGCATGGCCACCGTGTCCATATGCCACCGTGGCACGACCATGTCACCTGTTGGAGCTAGGTTGGCAGGGTTTGGACCTTTGGCACATACATGCAATAGATTAGGGGACGTAGATAGTAATTTTATAGTTTGAGGACTTGAATGAGATAGACCCAAAAGTTTGAGGACCCGCCATACATTTTACTCCAAAAATTATGTGTAGGAAAACCAGGGCTGTGTTCGGTTCAGCTTCTAGAAAGTACTTCTGCTATCAAAATTTAGAACATCGACCAATTTGGTGGAAAATGAAATTGCTTTTTCAGCCACTGCTCTCGTTACATAGTGGTTTCAGTAGATACAAAGAGGAACATTTTTCATAATTGTTTTAACCAAACAACTTGTAACTAAAAAGAGTGGCTCATGTAACAGCAATACAAAATCCGTTGTTGCCAGAAATCCGTTGACAGCGAACCACCAAAGATTAGACTACAAATTGCATCTGGTGGTAAATCTGAAAGGGTGTTGAAGAACATGACACCTTGATCGTCCTAGGATTCAGTAATAATGCAAACAGTGCCAATACCAGTTAGGCCCCAATCTTCGTAGAGATCTAATCACAACTACTAGTTTCACAGACGTGACGGCTTAAAAATCTCACGCTCTTTGCGCTCATCACAAATCTCACGAAGCAAAAACCCACGGGAGAAGCATACTAGGGAAGACAGTTCAAAAGCATACTAGGGAAGCCAGGAAAGAAGCAAATTTGGAGGAAAATTTGGCTAAGAACGAGAATATTTATTTTCTACAAGAAAATTAAATTACACATGACGAGCGGAAATAAATAAATTGACCCAATTTACCTGTCCCGGACATGATAAATTACTGCAGTGGTGCAGGAGAGGATGATTTGCGGTAGGTTAACAATTTACAACAGGCAGTTTTGGGTAGTGGTTTTGCTTGCTACAATTCACTAGCAGAATCTTAAGAGACGATTACATAGTTAACGTAAAAGCTGCCTGAACACAGTTAAACCAGGGGCGGAATACATGATTGTCATCACCGATCAAAAGATAAATGGAGTTGCATCTAGTCCAAACTCTAAACAGAGCAGTAGCATCTAGCTGCCATAACAGATTTAAAGGGTTTACATGGATCCAACATCAAGCATGTAGCATCGTTGGACACGGAAACGAGTGAGCAAAACAGAAATGTTCTAACATCTAAGTGAATGTCTAGGTTGGGCGGAACTGTTACCGTTAGCATCCTTGGTTCAGTTCTTTTTGGATTCAGCAACATCCTTGGATAATGCCAGCGCATCCATGGAACTGTGAGCCAGTACACGTGTCTATGAAGTCCAAATAGAGGTTCTGGTTAAGAAAGTGTTAAGACGCTACTCTTTTCGTTTAGCCACATAGAGTCTGCTCATATCTTCAGTAACAACATTGCTCCTGTGAAGCAATAACCAAAAGACAGACATTACTCAGGGGCACAAAATACATAATGTGAACAGTTGCGCGAACATCATTCAATTGGTTAGCTGAGGGTGTGAGAGAATATGGTGGTCACCTATGATATGACATCGAAAAGAGACATGAAAAGAAGAAAACTGACCTTTCACTAAGCTGTGGTGGAATTAGAGTGTTCCCTGCGGCACTGCTTATGCCTCGGGGTTGTGATCGCATCCTTGGAATTTTACTGCGTGAACCATGACGAGCAGACCCATTTGATTCTCTCTTCCTTGATGCATCTGCAAGGGGAGCAACATCTGGGAGGTCTAATGATGGTGTGGGCAGTGAGGCATTACTCGAATTAATCGGTGCTACACTCCTGGACCAAAACAACAAAAACAAGAAGTTCAGAAACTAAACAATACCTATCAAACATATAAAGTAATGGTTGTGGTACCGGTAATAATGTGTTGTGCATTTAGGAAACTAACAAGTAGTTTGTGGTGTGGCGGAATGATGCCCGGCGAACTCCTGCCAAGCAACGTTGCCCCAGTCGTCGAAGGGTGACAACCAACTCATTCCTATTGACCGTTTGGGGGTTCTGCTCAAACGCTGGGCATACATAAGTAGCTCGTTGGCCACATCACTGCAGATATCTGTCTGAAAGCCATTCATGTAGTGTATCATGTATTGTTATGCTTCATTTGCAAAGTAAGGATACAACAACACAGTTAATAAAAAACATTGCTTACCAGCACATGAAAAGCAGCTGGTGGCTCCATCGCGAACGTGTCAGTGATCTCGGCCTCACGTGGCGCGACCTCTACCGGCACGGGGAAGCAACGAACGCGTGTGGCTCCGTGAAACCAACGCAAGTACTCTCGGTATGTGCCCTCGTCGAACGGCCCACCAAGGTCGTGCACATCGGTGGCAGCCTGTGACCAGGCGTTCACCCAAGACAACATCCTATCCACCCAAGACTGCTCGAACGCAATACTTTGACCTTTTCTTGAATGCCTATAATACAATTAGTATTAAGGAATAACTCTACGAAATCATCAAGACAAACAGTGAATGCAACAAGACTTACCCGTGGGATTCGTCAAGCTGAAGTCGGGGGAGAGGAAAGACCTGTGCACGCCCAAACTGACGTGCCACCCGCTCCGGACAATATGGTTCGACAAAGATGTCGAAAACCAGTCGTTTCCTCGTGCGCCACAGCTCCTCATCACGGTAACACAACTCTGACAAGCCACGCGGAGCACGAGACTGTATGTCATGTGCTGTGTACGGGGTCCACCGAACCCTGTCAGCTGTCAGCAGGTCCAATGCAGCGACGTACGAATTGTACGTGCCTTTACCAGCGGTTGCCCACCTCGGCTGCAAACAACAAATTTGATGAAAATTCAATTTGAAGCATAAAGCTAACATGCATGAACAAATAATAGAAGATGATATACTTACGTCACGAGACAACCAGAGTGTGCCCATCGTGGGGGCATCGATCTTGTCAGCCTTACCAAATTGGTTGAGAACGTACATCTCGTCACCGTACGGATCATACGAAGACAGGGTCGGCCTCCCGATGTCGAATCGCTCGAACGACCACAGCATCAGCAGCAACGGACAACCAGCCAAAGTACCTGTCGAAGTCCTCCGAATGCAAGCGTCACACAAAGCCCGATACGTAGCTGCAAGCACTGCAGAACCCCAACTGAACTGGGGAATCGCCTCAAGTGGTGAGTACGCTATTTGCGACGCATAGTGGATGAAGTGCCTGTCGACGGTGTCGTGGTGAGAACTGGTGAAGAGTACCCAGCCAAACAACCAAAGCAAGTACGCCTCCAAGTGTCGCAGCACCCTCAAGTCGTCGTCCTCTTTCTTGAGCTTCTCTGCACGGAATTGAGACAACCAAGCCTTCGAAGGCCCGTGGCGGTCGTGGAAGCGAACTGCTCAGGCTCTCCCTCCGCCAACACACCGTCGAAGCGGTGCAGGAGTTGTTCCTTCAATCTGTCGGCACGGCAAATGGGCCGATCGGGATACCATTGAGAGGGAGGCCGAAAAGCATGGCGGCGTCCTGCAGAGTGACGGTGACCTCACCCACAGGGGAGGTGGAGCGTGTGCGTCTCTCCGGTCTCCAACGGTCCACCCAGCGCAGACAGGAGTGCACGGTCCACTGGAAAACGCGCACTCCTATGCCTGTGCCTCTCAAGCAGGCGTGCAAACGGAAGAAGACCAGCAGCACGTAAACTGTAATTGGGAAAAAAAACTTATAAATTAGTAAATAATTGTAATAAGTACGGCTCAAACGTATAAGGTACGAAATAAACAAACCGTGGAACCCAACGGTGGTCAAGTAACCACAACTCATCGTGGGTGCGAAGGCGTAGGGCTGACGGAAGTTGTCCGTCTAGCGAGAGTGAGCGGTGCCTCAGGTCAACCATAGGGTCGATAAGCTCCATGCCGGTCATCCTACATACAAAAAACAAATACATATTAACAAGTAGATTCAAAAGGCATAATAGTCGAAACTTAAATATTACACAATACAAGGTCCCAACATAGAATAATATATAAAAATTATACATGGCAGTCCCAATCTAAAATATTACAACGTGCACTGAAAGTAATAAAATATTAGAAGCCCTAGTTCAAACCCTAGAGTTGCGTTTAGGAATACACTGCTCATATGTTCCATCTGAAAGCCTATGTGTTGGGTAAGCACAATTTTTCCTCAGATGCACTCCACCACACGTAAGGCAGAAGGGACGCTTGTCAGGTCAATAGGCCTGCAGGCCAACCGATAGCCTACAAGGTCCTATTGGCAACCCGACAGCCAACAGGCCTAACGACCCGACAAGGGTACACTAGGCTGTGCTGTGCTGTTTGGCCTGGTCGGGGGCCAGTTGCCAACTGGACCGCCAATAGGTTCCTTCTAAGCTGCCGATAGGGGCCCTATCGGCTGTCTAGCGGCCAATAGTATACTGTATTTGCAATCATTGCAATCCAGATACTACATTTTCAATTATTCATTAAATTAAAAATATTATTTAAAAAAACTAATATTTTTAGATTGATTTATACTGGCATGCTAAAGTAGAATAACATAATCATCATCTAATTGTAGTACATGGTGAGCATTAAGAGGAAGGACTGTGAATAACCCAATGTAGAAGCAGTAGTGAACAAATGCATTATCATTCCAGAATTTATATGTGACTGACTTGTTCACATTCGACATGAGGTCGGTTACATTCATAATCCATCTTTAACCGTTCCAAACATTGCAACATAGGGAATATCATTGTGGTCAATGAGATGTCCCTGGGCCAACCTTACCATTTTAGATACAGTGTTTAGTTGGATTTATTTAATCTTTCTACCTTGAGTGTTGCTAAGCTTGTGAACTGAATATATAAAGGAGCACATTGCAAAACGCATGCATGCCAAAAATCGTTCAGAACTGAACCTTCGTTACCAGAGATGTCGTGCTACTGTGACTCTGTGAGCTAAGTATGTGGGAAAAACGGAACAATCGGGGTTTGCTAGTACAGCAATTCGATAGCCACAGTAGCTTTAGCTTTCAGTACAGCACACCCAATCAGCCGACCTCGTCAGCTGGTCACCTAACAAACAACACCCATTTCTACATGCGAAACCCTAGAGAGAGAAGACAGAGAGGAGAGAACCTTACTGGCTAGCTGCCGCCGCCGGCAGCGGCGGCGGCGGCGGCTTAGGACGAGGAGCTCTGCCCACCGCCGTAGAAGAAGACGGAGGCCTTGCCCGCGGACGGGTGGGGGCAGGCTGTGGCGCCGTGGCGGCGGAAGAATCGCCGGCGTCTTCCTCGCCGGAGGAGGTGTCGTAGTCGACCGCCGCCGGCGGCGGCGTAGGACGAGGAGCTCTGCCCACCGCCGTAGAAGAAGACGGAGGCCTTGCCCGCGGACGGGTGGGGGCAGGCTGTGGCGCCGTGGCGTCGGAAGACTCGCCGGCGTCTTCCTCGCCGGAGGAGGTGTCGTAGTCGACCAGCGACACCAGCGACATCGGATCCGGGTCGGCTGCGCCGGATTCCTCTGGGTTTTTTTTTTTTTTTTTTTTTTTTTTGAGCAAAACCGGATTCCTCTGGGTGGGGGTTCCCTTCGGCTCCATTTAGACGTGGGCTGTTGGGCCAAGAAAAGCGAGCCCAGTTGGAGTCCTCTATCTCAGCTTGTTTAGCAATGCTGTGGGCTTTTAGTCCTCCTTATGTAGGCACAAGCCCAGTTTACTTGAACAGGCACAACAGCCCAAGTAAGGGCATAGCTTCCCTCCAATTTGTTTTTTAAATAAACCAATAATTATTGATATGTTTAATTTTTTTTTGGATCTAAATGGAGAAGTTTGACGAATGCATGTATGTTTTACTCTTCATTTTTTTTAGAAGATATACCATTTACATGTAGGAGACTAGGGTTCAGCTCGTAGAAAGTACTTGAAAAGTAGAACATCAACCAAAATAGGTGGAAACCGAAGTTGCTTGTTCAAAAGCCACTGCTTCGTGTAATAAAGTTTCCGCAACAATTTTCGCAACCAAGTGTGTGTCAGCGCTTGTTCTTGTTGAACCTGGTGACAACGGATGATGACAATAACGACGCAGCCCCAGATGACCCGCGATCACCGGCGTCCACACCAGCAACACACACACCATATTGTGCACCTCCGACTGGGCAACGTCAACGTCGACGCCCTCATGTGTACATCGCTCTTCAGCTGAGAGGTGACAGCCAAGGAAGGATCGTATGGAGGCAACTGACAACCTACTTGCCGCTGCTACATGCCCTGTGCCAGTGTTAACGAAGACAGACACCGACGAACTCCATCTGTGCCCATTTCCATATCCCCATCTCCGTCGTTGTCGCCGGCGCATCGGTATCTTCGTCAACAACCAACCAGCTCGGGAAGCAGCGAGCGAAGCACTGTGCACTGAAGCAGAGGCTTGTCTTTTCCCTCCCCTCTACCTCTGCTCCTCCTCCCCCACTCCACTCCACGTCTCCATTCCCGGCCATCGCTCGATCGCTTGCTCATTAATGGCGAGCACTGCATCTGCATGGTTGGCGCCATCCATGCCCATCAATGCCTCCACCCACCTCCGGGCCGGCACGCCCCCATCTGTCTACTTATCCAAGGCGATCGGGCGCTTGCTTCCAATCCAGCGCCGGCCGGGCCGTTGCGTGCAATCCATCCCCATCCGCCACCCACCCCGCACCCCTCCTCCTCACCCCAATGCCGGCTGCCGGCCAGCTCCGCCCCCAGGATCCTTGATCTGGAGGTGGGTGGCGACATAAAGGCAGCCGCTGAATTGCATGCGTTATTGCTGCGGTTCATCTCCTTACTTAATTAGCTTATCCATATCCCTGCGAGTGCGACCCTGCTACGTACGTACGCATCGGTGCCGTGCCGTGCTTGATTCTGTGCTCGCTCGCCGTTTCTGTGGTTTGTAGGTGGCGGTGGATGACCAGCTCTCGGAGTTTTCTGAGCGGAGGATCGGAGGGCGTTGCGTTAGGTCCGCGGTTGGTGAGCGGCGGTCGGAGCAGTCTCGCGCGCGGCGGGGTCGTTGGGTAATGCAGGAATTGGGCTCTGGGAGGGTGGGAATTATACCTCGCGCTCAAGGTGCTCGATTAATTACCTGGCAGAGCGCGCGCCTGTGAGTTAAGCCCTTCCAGCTGAGCTCGGGAGATGGTTGGGAGCGTGCACGTCAATGGATCGGTCCACGGTGGCAATGGCACGGCCACGGAGGAGCGGCTGGACGAGCTGCGCCGGCTGCTGGGCAAGTCGGAAGGGGACCTGCTCAAGATCGTCAGCGTCGGCGCCGGCGCGTGGGGCAGCGTCTTCGCCGCGCTCCTGCAGGACGCCTACGGCCATTTCCGGGACAAGGTGCAGATAAGGATCTGGCGCCGCCCGGGCCGGACGGTGGACCGCTCCACCGCCGAGCACCTGTTCGAGGTGATCAACTCCAGGGAGGACGTGCTCAGGCGCCTCATCCGCCGCTGCGCCTACCTCAAGTACGTCGAGGCGCGCCTCGGTGACCGCACGCTGTATGCCGACGAGATACTCAAGGATGGCTTCTGTCTCAACATGGTCGAGACGCCGCTCTGCCCTCTCAAGGTCGTCACCAACCTGCAGGAGGCCGTCTGGGATGCCGACATCGTCGTCAATGGAGTGCCGTCCACCGAGACCAGGGAGGTGTTTGATGAGATCAGCAAGTATTGGAAGGAGAGGATCACTGTCCCGGTCATCATTTCCCTCGCCAAGGGAATAGAAGCCTCCTTGGATCCAATACCTCGTATCATCACACCTACTCAAATGATTAGCTCTGCAAGTAAGAATCTCTCTTGTCCCTGCCTTCGTATTTCTATTTTAAACTGAAAGATTCAATCACCAAGTTTCATGAATGGTCTTAGTTGCTGAAAATGGATTATGATTTGTGACATGCACCGTAATCTGCTTGATTAAAAGTGTTTGTAGTACTTGGCTGTTTGCTAGTGTAATGATTAAATAGCAGAATTCTTGATCAGTGTACAAAACGCTATCATGTGTAAAGATCATTTGTGTACTGCAAATCTCTGACAAACGAACCTGATGTCTGCAGTCTATGCTAATAATTTCAGTACTGCCATACTATTCACCATGACAAACGAACCTTATCTGCCATATTATTCATTTATATGAAACAGCGTTAGCCCATTTATTGCTTGTCTGCTATACCATAATCAGATGCAGTAATTTGCATGATCAATGCCATTAGTTGCTTGTGGATATGTGTTCACCAACAACTCATTCGATCCATAATTAGTACTATCAAATTTCCCCCTCTCCATTTGGAGACTGCACTGAATTCTGATTTTATGTGTTTACCTGTCTGTTCCAATTCTTTATTTACCATTATGAGTTTATTATGTGTTTTATGTATACTGGAAGCCAAACACACCAAGGTTGTAAATTTATGCCATGATCATGCCATGGTGCTGGTCTTCAATGGCCTTGATCTTGACATGCATCTGGTTGAACGTATATGTTCTTTTTTTATTTTTATGTTTTGCTTTGATTAATGCTTGGCCTGCATATTTGAGCTCAACAGTACAGGCTGATATTTTTTAGGAGTGCATTGCAGCTGGAGTTCCAACTGAGAATATACTGTATCTTGGAGGACCAAACATCGCCTCAGAAATTTATAACAAAGAATATGCAAATGCTCGAATCTGTGGATCCAACAAGTGGAGGAAGCCTCTTGCTAAGTTTTTGAGGCAGCCACATTTCATTGTCTGGGACAACAGTGATCTTGTCACTCATGAGGTGATGGGTGGCCTGAAGAACGTCTATGCAATTGGCGCTGGTAAAACTAACTTCTATGTTTTTTAGCTGTCAACATTATTGTACAATTGTCATCCTTGATGTTGAAAAAAACATAACAAACATGTAAATGTTTTTTTTTGCTTAAATTTTAGTTGATCTCTTAATGGTCATCCATCGGGCCATCACCATGACCTCTTTGCCTGAATAGAGTATGGGTGGGGTACACTAAAATCAGAAGGTTCCTTAGAATTTTAAGAAAAGAGGCAATCAAATTGGATAACCTTGAAATAGGGATACAGGGTTAAATACTTGCTTCTTACTTTTCAATAATTTCTTTTCTTTGAATGAACGGTTGTATTGGTCATCAACGGCAATGGACACAACTTGGATAGTATCTTCTGCTTTGTTTTACTGCATTTTCTGTGTGTACCTGATTTTATCATATTTCTCTTTCTCTTCATGTTTCAGGAATGGTGGCAGCTTTAACAAATGAGAGCGCAACTAGCAAATCTGTATATTTTGCTCATTGCACGTCAGAGATGATATTCATTACTCATTTGCTGACAGAACAACCTGAGAAACTCGCTGGTCCTTTGCTGGCTGACACTTATGTAACTCTACTAAAAGGTCGTAATGCATGGTATGGGCAAATGCTTGCCAAGGGAGAGTTGAGTCCTGACATGGGTGACAGTATCAAGGGAAAGGGAATGATTCAGGTAATGTAATGACTTTTTTTTCATTTTGTCTAGTTTTATTCTGAGAAGTTCTCTAAGCTGTTGGAGTATTTGATAACCCTGACATTTACAGCCATCCCTTTTCCTTTTTGACACAATGTGATTGACAATGATCATTTGCCATTCCATTGATAGGGTGTTTCTGCCGTTGGTGCATTTTTTTGAGCTCCTTAGTCAACCCAGCTTAAGTGTGCAACACCCGGAAGAAAACAAGCTGGTTGCTCCAGCTGAGCTATGCCCAATCCTGAAGAGGCTTTACAGAATACTGATAAAAAGGTTTGTGCTCTGTATCACCATAACTGGAGAAATTTACAGGGTGCTTGAGGAGTGAAAAGTGACCTCGTGCATTTAACTGCTTTCGTATTATCCTTCTGATATATATACCTGACTTATGTGCAGGGAGCTCCCAGCAAGGGACATCCTCCAAGCCCTGAGGGATGAAACTATGAATGATCCTCGGGAAAGGATTGAGATGGCACAAAGCCATGCATTCTACCGCCCGTCTCTCCTTGGAAAACCATGATCTAGTTAGTCCTGTAAATTAGTAGAATATAAAACGAACGCTGCATGAGATCGAACTCACCACCAAGCTGCCCGATCATTCTTGATCGAGCTTGGAGCAGATATCTCCACTGTGCTTGCTGCCCTGTGTCTGAGCTGCATGGGATGGGGCTTTGTTAGTTGTCCAATTCTTTGTGCTTCCTCAGTGCCATGATGTACAAGAGATTACCGAGTCAATAAATGTTATAAGTGCATATTATATGAAGTAGATTGTGTCGGTGTGTCTAATTTTCGCGATCGAGCAGTGTTTTAGTTGTGGATGCTTTTCTCAGTTTTTCTACAACATTCAGCATCTAGATGTTAGTAGAACAAGCAGACCACATCCCGTGCGCAACCGAGAGAACACTAATGACTAATGAGTAATGACACAAGAAACTCACAACATGAGAAACTTGCCCCCTCATGTGCTGGATGTAACTCTCCTATGTCCTCAAAGAGAGAACGATGTTTAGACATGCCAATATGATTGCCAAAGGAGAGAGTCAGTCCTGACTCGGGTGTTAATATCAAAATGCCATGACATTATCGGGATAAGGGATTCCTTTTGACCTTTTCTATGTGACTAGAAGGTTCAAAGAAAAATATCTTCGTGGAAATCACTATTGCAGTGTCTCAGACCCTGTATTTCCTTGAAGACAATGCTAAGTGTACGTTTATACATCTTGTGAAACATTGTGTTGGCCTTATCATGCTGACTTGGAGGTATAATGGCCTTATCAAAAATTTATGCAAAATATCACTTCTTTTGTTGTGGCATGCTTTATTAACAAAAGGTCAATGATTTAAATTTGACTATATTGGCATAATTTTTTTGAATAGGACGAGTGGTAAAATTTAGAAACTTTGACATATTTTTTTTGTAGTTTAGAAACCGCCCTGGAAACTAATTTTCACTAACATAGAGAGGTAAAATTTAATTATTTTAGAGTTGTGGGAAAAGTTGTTCGATTTCTGTGGCGCTAGTTCAGAGGGAAAAAACGACATTTTCCATTTCCGCCTAATATACGTGGTTTCGTGCTTTCGGCCCATATCAGGTTTGATAAGGCCCAGCGAGCCTCGGATATTTGCTGCCTCTCCGCCCTGCACCAGTCACCAGTTACCACTCCGGCGGCACACTTCCCCGGTCCCACATCATCCTCCAAATCGGAGCGCAAGGCGAAGCCGAAGGCGCGGCGCGGATCGAGCGATGGCGGCGGCGCTGGAGCAACTGAGCAGCACCAAGATGTTCGACGGCTTCAACCTCCGCTTCCGCCACCAGAGCACCACCCTCGGCTGCGCCATGACCTTCTCCATCTACATGCCCCCGGCCCCGGCGTCCAACATACCCGTCAGTGCGCCGCCGCCCTCGCTCCCCTCTCACTCTCTCTTTCTTCTGTGCTAATCTGTGCTGTGGATTGTGACGCGGTGTCGTATGGATGCATTGCAGGTGCTGTACTGGCTCTCGGGCCTCACCTGTACCGACGAGAATTTCATCATTAAGTCTGGCGCCCAGCGGGCCGCTGCCGCCCACGGCATCGCCCTCGTCGCGCCTGACACCTCCCCCACGTATGCCGAGCTTGAACCCCCTCCGACTGACAGCGTTATGCTTCTAGGGTTTATGCCTCCACATCTATGTTTTGGTTTGGTCCGGCGCTGTCGCAGAACAGGATATGCTTAATGAATTCCTTATCTGTCTGTTTTTCCCTGAAACTGTGGAGGCTCAGTCTTGTGACCCTAAACCCTAACCCCCGAGTAAGTGGCGGTCTGGCTACGGAATCCAATGTTTGCCTGCTCAGTCTTGTTGATTGCCAAATTCCAATGCGCAATGAGAGGCCCATTTAGAATCGCTCGTGTTATCACACTCCTTTTGATAGGTTCAGCGAGCAACTGGTTCCTACCCTAAGTGCAAGGACCAGAGTTATGTTTTGCAGGTGTCAGTAAGCACAATTTTTAACTCAGTTGACCTGATGCTCATCAAATGATTTTCAACTTAAAAAGTGTTACCTCCCAAAAGAGCTGAGTAACATGACATGTTCCCCAATTGGGGACTTGTCAAGCAAGGTTCTAAAGTTCATAGTTGTATTGGTATTTCTTCATTGCACTACCACCTACTAGTAACTTTTCACTATTGTTAGTCGATCCATTTATGTGGCCTAACTAGCAACTGTGTGGTAGAATTTAGATCCATTTATTCATGTGAGGTAGCTCGTCCTTTGTTATCTTCCAATTAGTTTTAATACCAGAACATCGTTTATATGATTTGTCAGGACTTTTATTGACTTGGATTCCCAAAACTTGATTCTGATAAATATAATGCTGCTGTTATATTATAGACCTCAAGGAACAGGGTTTTACTACCCAAAGTGTTGATATCTTGCAGGCCTGTGTTATAAGTAATCCCACCATTATAGGTCCTTTTTGTGGGATTGGTATGAGCAAGACAATCTTATCAGCAGAAGAGTCATACACGTAGGAATTGCATTTTTTTCCTCCTTTTCTCCAGCCTAAACATAGTTGATAGTTTAGATCTGAGTTTAGTGACATAACCAAAGTAACAATTATCTCCCAATTTACCATATAACTAGTATCCTGTTGATCACTTACTGCAGTGTCTGTTCCTTTTCCTACAAATGATTTGTAGTATGCTCAATATGGTCTCATTTCTATTAATAGTCTTTACCTTTCATCATTGAGAATACACTTGATATGCTTATTATTTTCTAAATGTAAATGGGTTCTGTTTTCTCATTGCTCTTTTCTTTGGCTTATGCAGGGGGTTAAATATTGAAGGAGAATCAGACAGCTATGATTTTGGTGTTGGTAAGGAATGATGGATTCTAACTAAGATAATCTTGCTATAAGTTTTACATTTTGATTTTGCACAAATATATGGTCTCCCGACTTGGGAAACTTCACTAAATGTCCAACTTGACAAGTGAAGTTACCCTGTGATGATTTCATTGCGCCACTGCCATCATCTGCCTCTCTTAATTGCCACTTCACAAATTCATCAGGAGCTTATAGGCTAGTCTGCATTAGCTCACTATATGATGGTACATTTTTTAGGCAATGCATGAGATTTGTTGTGGCTAATGTGACATGTATAAGTCTGTTGCATCGAGCAGCACTTTCACTAGTCTAATCTCTACTAAAGTTAATGGCGAACCATGGCACGGTAGATCGTCGCAAGATGTATGATTTGTGTATGGTAATATCGAATCTCATGAACTCAAATACGGTTGAAACAAATGCTAAACAAATCATATATTCTATAATCTGCTTAACTTCAAAGGAGAATGGTTGCTAAGTGCATAACCTAAAGCCATTTTCTTTTGGTTGGTGTGCTTATCAGTTATTGGCTTATTGCATATGCCGTAGGTATGCATTAGCTATACAGCACACATACAGAAGGATCGGATACGGACACGGCGATTTCCTGAAAAACCCAATACTCAGATACGTTTACTATTTTAAAATAAAAAATAATAACACACACTGAAACTGAATAACAATAAAACATTGCAATCTACTTAACTACTTAAGTTATTATATTTTACAGCACAGGAGGTCTCATGCCTGTTCTCAAATTCTCAAATATAGTAATCTCAAATCTAGGAAATTAATAAAAGGTATTCAGGCAATCAGGCTTGCAACTCAGGCTCGCATCAAGTCCCATTTGTTTCATTCTCATCCATAACATCAAGCCGCAGATCGTCAAAACAAAAGGAGAGGCCAGCCACTTCGAGAATGCCAATACCACCAAGTGTATCAAAAGAATCTCCTCCGACATGACAAGTCTTTGTCTCTCCTGTCTTATTTGCATCAATTTTTCTTGACAAATGCCTCAGATTTGAGTGCACAAAGACCAAATCTTCGCACGCTTTGGAGTTAAGGAATTTCTCTTGACACTATGGGTAAAGCTATATAGGTGGCCGACGAGCAGTGGCTAGGCATCACCAAGCGTGTTCGTGTGAGGTGTGGGTGGGTGGGGATCAGGGGCTGAGGGAGGTAAGAGAGCATTGCTTCTTGCTGGGCTGGGCCGTATCAAATAGGCAGATATGTATTGGCCCACGTACTCAATATAAAAAATCAGATACTCGAAAATATGTATTGCCCATGTATTCGTATCTGATACGTATCCGATACGTGATATGAGGCCTCAGCCACGTATCCATGTAACACAATGAATTAGTACATCCTTCTTTACCTATTTATCTACAGTGATATATCAGCATTTTTGTCGAATCATTCAGAACAAAAATTTATCAAATGACAAAAGGAGAATAGAAATCATGTGAAAAAAAAATGGGTTCAATTACAGTGGACAGAACTTGGTAACCTATCGATAAAGTAACAATAGATGAATAGAAGCAACATTCAATTTGTAAGAACTAATCATGCCAATTTCCATATCGCTGTATCTGGTGGTGTGGATAGGAACACTGCTTACTTCCTGTATCCCTGATGGTTAATATTTTAGGGTTATAAGTATACAATTCTTTTTGCCTTTTGTTAATTATTGTGATCTTGTACCATGGTCACCCTGTGTTAACCTAGGTAGATTTTAGCATATTTGAAAATGAGTGCAGTGTCGCTTGTTTGTAGTGCCCTGTGTATGCTCATGGTGATACAATAGCTGTGCATGATGAGATTCTTTTATGTGCTTTGAGGAAGAGATGGAATTTGGAACCCTTATTACAGCAAGTAGGATATAATAGTGCTTTTAATTGTAAGGGGAAACACCACTTGAATTTGGTATACACTAGCAGCTTGTATGATTTTATTTCTGTGACTCATTCAAATATGTTAACATTTTATTTTTGTTACTAGGTGCTGGGTTTTATTTGAATGCCACAAACGAAAAGTGGAAAAATTGGCGCATGTATGACTATGTTGTGAAGGAACTTCCAAAAGTTTTAAGTGACAACTTTGAACAGCTTAACACTTCACAGGCATCAATTTTTGGGCACTCAATGGGGGAGGGCATGGTGCGCTGACAATTTACTTGAAAAACACTGATAAATACAAGGTACTCTTAGCATGCCATTTTATTTAGCCTAGATAACCTTTTCAAGTTCGTTCATGATAGTTTGTATTGAATCTCACCCTGAATTTTGGGGTTATCTTATATTTCAGTCAGTATCAGCATTTGCTCCAATTGTCAATCCAATAAACTGCCCATGGGGTCAGAAAGCATTCTCAAATTACCTGGGCTCAACTAAATCAGATTGGGAGGTATTCTCCTCTTTAGAAATCACTTATCTCAAGACATGTTCGATACTTATAAGTGCCTGATTTGTGTAGGAATATGACGCAACCTGCCTGATTAAAAAGAACAGCAATGTTTCCACTCCTATCCTAATTGACCAGGTACAGTGTTGGTGATGTATTCACTCATGTCCTGTCTCTGTTATCACGTCCCATTTGTTGTCCTATATTTTGAAAACATGGAAGGAACTATTAGCTGTTTGAAAATGAGGAAATATGATTTTAAGTCGAGTGTGGTGACACATGCCCGTGTGGCCAAACCACCTGCTTGCCTGCCCACACATTTTTTTTTTTAGAAAAATAAGGTTAACTAGTCATTTAGTGCTTACAATTGATCTCTCTCATTCTTGAAAATGAAATCTCACCCAGACCACCCAGCCTGTATCAGAACAAATCCAGGATACATCTGAAAATCTACTTAGCATTATAGCTGGATTTTTTTGAGGTACCACTGAATCTGACTCAAGTAGCTTTACTCAGATGTATGTGTCAACATTATTGAGTTGCCATCTTGGATAATAGGTAGGTGGGATGGCAAATGGGGACCTTAGAACATATTTTTCAATTGTGCTGTTCACGGTTTCTTTGTTACGCTGTTACTCATGATTGAGTACAGCCATTTTGATGATCTTCTACTATGGGTTGGATTAGCTCATCAAACGATGAGACCTATACTTATTAACGTAGCATTTGTAGGACTCCACATATGAACAATATTCAGAGCCTATCACGGTCACTTAACAGTTATTAACAGTAGCATAGATCCCTACCGCCTGAATGGATTGATTTGATTTAAAATGTCATGTTTTGATTGAACCGGTTAGAAGTCTAGTCGTCTAGGCCCCTAAAGAGTAGAGTATAGTCAGGCTTGTCAACTGTTTCCGATAGATTTTAGAGCTTATAACTATCATACATCACCCACAGTGTGACGCTGTTTGGAGAAAATTAAATGTCTGATGAGTCCTGAGGCTGCTACTGTGTAGTTTTTTTGTTTGTCTGAGGGTTATTTCTGTGGGAATTCTTATCCGCTATGCTCTTATCTTTGTTTAGGGGGATGCTGACAAGTTCCTGGCCGAGCAGCAGTTGCTACCTCACAACTTCGAGGAGGCATGCAAGGCTGTAGGGGCTCCTCTGATCTTGCACATGCGACCTGGATATGACCATTCCTACTATTTCATCGCTACGTTCGTGGACGATCACATTGCTCACCATTGTCAGTTTCTGAAGAGCGCCTGACTGCAGAAGTCCCCTTGTTAATGTGTAGTGTGAGGAAGACAAGGAGAGGTAGAGCTATGTGGTTTCTGAGGCATCTGCTTGCAGCATGTTACCCATGCCGACAGTCTTCTCTTGTCTGCCAGCTTGAGGTGAACAATACACCCACATGCAAAATAAGATGAAAGATTTGCTGTTCCTGTCCTTTCAGAAGCTCGAATGGGACTGATGTTGCATTGAGTGCAGTTTCCTTGTCATTCGCTACACGCAATTATTGGCACTGATGCTGCCATTTCTTTTCGATGGCAAGAAATGATTGCCCAAGTGTGCAGTCGACTCTTCGCAATCTGTAGGGGGAGCAAAAATCGGTATGATCAGAGCCTTGTTTAAGTTGCCCTTGGTGCTGTCTGTAGTAGCTGTTCTTGTGTGCGGGTTCAGTTTCAGCTTTGCGTAGTCCATATGTCATATCTGTGACGATGCTGTATCTTGTGTGAGCCTTTCTGGCCGAGCTGGATGCCGGACATGAGGACGACGCGTCGATGCTGTATCTTGTTGTAGGGCGGGGAAGGCCTGGGGGGCTAGGAGGAGACAGTATTTGGCATGCAGCAATGAATGAAGGTGATGCCTTGGCACCGACACGTATCTGCACGATAGATATGGGTGGTGATGAACATCTCTCGATTCAGAATTTCAGACATGGGCACTGTACTACAGCATCTTGAGCCAAGTACTGAAGATTGCGTCCAACCACCGGGACCAAGCTAAGCCTGCCCCGGCTCGCCGGACTCGCCGCTGGCCTATCCATGGCGCGTCTGGACCCCCGGCCGGTCCTCCTTCCCAAAACCGGGACCTAGGCATCATGGGAAATCTTGCCATTCCGTGTAGGAGCGGCTACCACTCGACAGTCGTCGTGCCTCAGTCACTCGTGAGTAGTACGTCACATGTCACGGCTCCTTGCACGGCCGGCAGCTACAGCTACCTTGTGAACCAGCAACAAAAGTGTCGAGCCCGAACACATGTGACTGGAACTGGAGCATAATTTTGAATACCAGATATATTACTTTAGTTTATGAATTAGTTTATGAATGACTGTAGTAAGTAATTCAACGATAGCCTTCCTTCCCAAACCACTTAGGCCCTGTTTGGATGCCCCTAGCTAAATTTTAGCTAGCTAATAGGATTAGCTATGTTATAATAGATAATGGGGCTAGTTGGTTTTCAATGGTTGGGATGTCTTCTAGCTGCTAATTAGCAAGCTAAATTTTAGTTGGTGCCCCCAAACGGGGCCTTAATCGGGCGCTAAAGCGCTGTTGTAGGGCAGAATCCACACTCGTCCATGCCTTGTCTTCTTCAGCCCCAACACTGCACACGCCATCGTCTCCTATGCTCCAATTTAGGTTAGGGGAGGGAGCATCTGCTGCCTTAGAAGAAGGGTGCTTGGCCGTGGTGTCTGTTTGACGAATGGTGAGTAGAGCGGTAGGTCGAAGGTGACTCATTTTGTTACGTATTAGTGTCGGGGGCTAAAATAATAGGCCCACGAACATTCCCTGCTAGCAGGAGATGTAACGGCCCATCTTTACAAAAGAAAATCGGGCCCAAGGCCACAAATGGACCGAATACCCCCAAACACGCCACAGGCCATGGGCTTGGCGACAAGAGGAGGCGAACGGCTGGCTACCTAATCTACAAGCTTGAAGGAATTGACTAACATGTCACCTTTCGGCCCACAACATGGCCCATGACGACCCATCTACAAACACTCGGCCAAAAGGCTCAAAAGCACCTGCTCGCATATGAGCTTGATACCCACAGAGCGGCCCACAGCGGCCCAGGGAAGCACGAAAGTAGCCCATCACGGGTGCTGTTGGAGTCATCAAGAGTGTGGAGAAGAACCAAAGACAACAACCATACCGGGCTTAATGACATCGGTCACCACACAGCCCACTCTAAACTTCATCCGAGGGGTCGACCAAGCGACCCTACAAACATCACACCACCACCACTTCGCCCGAGGGGCGGGAGGCCCCGGGAGCACCATCTCCGCCCCGCCCCGCGGGAGGAGGTCCCGGCGCACGACCTCCGCCTCGCCCGGGGGGCCCGGGCGCACCTTTGAGACTCCGGCCGAGTAGTGGGGAGCAGCCGCATTTAATGCTTCGCCTCACAGGTCACGATGGCGAGGGCAATCAATTGCTCGACGATTCACTGCCCGTTATCGCCTCGCATACCCGTTGATGGGGCGTAAAGTGGCGGGTTACTTAACATGCCACGGGCACGGGAACGACGCCGTCACTGTTCACCTTCCAACGCTACGCCTTCTTGCCACGTATCCGGCGGCCCTCGGGGTCTTGACACGCCGCTACGATGCATTCGAAGCTCGCCCTAAGCAAAACACAAAGGGACCCCCTCGGGTCCTTAGGCTGCGCTTCCGGCTGATGGACACGTCTCGAAGGCTCGAGGACACGCGCGTCCACAACCCCACACTCCAAGCGGGTCGTCCGAGCCCTAGCCTCGGGCATGCGGGTGCCCGAGGGGCCGGGACAAGAGATACCTTGGCACTAGTATTCGACACGTATTGTACATCATTACTATTGTACACCATTACTTTCCTTTCCACTATAAAAGTAGGAGTAATGGCTCGTTATCAGGATCGACTCTTTCGGGCTTTCACACTTAGACACAGCAATCCAGGGGGTTGAAGGCCTACTTCACCCCACATCATTGCTTATAAACGCTTCGGTTGAAGTGCACATTGGTGCGAGATAATACAAAGCTGTCACACCTGCTTTGGGCGTAGGGCCCCATGGCTTGAACGGGATAAACCCTTCGTGTTCATCTCGCGCATGCCATCGGTGGGGAGCGCACAGCCTATAAATTTATTGCCGGTCCTTGAGACACCCGGTTCTCAAAACACCGGCAGTTGGCGCGCCCGGTAGGGGAGCCGTGCGTAAACCGCATCCCGCATTGACCTAGATGGCGGTTTCTCCATCGTTTCCACTTTGTTCACCGGAGCACGAGCTCGCCAAGGGACGGCTGCTGCAGTTCGGCAGCCGGAGTTCGTGGCGCTTGGCGCGACTACAAGATGATCCTCCTCCCGACCCGAAGTCGGCAAATGACTGTTCCTCTCCTTGGAGGCGCACCGCCACCATGGCGCCGCATGAAGAAGATGAAGTGTCCCCGTCGGCCAGCGCTAGGCGCAATCGCGCATCTTCGACCTCTTCCCGGCGCTTGTCGTACCGGCGTCCGACGACGGCTTGACCAAGAGGCCACTAAGCCCCGACACGAGGCGGCAGCGCGACCGGCGTCGGCGGCGGCAACCAGGGGAGCCACCAGCCCCCGCGATCGGCGGCGGCGGACCGGGCGTTCGACGCCCGGAACTGGGAGGCGCAAGGCCCGCAACACCAACGGAGGGCGAGGCGGGCGAACAGATCTCGGCGCGCAGCGGCATCTACCCCAGGGGAGCCAGCCTAGATTGGGACGAACTACTTCGCCCGGGGACCGGTGGAGCCTCCCAATCCCGGGGACGATCGGCGCCTACTTCGGGGGAGATCCACGACGAACACGCTCGCCTAGGGTTACGCTCCAACGCGATATGTACCTTTGGTTACCATGACTATGATTTTGATGATGATTATTACGATCCCACTCGGGAATGCTATAACGTGGAAGTCATGGATGGACATGTCTCGGATGTTGGGGAGAGTAGCGACCATGATGACGAAGTAGATAGGCCGCCCAGGCGAGTACCTCCCCCGGCATCGGCAGCGTCCGCACCAGTCCGACCGGTTGCTGCTCCAGCCGGACAAGGTACACAACTGCAGGACCTTCAGGCACGGCTCCAAGAGGAGGCTGCGCGGCTGCGACGGTTAGAACGAACCATCCGCAGAACGGGCCCGACGGGATCGAAACTAGCGTACACCCCGCGCCCGGCGGCGGGCCAGCACTGGGAACGCACCGCTTCCGCCGAGAGGGCCGAGGCCCTTTCAACGCGCGCGAGTCTCAACGTAGCCGCCGCCCCGCGATGCTCATTCGTGAAATGCCCGAGCCATCAACCACCGAGGGAGGAGGGTCGAGACGGACTCAAAGAGCTTCTCGACAAGGCGGCCATCCGGCGGGTCGAGCTCGGCCTTCCGAGACCGAGCAACCTCATCAAGGCGACAAGAGGAGCCGACACGAAGCCCTCAGGCCCTGTCGAACCTGGACAAAGCCGAGCACTAGGGCGTCCCGTCGGGGAACGTCGATCGACAATCGCAAGCAATCGGGACGTCGGGAACGCACGGAGGAAAATCGTCCGGGCGAAGCCGACGAGATGACCGCCGAGCCCCCGACCTTAGGGAGGAAATCGGCGGCGGGGACGCCGAGACGAAGCGAGGTCTCTCTCGACCCCGGGGGCCCCGGGTCTTCACCAGGGAAATCGGGAGGGCTCCACTCCCGTCGCGCTTTTCGCCCCCGAACCACATCGAGAAATATTCGGGCGAGGCGTGCCCCGAGGTATGGCTAGACGATTATCGGTTGGCATGCCGGTTTGCAGGCGCCCATGACGACAAGGTCATCATCCGCAACCCCTCTTTGCTCTACCTGTCCGAAGTCGGCACGTGCATGGCTTGAGCACACCGCCCGAATCAAATTGCAAAGCGGGAAGACTGGTGAGAGTATTCAAGGGCAACTTTCGGGGCACCTACCGCGCCCTAGGAACTCCTGGGACCCCGGAACTGCCGGAGAAGTCTAGTGAATCCTTGCGCACGTACATCCGACGCTTCTCCAAACAATGGAGCGAACTCCCTAATGTGACGGATTCCGGCGTCATTGGGGCCTTCCTCGCCCGGCACCACATCTTTGGGAACTCGTCGCCAAGCTAGGACACGGACCCCGATCGAGGCTAACGAGCCGATGGACATCGCCACCAAGTTGGCAGCCGGTAGGGAGGCCGTCGGGGCCCTCTTCGATCAAGGCTCCAACAAGGGGAAGCGAAAGGAGGATGAGGCCGAGGGCTCCAACCCGTCGGGGCCCAAAAAGAAGAAGAAGAACAAGGGTAGAGGGGGCAAGGGGCTGACCCTCGGACGATGCCGAAGAGGACCTGGTCGCTGCAGTGGACCGAAAGGGGCCTCGGGCTCCCCTCGGGATGTTTGATGACATGCTCAAGAAGCCATGCCCTAACCATAAATTTCCTGTCAAGCACACCCTCGAGGAATGCAAGACCCTCCGAAAGTACTTCAACAAGCTCGGGGACATCCCTGAAGAAGAGGAGGAGAAGAAGGAACCCGAGGTTGGTGCCGAGGATGACGGAAAGTTCCCAAAGATCGACAACTGCTTCATGATCTTTGGAGGAAGGACAAGCGACATGACCCCTCGGCAACGGAAGAATGAGCGTCGGGAAGTCTTCGTGGTAGAGCCAGCAATCCCTAAGCTCCGCAAGTGGTCGGATCAGGCCATTACTTTCGACCAGGCAGACCATCCTCACCACATCCCGAACCCGGGGGCTTACCCGCTAGTGGTTGATCCAGTCATCGGCAACACGAGACTAACAAAGGTCCTTATGGACGGAGGAAGCAGCCTCAACCTCATATATGAGGAGACCCTCGACCTACTCAAGATCGACAAAACCAAGATCCGCCGAGGGGTTCCAGCCTTCAACGGCATCGTCCCCGGCAAGCAAGTAAAGCCCCTCGAGGCAGATTGATCTACCTGCGGTGCTTCGGCACCCCTCGAACTTTCGCGGGGAGACTCTAACCTTTGAGGTCCGCGGGTTCGAGGGATATACCACGCGGTACTTTCGGCCGGCCATGCTACATCAAGTTCATGGCCGTCCCAAACTACACCTACCTCAAGCTGAAGATGTCGGGGTCCAAGGGAGTCATCACCACGGGTCTGACGTACCGCCATGCCTACGAATGCGATGTCGAAAGTGTAGAATACGCCGAGGCCCTGGTCTTGGCCGAGGCCTCGTCGCTAACGTCTCTAAGAGCTTTGACAAGATCTGCGGCGAGCCCGAGGCCAAGCGCCACGCCGGCAGCTTTGAGCCCTCCAAGGCCACAAAGACCATTCCACTCGACCCCAAGCGCCCAGGCGAGAAGCTGCTGACCATCAGCTCGGAGCTCGACCTGAAATAGGAAGCAGTGCTCGTCGACTTTCTCCGTGCGAATGCCAGCACATTTGTGTGGAGTCCCTCGGACATGCCAGGCATACTGAGGGATGTCGCCGAGCACTCCCTAGACATCCGAGCCGGTTCTAAGCCCGTGATGCAGCGTTTGTGGCGGTTTGATGACGCCAAGCGCAAGATCATTGGGGAGGAGATCCAGAAGATAATGGCGGCCGGGTTCGTCAAGGAGGTGTTCCACCCAGAGTGGTTAGCAAACCCTGTATTAGTAGAGAAAAAGAATAGAAAATGGAGGATGTGCGTTGACTACACTAGTCTTAATAAAGCATGCCCTAAAGTTCCTTTTCCTTTGCCTCGAATCGATTAAATCGTTGATTCTACAGCAGGTTGCGAAACACTCTCTTTCCTTGATGCGTACTCCGGATACCATCAAATAAAAATGAAAGAGTCCGACCAGCTCGCAACTTCTTTCATCACACCCTTCGGGATGTACTGCTACCTCACCATGCCTTTTGGGCTGAGGAACGCAGATGGCCACTTACTGCGCATGCATGCAAAGACGTTTTCGGCAAACTCATAGGAGAGATAGTTGAAGCTCACGTGGGACGACATTGTGGTAATGTCAAAGAAAACATCAGACTTGGTGGGTGACTTGACGACCACTTTTGAGTGCCCTGAACAAGAAATGGGTCAAGTTAAACCCGGAGAAGTGCGTATTCGAGGTTCCCCGTGGGATGCTCCTCGGGTTCATTGTCTCACAGCGAGGCATCGAGGCAAATCCAACCAAGGTGGCGGCGGTCACAAATATGGAGCCCATCAATAATCTCAAGGGAGTCCAAAAGCTTATGGGGTGTTTGGCATCCCTCAGCCAGTTCATCTCTCGGCTAGGAGAAAAAGGCTTGCCACTCTACTGCCTCCTGAAAAAATCCGAGCGATTTGTTTGGACACCCGAGGCAGAAGAAGCCCTCAGCAACCTGAAGAGGATCCTCACAAGCGCTCCCGTGCTGGTGCCGCCGAATCCCGGAGAACAGTTGCTCCTTTACGTCGCTGCCACCACCCAAGTGGTCAGTGCCGCCATAGTGGTTGAAAGACAAGAAGAGGGGCACACCTTACCAGTCCAAAGGCCAGTTTATTTCATCAGTGAGGTGTTGTCCGAAACAAAAACAAGATACCCTCAGGTGCAAAAGCTCATGTACGCTGTGGTGCTGGCTCAACGGAAGCTGCGACACTACTTCCTGGCTCACCCAGTCACGGTGGTATCGGCATTCCCCCTCGGGAGATCATCCAGAACCGAGAAGCAACAGGAAGGGTGGCAAAGTGGGTCGTAGAACTCATGAGCGAAACCTTGACGTACGCCCCTCGGAAGGCCATCAAGTCCCAGGTCCTTGCTGATTTCGCTGCAGAATGGACAGACACCCAGCTTCACTCGGCACCGATTCAAGCTGAATGCTGGACAATGTACTTTGACGGATCATTGATGAAGACAGGAGCAGGCGCCGGTCTACTTTTTATCTCACCCCTCGGGGTTCATGTACGCTATGCCATCAGGCTGCACTTCCCGGCCTCAAACAATGTAGCAGAGTATGAAGCACTCGTCAACGGCCTTCGCATCGCGGTAGACCTCGGGATCCGGCGTCTGGAGACAAGAGGTGACTCACAACTAGTCGTTGATCAAGTAATGAAGGCCTCAGCCTGCCACGACCCGAAGATGTAGGCATACTGCTAGGAGGTGAGAAAGCTAGAAGACAAATTCTATGGTCTAGAGCACCAGCACACCCCAAGGAGGTGCGGTGAAGCCGCAAATGAACTCGCAAAGATTGCCTCAACCGTAACGGTGGTACCCCCGAACTTCTTGACCCGAGACCCTACGAAGTCGTCGGTCGGTACAGATCCGTGAAACTCCCCGGGGTTGACGGAACCCCCTCGGGGCTGATGAGACTCCCTTAGGAGCTAACGGCACTCCCTCGGGGGCTGAAGAAACTAAAACGCTAAGCCGCCCACAACCCGAGTCCATGCAAATAGACGAAGAGCCACGATCGGGGCGAGTCCCGTTGCTCGACTGTCTCATCCGGGGAGTTACCCGAGGACCCAACGTAAGCAAGACGGATAGCCCGGCGAGCCAAGATGTTTGCGCTGATCAGCAATGACAAAGAGCTATACAAGAGAGGGGCCTCGGGAATATATCAACGGTGCATCTCCAGGGAGCAAGGAAAGGAACTCTTGGAGGACACCCACGGGGGAGATTGTGGGCACCATGCGGCCCCCCGGACGCTGGTGGGCAAGGTGTTCAGACAAGGCTTCTATTGGCCCACGGCGGTCCGGGATGTAAATCACATCGTCCTGTCTTGCAAAGGATGCCAATACTATGCGCGCAAGACGCACCTTCCAAAGACAGAACCGCAAACCATCCCAATCACCTGGCCATTTGCAGTATGGGGGTTGGATATCATTGGCCCTCCCAAGAAAGCACCCGGGGGCTACACCCACGTGTTGGTGGCAATTGATAAGTTCTCCAAGTGGATTGAGGCTCGCCCCATCATAACCCCTCGGACGGAAGAAACTGTGAAACTCTTCACTGACATCATCTCGCGATTTGGCGTCCCTAACTCCATCATAACGGATAATGGGACCAATTTCGTTGGGAAGAAGTTCTTAGACTTCTGCGATGACTATGGCATCAGAGTGGACACGGCAGCAGTCGCACACCCGAAGACCAATGGCCAAGTAGAACGCGCCAATGGCATGATCCTGCAAGGGCTCAAGCCGAGAATCTTCAACAAGCTCAACCAATACGGCGTAGAAGATGGCACCAAGAGCTATCCCGGTGCTATGGGGCCCGAGGACAACCAAGAGCGAGAGCCACGGGGTTCACACCTTTCTTCCTAGTCTATGGCGCCGAGGCCATCCTACCCTCGGACAAAGAATATGGATCCCCCAGACTTCAAGCATATACCGAGCAAGGAAACCACGAAGCCAGGGAGGACTCAGTGGACCAGGTGGAGGAAGCCCGAGACATAGCACTTATCCATTCGGCCCGCTACCAGCAAACACTCTGACGGTATCACGCAAGAAAGATGAAACCCCGAGGATTTCAAGTCAACGATCCAGTTCTAAAGCTAAAGCGTGGATGTACCGAGGACGCCACAAGTCGACACCCCCCAGGAAGGACCATACTTCATTGCCGAGGTGCTAAAACCGGCACAAACAAACTCAAGAATGAGAAAGGGGAGGTGTACTCAAATGCATGGAACATAGAACAACTACGCCGCTTCTACCCTTAGAACCGTAGTGTTCAACCTTGTACTTTCCAAACTTGTATAAAAGCAATAAAGAATCCCTTTTTCTCCAAATCAATGAGTTAAAGTGTTTCAAGGTAGGTTTCGTCTTACCTTCAACAAGACAAAACCTTCCTCGGGGGGCTACCAGAGGGGGAACCCCTCCCCTTACGACGGTCCCTCGGAAAAATTTCCCTTGAAAAATTTGAACGCTCACGAAAAATCCGCCTAAGTCGCAAGAGTTTCTCGTAACACTCGGAACGAGATAATCCGAGTCCTTGGTCGCCCCTAGAGGTACCCATGCTCATTATCCTCGGGGAAAGAAATACGCAAGTAACTCCGGCAAGCACTTACCGGCATAAAAAGAAAGAGCTTCAAGTTTACAAACACCCACCACAACAACAACCAGAGTTCAAAAGACTTAAAAGTTTTACAAGCCACAAACTACAACCAGATTCTTTCATAAGAGCTCACGGGCCCGGAGCGCCCGCCGATCCGGCGTCTTGACGAAGGATGGAAGCCGAGGCCGAGGGACTGCAGAGGCGCTTGTCTCCTCTTCGCCGTTGCCGGCCCTCGGGGTCCGGGTGAAGGTATCCTCAGAAGACAACTCGATAGGCTCGGGGGCTGTCTCGAAGCCCGACTCCACTGGAGAGTATGGGGGGGCAAACCTCATCTTCAAAGTGTGTGGCCAACACGCCCGCCGGCCCCTCCGCTTGAGCATAGAACTCGCGATCTTCTCCTCATCGGACTTCACCTCGGCCCGCCCCCTCCTCCGTGTCGGATCCAAGATAAAAGCCAGCCGAGAGGGTCTGGAGGGTCTCAGCACTCAGAGAGAAATGCAAACACATCACTGCCAGGCAGCACTTCACCCTGTTCCGAAAAGCATTCTGGAGCTCCCCTCGGATGTATCCGCCGAGGGCACTCAGTTGGCTCTGGACGGAGGTTCCAGACTCCAGATCCGTTGGCCCGAACCGGTGCACGAAATCAGCGACAACTTCCTTTAGCTCCTTGTGCACGTTTTCCTCGGCGTTTAGGCACTGGGACAATGCGGCAGCAGTTTCCACCACCTCAGTTCGGACCTTCTCAGCCTCTGCAGGAGAGACACAGGACAAAGAGGTCAAGACTTATCACTGGGAAATGCATACATGGCGCAAGACCATAAAGGATCAAGAGGGAGGACGTACCCTCACACTTCTGCTTCCACTTGAGCATCTCTTCATGCTCGGATGTCGACAATTATCAGAGCAGCTCCACGCCCTTCCTCTCGGCCTCAAGCTCGGACACCAGATCCCCTACGCGGGTGTTGAGGGCGCCTCGCCATCTCCGACTGCTTCTTGGCCTCACCTCGGGCAGTCACGCCGCCGCGGACCTCCTCGAGTAGCTTGAGGGATTGGGCCCGGGCCTCCTCAAAATCGTGGCTCGCCTGAGCCGCCTCAGATCGTGCCTTGTCCGCCTCGGCCTTAACCGCAATGAGCTCGTTCACCAAGGTTTGACGCTGATCCTCCCGCTCGTCGGCAAGGGTGGTAAGGCGGGACACCACACCTCGAGCTTGGATCAGCTCCGCCCAAGTGCGTCCGAGGGCGTCCCAATTGAGCGCATTCCTGCGCAAGAGCTCGGATTTTTCCCGAGTGAATCTCTTCAAGCTCTGCAAAACCCCGACGCATGTCAGCCAAAGAAGACCAAACAAGAAAAGAGAAAATCACACACAAGAGAAGCAAGCAACGAACCTCATTTGTCTAAACCAGACGCCGGGATAGGGTCTCACCAATTTTCTGTAGCCCCTCGGTCGCCCACCTTTGGATCTAATCATGCTCAGTCCAGGCGGCCACCTCGGGGCGGTCATGCACCACAATGGCCGGAGCACCACTTGCCGACCCCCGAGCTCGAGGGGGGGACCACCCCGGGCAGTAGGATCATTAGAGATCGGGACGCTCCAAGAGCCCTCGTCCATGCCAGGGAAACTAGACCAGAAATAGTCTTGGGGGCCTTCGCAGCTCACCACGGGCACCATAGTGCCTCCCCCCTCGGATGACAAGGGACCCTATGGCCCGAGCAAGGCGCCTTGATGGGAAGACTGGAGCGCCACAAGCTGATGGGCACCCTCAGATGCAGCCGAAGAGCTCTTGGCCTCAGCAGCCTCAAAAAGCACGTCATGGGCGACTTCCCCGAAGGGGGGCACAAACGTCTCCACCACGGGGGGCTCCACCCGAGCCCCTGTATCCACCTCCGTGGGGTCGGCGGCCGACACCTCCTCAACACGAGTCACCTTCGGGATCAGGCCCTCGGTGGCGGGTGCACGCGGTGGAAGAAGCAGGGGAGGAGGCACGAACGCCTACTGAGCACAAGCTTCCCCCTCGTCCTGGATAGGTGGGTCTTGCAGCAACACTTCAGAGACAGTTGCAGTGGGGGTCGGCGTGACATTGGAATCTTCTGGCTGGGCGCCGGACACCCCGAAGGAGCCATTGAGGGGTGGTAGGGCCGCCGAGGCGTCAGGACCGGTTGTCGTACCTTCCCTGGTGAGGTGTCACGACCGAAGCACCCGCGCAGGCTTGGGCGCCGATTTCAACGCCTTCCTCAGGTGGAGGGTAAGCGCCTCGGCCCCCCGTTTCCTAACAGAAACAGCACAAATTTTAGAGGCCCCGACCACATCAGAAATACTCGGCGCAAACCCGCAGTCAAGAGATGAAAACGGAGATGTAGACATACGATGATCGAGGTGCGACCTTCGGCGTTACACGCCCTAGATGGTCGGGACTTAGGCGTCGACCGAGCACCGAGCCCGAGGCCCGGCCACCGTCGTGCGCGGTGGAACGGAGGAAGCCGACGGAGTTGCGGGCTTGTTCCCCTAGCATCGGGCGCCGGCCCGGCGGGTCGGCCCGTGGGTAGCCTCGGCACCACCTCGGCGCCCCGAAGGGGGCTCCACGGCCCTCGGGACCGGTACTCCCCTCGGGAGTTCTTCACCACCGCAACCCTCTACTTCGCATACTCTATCAAATCATCAACCCCCTCGGGCGACGACGGCGACCCCATCGCGGTATCCTGGCGTAAGGCGTCGGTGGTACCCCCGGACGACTCCGAGGAGTCAGAAGACGAGGGCTCTGGGGATTCGCCCCTTCCGCTGCTCCGACGGCGATTGTTGCGCGCCACCCTTCTCGCCTTCTTCTCATCCTCCCAAGCCTTCCTCTGCCGCTCATGCTCGTTTCGCGCCCGGTTGATGTCACGTTGATTTTGATCCTCGGGCACGGGAGGAACTGAGGACTTGTATGAAATTCTCCCCTGCGATGAGAAGGAAGAAGACGGGGTCCACAATCAAACGAAAGGAATAGCAAATCAAGAAGGGCAAGAAACCAGCGCTTACCAAAGAGATGTACCCCGCCGCAGGGCGCATCGGGATCCGCGGGATCTTTTCGGGAGCCTTGTCACCCAAGAACACCCGGACTCGTCGCGCCAGGGCCTCGTTTGAAAGGTCCCCAAAGACCATCCGTGTACCCCAGAGGTCCGCCGTATCTGTCATCTCAAATAGACGGAGAGGTCGGGCGGCCAAAGGCAACACCCGGTGGCGATGGAATGCAGCCACAACCACCCCGTCGACACCCCATTCCCGAGCGTAAGGATGGCGGCCCGAGAGGCCATCCGTGGTCTGTTGTTCGGCTGCGGGGCCATGAAACCACGTGTTGGGACGTACCTTTATCACACTCCCGGTGTAGGCGGGAAGCTCATCTCCATCGTTCGGGAGATAGAACCACTCCTCCCGCCACCCCTTGTTCGAACCGGCAAGCTAGGAGACGATGTACTCATCTACGCGACTCCTCCGACTCTCGTGAGCGCGGAGTTGGATGATGCAGCACCCGACGTGCACCGCCCTTCGCGGTGCCCCTTGCTTCCCGGTGCTGATGGTGTTCAAGTCCGCCTTGAAGAACCACTTCCACATATCCCAGTTGGGGTCGATACCCAGGAAGCCCTCGCAGAGGGTGACGAAAATCGCCGCCTGCGCGATCGAATTAGGCAAGATATGATGAAGCTCGATGCCGTAGTAGTGCGAGATTGCCCGCATGAACCGATACGCCGGCACCCCAAACCCCTGCCTATGGTGGTCCATCAGACTAACAATGTAGCCGGGCGGCGGTTGGGGTTCTTCGTGGGATGCATCTGGCACTAGCCACTCCAGCCTCGCGCCGTCTGTACGGCCATGAAGGAGGCCGTCGTCCACCAACCGCTGCAACTTCGACTCCGTCAGCGACGACCGCGGCCACAGGTTGGGATCAAGGGGGACAGCGGCTTCGTCTTCCTGCGCCATCTCCTCCCTTCGGCGGCGGCTTCAGCAACGAAAAGGCCACCCGCAAGTAAGCACGACCACCTTTCTCGCTCCTCTCTCTTCTCCCTCCTTCCTCTCTTCTCTTGGAATGGTAAAGGGTTGCAGGGAAAACTGGAGCGTGAGGAGGAAAGCGAAGAAGGCCGTACACCGCCGGCGGCTCCCTCGAATATAGAGGGGAAAGGGAACTGTCAGCAAGCCCAACCGGCGCGTAATGCGAACGGACGGCAGATCAACCGACTGATCCAACGGCTGACAATCTCCGGTAGCCAGCAGGCCCACGCAATTAATACGGGAAACGGCGGCCCCGGGCGAACGCAGAGTGCCGTCCCATCGAACATAAACCGTCACCTCCCCGCGATGGGAAGACAACATGAAAAGGCGTGCCCATGCGCCCGACCCCAGGACAGGGGTAAAAATGTCCGGCCGATGCTCGACTGAAATGCCTTTCCCACGGAAGGGCGCGTCCCTGCACTCGGGTGAGACCGAAACACTAAAGGCTTTGCCCCGAGGGGTGGTGCCGGGTTCCGAGCCCCTTTTTACGGTCTAGGGGTTCTAAGGCTAGACCCCATTGGGTTTCTCTGATCCCCGGGACGATTGAGTCAGGGACGGAAGGGAAATGCACAACCGGCCATGCCCGGGCCCTCGGGGCTCTGGATTTCCTGGATGTATCTAAGATTCATGGTAACCGCTTACAGAGATGTCCCATCCGTGGGAGGCCTACAGGCCCTCGGGGTCCGACCTGTCGGAACCCAGGATCCGCTAAGGGGCCCGAGAATTCTCATGGAGTGAGTCCTGGACCACACAGCCGACCCCCGCTCCGGTGGGGGCACGGGCACTCCACTTAGATTCCCCGTTATAACACTCACCGGCGCATGTTACATTTGGCTTACAGGGCATTGTAGCACGTCTCCCCTCCTCCTCCCTCTCAGGAGGGCGACAGAGGAGCGTAAGAATCAAAGCCGAGGAGGTTTGGAACGACCTTGTGCACATAAGCGCGGGCTCTGAACTGCCCTCGCAAAATGGACAGCCCTTGCACAACAAGCACAAATAGTGGGCAGTTCAGGTCTTACCAGCGTGTAAGAAGAAAAAGACCTCAAAGGAACTTAACATTCCTCCGAGGCCTCGGGGGCTACACCCAACGGGTGTGCTTGTGCGCACCCGGCCAGGGACCTGAGAATTATCCCTTCGAAAGGGACTCACTACAACCAACCCCCGAGCGAAGTTACACCACTCCCTCGGGGCTCGGGGCTACCGTCGGGGCCAAAATAATAGGCCCATGAACATTCCCCTCGCTAGCGGAGAGATGTAACGCCCATCTTTACAAAGAAAATCTGGCCCAAGGCCACAAATGGGCGAATACCCCAAACACGCCACGGGCCATGGGCTTGGCGACAAGAGGAGGCGAACGGTGGCTACCCGATCTACAAGCTTGAAGGAATTGACTAACATATCACCTTTCGGCCCACAACATGGCCCATGACGACCCATCTATAAACACTTTCGGCCAAAAGGCTCAAAAAGCACCGCCGCATATGAGCTTGATACCGCCCACAACGGCCTGGGGAAGCACGAAAGTAGCCCATCACCGGTGCCGTTGGACTCATCAGAGTGTGGAGAAGGACCAAAGACAACAACCATACCAGGCTTAATGACATCAGTCACCACACAGCCCACTCTAAACTTCATCCGAGGGGGTCTGACCAAACGACCCTACAAACATCACAACCACCACCTCGCCCGAGGGCAGGAGGCCCCGGGAGCACCATCTCCGCCCCGCCTGAGGGCAGGAGGTCCCGGGCGCATGACCTCCGCCTCGCCCGAGGGCAGGAGGCCCCGGGCGCACCTTGGAGACTCCGGCCAAGTAGTGGGGAGAAGCCGCATTTAATGCTACTGCCTCACAGTCACAAAGGATGTGGCAATCGATTGCCTAACGATTCGCGTGCCCCGTTATCGCCTCGCATACCTCGTTGATGGGACGTAAAGTGGCGGGTTACTTAACACGCCACCGGGCATGGGGAACGACGCCGTCACTGTTCACCTTCCAACGCTACGCCTTCTTGCCACGTATCCGACGGCCCTCGGGGTCTTGACACGCCGCTACGTTGCATTCTAGAGAAGCTCGCCCTAAGCAAAACACAAGGGACCCCCCTCGGGTCCTTAGCTGCGCTTCCGGTTGATGGACATGGCTACTGAAGGCTCGAGGACACGCGTCCACATCCCCCACACTCCAACTGGGTCGCCCCGAGCCCTAGCCTCGGGCATGCAGTGCCAGGGGCCCGGACGTGAGACACCTTGGCACTAGTATTCGACACGTATTGTACACCATTACTTTCCTTCCCATTATAAAAGGAGGAGTAATGGCCCGTTAGCGAGGATCGGCTCTTTCGGGCTTTCACACTTAGACACAAAGCAATCCCGGGGTTGAAGGCCTACTTCACCCCACATTACCGCTTATAAACGCCGGTTGAAGTGCACATTGGTGCGAGATAATACAAACCGTCACACCGGCTTTGGACGTAGGGCCCCATGGTCTGAACCGGGATAAACCCTTCGTGTTCATCTCACGCACGCCATCCGGTGGGGAGCGCACAACCTATAAATTTATTGCCGGTCCTTGAGACACCCCGGTTCTCAAAACATCGACAATTAGGGGAGACGATACGGGTCAACGCTAGATGGTGGGGCAGGTGGAAGCAATGTTGAAGATGGGGGGTTGAAGAGAAGCATCGGCACGACGCAATAACACCAACGAAACAAGCCCTTAATCTTTTGTTGGCTGCTCCACATCTCTCCTTTTAGCCATCATATCCCATAACATGGAACAACATATGACTTCAGACCACCAAGCTACATGTTTTCAGGAGATCAACCATATGAGGACTCTTTAGTGGCAACATCGCCTCGTTCTAAAGCTCACATCACTAATCACAATGATTGCCTCTATGGAGTCTTTTTTTAGGAACAACCGTGGGGCAAAGCGCCCCAACAACAGAAGATAAATTAAAGAGACAAAGTTTACAGAGAACTTACAAGGGACCCAACAAGGAGTTAGGCAAGAGAGAGAGAGAGAGAGAGAGAGAGAGAGAGAGAGAGGGAGGAAAATGGCAACAGACTAACTGCTAAACTAAAGAAGAGAGGTCAGACCCTCACAAAGACCTGGCCTCTAAGGAGTCTTTTGTTCATCCGTTGATTAGAAATTTCACCCTTGTTGATCGTTGGCCTAGTATATCTTTCGTTTTTTCTGATCTAAGATTTTTTTTAGAGTAACAGGAGGGGAAAGCCCCTAATGTGCTTTTATAAAAAGAAGGAGTCTTTACAACCAAACATCATGAAACATAGAAGGATACATAGAAAATTAAAACTATCACACATAATGTTCTAATCATTCACTGATGAAAGGTTCACAATTCTTTTTTACCTGAAGTGTCACTTGAGCAAAATCAGTCCTGAAATGTCTCTTCACATTTTGAACACAAGGCTGCACATTTCTGAAGATGGCATCATTTCTAACAGACCAAATTTCCCAACTCGTTGAGATGATTATTTCCATGGAGAAAGACAATCCAAGCTGAACTCTAAAAGATGCAGCTGTGTCCAAGGGGGTTCATTAATTGGAACTGTCAGGCCCGGAGTGTTTACCTTGGTATCACTGTCAACCACACCATGTTTACCTTGGTATCGCTGTCAACCACACCATATTGATCTCATCATCTTTGTGTGCATGGCATGGCGGGGCTCGTGGCACACTGTTTGTGTCCTTCACCGTGTTCCTCAAGTACCGCCACCACCACAACACAACAATCATGTAGATTTGCTCATCCCAACTTCTCATGCATTTAGCACTCGTAATTAGTGCCATGTCTCTTTCTTGAAAATGTTTGTACTCTCTTTTAAATGCAGTCTGCGTCGGCACCTTCTACGCGACGTAGTTTTGCACCGTAGTTGTCGTCTAGGCTTGATCCACTAGTACCTTAGGCACTGGCATTTGGTTGTTGTCTCTCTCACTTGCAGATTGATATTAGGAAAACAATTTGTGCCTTTGTTAGTGATGTTCCCGGGCCTAGCAAACCCAGTTTATGTGCAACTACCTCAACATCAGCTACACTTAAATACAACTATGTCGACCACAACTGTCTTGAGCATGATATTCTAAACCACTACACACCTTTGCGCTCAACTACCTCGACATTGGCACAAAATGTCCACCGTTTGTTTGTGCAGCCTCGTTGATCCACAACATTTACAATGCATTGACATTTAATTACTCTAGGTGGTGTTAGTTTACAACATTTGGAACTATACATTATACAACATGTGGCTTCTTCAGTAATCTCACGAATGTTAGAATATATTTGGCAGTCGGTAATATAATGATAGTTTAAAGGTCATTAAATTGCATTCTGGTGACACACTCCCGTGTCTCTCTAGAAGATGCTTCTTGCCCTCCAAACCATGTGCTCCTACATTCCATGAGAATCAAGCAATATATCTTATCATATTCTCTTTATATATATCGTATTAATTAGATTTTTGTCTTAAGTCAAACTTTCCTAACTTTGATCATCAATTCCAAAAATAAAAATATATAAATGTAGTTTCGCAACACATAAATTATATATAATGAAAGCATTTCTCATAGTGAAACTACAAACACAAATCTTTTGGAACAGATAGTGAAACAATCTATTCGGTCAAAATACAAACACAAATCTTTATGTATTGACCTATGCATTTCTTTTGGAACAGATAATCAAAAATAGAAAGAGACTGAAATGATGTGGTTAAAAGAGACTGCAATGATGTGCCCCGGACGAGCGAATCACAGATCAGGTGCTTTGCTTTTACATGATCAGTTGCATCAGATTCCTGTAGCGGAAATAAACAGCATATAGTATGTAGTACGTAGCATTGCTTTCTCATGATCGATCTGGATCTTCTTAGGTCACGCGAATATATTGCTGCTCAAGCCTCCCGGCCAATATAAAATGCAAGCATCATGCAGTCCCAATTATATACCCTGTCGTGCCCAGACATGATGCGACAACAAATAGCTTCTCAAAAGAGAGATCCACTGTGTTGCTGACCTTGTATTCGCCTTCACCCCAGCAGCAGCAAAAAAAGCAAAAACTAATGTGCAAGAATATATATATGAGCGAGCTAGCAGAAGGGAGAGACGGAGACGTATATATGGTCATGGAACCATGGAGGAGAAGCTTTAGCTGCACTGCACTTCACTCCAAGTAGAAGCACTGCGGCGTGTGTGTAAAATGTAAAGAGAGGATGTAGCAACTTCAGGCAGCTATGCATGGACGACGACGACAGGCGAGACGGGGGGACAGGATTGGAGGTGGAGTGTAGCGAGATGGAGAGACATGGGCTGGCAACTGGCGTAGTAGGCATGGCCCTGCCCTATGCCCTAGCTGCTGCTGGCTGCTGATTCCATCTCTTTCCTTGCACCGACTCTCTGCAATAGTAGATATGCTTGATGCGCTTCATCATTCTCTCGCCATGCATTTCAGCGATCTGCCACTACTACAAACGCATACTATAGGGCGGGCGGTTTTTCGTAGTCGTCTCTAACTCTCCGTTTCTATAGTGCTTTCACTGTCGTAGGGGCGGTTTTATAGCCGCCACTACTAAGGCCACTGTAGAAGCAGTTATATCTCCAGCCGCCCCTGATAGTGGTCACAGCAGGGTCAGTTCACTCCTAGGCGCCTCTGATAGTCGTCACAGTGGGGGCGGGTGGATATTGAGCCGCCCCCCGCTAATAGTAGGGGCGGATTGTAACACCAGCCGTCCCTACTGTGCCGTTTGTAGGGGCGGCTGGTCTCCAGCAGGCCTTGATGGCCACTGTAGGGGCGCCTGTTCTCATAGTAAGTTATTGTAGTAGTGTGTTGCATTGCATTGCATGCCCCTACCTACCTAGCTAGCTCCTGCACCTATCCTCACCTACTGTCATAGCTTGGCACTAATAAGAAGGATCATAGTCCAGATTGCCATCATGCCGTGTCGTTTCGTGGCAACTCATGGCTGATAAGATTGATGATGAGGTACTGGGCCAGTTGTATCAGCAACTCGTGAGTCGTGACCTGTCATGTTCATCAGGTATCATTTATAGGAGGAGTATATATCTTTAGGGTCTAGCTTATTCTTGCATTGGTGTCCCGTTATATTATATGGTTCTAGATTCTTGGCGAGCCATAGTTTTGTGTTGCAGTGAAATTTCTGTATAGAGTATGTAGACCATACATTCTTATTCCCTAATTCAACAAGCAATATTGTTAAGGTAAATCTTCAAGAAGTGAATTTCAGCTAGTAATGCGCCTTGTGGAACATCTCCAGATTCAAGTTCTCGACCTTAACGTGGTTGTTTGCATTTCCCTACATTTATTTTAGAATTTTGTAGTGCTATATTCTTTCAATGGTAGAAGACAATGTCTCTGTCAAAGGTGATGTGTCTATGGTGACTTAGTCAATCTTGAGGTTTACTAGCTTAGTCTTTCCAAGTATCTATGTCTCTGTATAAAAAGAGAGAAGTAATGTCGCTGATCTTAAGATCTGCCGGCTCAATCTTTGAAACAATTTGCATCTGTAACACAAGATAAATCCTTGAGAGTTATTGCCAGTGCGCTAGGAAGCAAGCAACAAGTTGTGCTTTCTTCATGTGTTATCTAAAATATTTGGTTATTACATGAAGTATGGCACAAAAAGGATCTCCCACAATTGCAGTACAGGTCATGCCCCTTTTGGTGGCATGTAGTACAACTATTTGGACTGCAATGGAGTACATTATTGTCTCATAGAGCGAAAAAAAAAGAGAGGGCATTTGGTTCTCCTTTCCACCCTTCCTGCAGCAATGATATGTGAACATTGCTCCCTAGCTTCCCACCCTCAGAAATGGCCTGTCACCCTTTTATCCAACTTGCTAGCTCCTGGCCCCTACCTTTTGCATACCGGTGCGCTTGGACTTTACTTGCATCCATTGAAGCTGATGCTGTATAGGGATATGGCCCACATCTGAAGAATAACTAAAAAACTAAAAGACCAAAGAAAAATATAATAAACGCTACTAGGTGTACGAATAATTTGTTACACCTATAGTCTACACCCAATTTTATATACATATATAACTTTTCTTCAGTGGTAATCTCAGCCACTAGATCAGATGATGCTATTTCTTTTTTATTGCTATTGCTGTTGCTTCTCTTTCACTCCACTTCTGTGGATTAATTTAACAAATTAGTCTTTAGCCTAAAAAGGATTATCGTGATGTGGCATATTAAAATAAAACCATTTATTACATACAATTATGCGTTGTCAATATTTGGGTTTTCATTGTAGATGTGTAACTTTTTTTAGATTTTCAGCTATAATTAATCGAGCAAAAGGGTCCATGTCGTATTGGACCGTTAGGGAGATACTAATTGGATCGCGCTTACTCCCTCTGTCCCTAATTGACCGTTGCCATCGGTTTTCGTGCCACAAGTTTGACTCGATTTGTACAAAATACATGCAACATTTATATCTCCAAATAAATTTATTAAAAACTAAAAAAAAAATCTTTCCAATGATACTAATTATTTAGCATAAATATTTATATATTTTAATATATAATTACCGGCAGTAGTTTTTCGGGAAGCGAGAACGACAAACATTTAAGGACGGAGGGAGTACATCATACAGCTGCGAAAATAATTAAAGAAAACTGCAGGGTTGAAAACGATACCCAGCAACTCAGCTGGGGCTAATTAAAAGAATAATAATACTTGTCTTTGCAATGTACAACCATGCAAGTCCGTACAAATGAGGCAAACATATATACTCCTTTTAAAGTACTCCAAGATCGAACATGATACGAATCTATCCACGATTAATTATACTGTCTCGATAATGAAAATTGGTTGGGCTTCAATCTCATCAAAGACGATGCATCATTCAAAGATAAAATCAACTTTTAAAGTAGTTCTGATCGAGTTAAACTATTTAGAAAACAACATCAATATTTATGACACCAAATTAGTATCACTAGATACATCATGAAATGTATTTTCATAATGTACTTATTTGACGTCATAGATGTTGCTATCTTTTTCTATAAAATTGGTCAATTTTAAAATAGTACTTGGATTGATGTTAGGAATTGATTTATTTTAAGATGGAGGAGTATAAAAACATTAAAACTGAAACTTAAGTAAAGTAATATTAAAAGTGCTAGAAACAAATCTTAATGGATTGGCAGCACACACCCTCATGAAAGCAACTCAAATCATAGCAGTTAATTTATTAGATTGCACATTGCTTTCCAAGCATATATATTTGTGATCTCACTTGTTCTTCCACAGCTAGCTAGATCTGCTTCTAACAACAGCAAAGCAGGAGATGAAAAGATGATCACAGGGAATAACTTTTGTACTAAAAGTATCAGATAGAATAATTAGAAAACGACACCAAACGAACACGTTTCGGCCAAAGGGAACTGAAATGATGGGTGCGTGCACCCTGAAAGATGTACATCATGCATTCACTTTTTTATATATAGTATATGTTCTTTCATCGACTCAATGTGGAGGCATTACTTATGCCCTAATTATCCCACGAACAATCGACACATCATTCAGCATAATCCAACAGCATGTTTGTTTTTGAGACAGCATCATCCAGTGTGTCTGAACATGGATAACACAAAATCCAAGCGATGTTGACCTTCTTGTAGGTAGAATATATTATTATACTCCCTCCGCCTACCTCTTGAGGAACCGCTGATCAAGACCCCACCGCGGCCGAGGCGCGCCCGCACCATCAGTGAGGATTGGGTTCCTAGGCGCAGTGACCGGCTTGCGGGCAAGTCGCCTTCCGTGACCCTCAGCCTGAGTGGCAGGCGCGTCGCGTCCTCCTCGACAAATGGGAGGGCCGCCGGCGGGGGGCGCCGTCGACCACCCCGGATCCCTCCATCGCCGTCAGATTCAACAGCCACTTCACGGACGTCATGGGGTCTCCTAAGCGCGGGGACGTCTGAGAGATCTTCCCCATGCGTGGCTGTAACTGGGCAAGGACGGTTGAGCGCCTCTAGTGCGTCTCCTGTGCGGATATCTCTTTTCCTGTCGCACAATTGTGTTTCTTCTTACACTACTACTCGGTTGAACTTCCGTGGCGGTTTTTTGGTTTTCCGTGGCGGTTTTTGAAACCGCCGCCACGCAGCTAGGGTCACGGTTAATCACCGATTAACCGTGACGGTTTTTAGCACCACAAATAACCGCCACAGAAAATCCAGGAAAAAACAAAAAAAAAGAAAAAGAAAAATCCAGATCCAGCCCAAATGGGCCCAGATCCCGGCTGCGCCGGGCCACCACGCCTCCCGGCCACCGCGCGCCGGCGGGATCCGCCGCCGGGCCCCGGATTCGCTGGACTGCGGGATCCGGCGCCCGGTGGCCGGATCCACCGGGACCCCGGATCCGCCTCGCGGGGCCGAGGGAGAGGACGCGGCGCAGCGCCGCCGCCTCGCCGTCGCCGCCCGCTCGCGGGCGCCACCGCGGGATCCGCAGCGCGAGAACGCCGCGCCGCCCGCTCCTCGAGCCGCCACCGCCGCGCCGTCGGGATCCTCGGCTCGCCACGCGCAGCGCCCGACCGGACGTCCGCTCCTCGCGCGCCGCCCGCGGGATCCTCGAGCTCGCCACCGCCGCGCCGTCCGGGCCCGTCGCCGGCCGGGGGTCGGAGGGCGCCCCAGTCGAAGGGAGGGGACCGGGTCGCGCTTGGGAGAGGAAGGGAGGGGGCCGGGTCGCGCTTGGGGAGAGGCGAAGGGAGGGGGGCCGCAGAGAGAGAGAGAGAGAGAGAGAGAGAGAGAGAGAGAGAGAGAGAGAGAGAGGAAGGGAGTGAGAAAGTTAGGGTTAGGGTTGAGGGAGTGAGATGTTTCTTTTATATGCTTAAGGTGCTAGTGGGCTGGTTTGGGCCTATAGAGATGGGTCGTCTGGGCCTTATTAACCATGGCGGTTTTTTATAAAAACCGTCACAGTTAATAGAAAATAACCGCCACGGTTAATCGTGACATTAACCATGGCGGTTTTTCAAATAACCGCCACGCAAAATCATTTGGAAACGTTGTGCAAAATGAGTTATGTAGTAGTGTTAGTTTACACCTTTTCTGCTCCACCGTTCCAGCCGGTGCTTTGTGTTAGTGTTTTTACTTGTGCCATCCTCTCGGCACCTTGCCACGGGACTTGGCACAAGTCGTGTATGAACTTTCTAACTCCTCTTAATGAAGTACGAGCTAAGCTCGCTTTCGAAAAAAAATATTATTATACATAGAGAGAGAGGAGTTATCCCATTTTGCTTATTAGCACCCCGGAGATCAGCACATGCATGGCAAAGACCATTGGTTGGGGGCTCCCATCCGGGGTTCAAACTCGGTGCGACACATTATATCTGGATTTATTCCGGGATTTTCCGCGCCACGCATTAAGTGGTAGGCGGCGTCCCGTCGGCAAACGAGGCGCATATGGTGACTTCGTGAAATTCAAGATTGCCGGCTCGGTCCTTCGAAGATGCTCATAGGGGTAGGGTTTGCGCGACGCGTGTGTTCATAGGGTTGAGTGTGCGTGCGTGTGTTGAGCGTGCCGTTGTTGTGTAAAAAAAAAAAAAAAAAAAAAACACAGGCATCCTACTAGTTATCCTAGTTGCCTCTGCCTGATCTACCACACTGAGTGAAATGTGTTGTGGCCAACAAAAACAGTTTACAACATTGCTTCATTTCCTAACAATGCAATAATGGGGAATAATGTGTTGCTAGCTGTCAAACATCTAAGACGACCATGCATTATTCGACTGACGATATGTCAATAACAACCTGAAGAGTGATCGACCACACATTCTATTATTAAGAGTAGCACATAAGAAACTGCCGGGCTCCCTTCAGCTACAAAATTAGCTATAGGAAGCACATGATAAATAATGAGTGATAGGGAATGTGTTCCTGAAAGACAAGATCCACTGAAGACGCTTGGAAAAAATGGTCCATCGCTTGGCGTCGATTTCAAACAAAACTCAAAACACGTTTGTCACGAGAGAGAGAGAGAGAGAGAGAGAGAGAGCACGTGCATGACTATGATTTCAATGTGAATCTCCCTTATAATGTTTTTCTGAACATGATTATATGTAGAGGTACGTGTTACACTGACATGGTTTTTTGTGTAACACTTTATTAGCACACTTGTTGCTTTTTATGTAGACTTTAGTTTTAGTGTGGACAAATGCAACATATGTGCCTGTCACAAAAAGAAAACATAAACCTTTGTCTGCCAACTTTCTTTGCACATGTAAATTGAGTTTCATCTTATTGGGAACATATTTCCATCACATTAAAATGATTAATTGGAAGAACTGTGCGTCCGGGATTTAAAGATTTCGTGTGAACAACATGATGACCGGCGAGCTGATGAGACATGCCCGTGATGCTTGGCATTTATTATTTATTTGGCTAGAGTATTCTTTTTTTACCTTATTACATATTTCATTGTTTGGTTTATAAGTAATAAATCAAAATCAAGGCTTTGGGATTTTCTTGAACAACATGATGACGGGGGCAGATTCCGAGCCAATGAATTGAATTTGTGCCCAAAAAGTCCGTAATAAAAAATTGGAAAACATATGAGAGATACATAAACCTCCCATGGTGGGGCTCTCATGGATGGGCCTTTAGGCGACATGTTGCCGGGCAAAACACGGTCAGAATTCGGTTCTATTGTATCCGGGACCCAGCATCACGCACCCAAACCAAACCAGAGACCAAATCTCTAGCCAAAGGTCGCAACAGCTAGCGCAGAATTTTCGGCACTGACGAATTTTACTTTGGAAATGGGAAACCGGCCACCTGCTGTGTAGTACTTGTAGCTATATATATATGGGGAGAAAAAGGCTGTCCCTATATATAATATTCATCAAAAGATCTTAGAGATGTATGATCGCGTAGATTTTATTTGTATGTATGCTGTTGCTAGCTTTGCAGATGGTTGGCTTCTATCAATTGATGTCATCGATCTAGCTATTGTCGTTTTTCTTGACCTCTCATATGTTGTTGCACACTTGTCTTTGGATGTGGCATTAGCATATATGCTTTGTTTAGTGCTCTTTGATATCTCAGCTGCCAATAATTTCATGCAGCTATATATAGCTTAATATATAGAAGCTAGTACGTAATCCAAACATGGCTGCATATACTATATGCTATAGCTGAGATATGGTGTTTGTTGTCAAAGATTCACTGATTCATGCTCAATCAGCAAAAGTTTGGGGCCGGGTTGTTGATTACATGAAAGCTAGCTATTACGTAATGTGATCTAGTTAGGCTTGCAACTTTATGTAAACTTATAGCTACATGGTTAGGTTATGAGGCCTCTTTACTATAGTTAACTAAGCATATCTCTGAAAGCAATCTAGAGAGAAGTGTCAGTGACATCCAATGAGATGTGCCACCAATTAGTAAGAAAGATACTATATGTTGGCAGCATACACACACACACACACATCTATGTGTATAGAGAGAGATTATGTCATCAATTGTCAAAGCTAAAGATCTCTAGAAGCTTAAAAAGTCTACTTTTGGGTACTTATTAAACTTGCTTGATGAGAAATGCGCGCGGCCATATAGCTTATGCGTGCATGAAAGCAACAGTTACTTTAATTGGCGGGTCTTCTTTGTAGCTTTCACAAAGTTGGTAGAATGGACGGTGCAAACATTGTCCTACTCTCTCCTGTGATCCTGTCTCTCGAGGCACACACAAATAAGTGATGTTTTGGATATTTACATGGTTTCCAAACCTAATTTTGACTAGTACTACTATTTCTTACAAAGTGTATGCTTCAAGTAATGAAACATTGAAATAAACCACATATCGAGACAAGTATAAACTCGTACGTATGCATAGATAGTTTCACATATCCAAACTACTCAATCAACAAACAAATGGTTATTTGTAACAAAGTTCGGCCTAATCAGCTAGCAAGATCTAGGACAACGTATGTGCTGGTAAATTGCACTACAGTACTAATCAAAATGAGTGTCATTTTGTCTCTAAACAACCCACTTGAAACTTTAGTTGCAAAAAACTTTTCATGTATCAAATTATATGTTAAAATGTTTACAAGTTTGAATTTTTTTACCATGTTTGATAGTTATATTTAAAAAGTACTAGTCTACGGGGAATTTTTTTTTACTTTTAACCCTTTTTCTAAAGAAAATTTATTTTAACCCCGATCAAACTACAAATCCAGGAATAACCCTTTTGGCCGCGCGCCACATCTGAACGCAGCGGCGGTATTTATATGCTGCCTTGCCATACATACATGTCTTGGGGCGGGGGTGGCACACGTGACACCGTTGCATGCGGTCCACGTTGACGTGACACGATCCTGACGCACCGCAGATCATGGCGCGGCAGTGTCACGCACAGATCTGGGCGCGGCAGTGCATCCTGTCGCGGTTGCTGCATGTGTGAGAGAGAGGGGGATGGGATGTGTATCTGCATGTGTGTGAGAGAGGGGATGAGATGTGTGACTGCATGTGTGAGAGAGAGGCGATGTGATGTGTGCCGTGTGTGTGAGGAGAAGGTAAGAGAGGAGGGGTAGGAGCTAGTTAGATTGTACTACCCGTTTCACAAAACATGCAATTGTAACACATTATAAAATTTGATTGATTAATTATAGATAACAAAATATCAATATTTATGTTATCCAATACATATTATTATACTCAATATAAATGTATTTTTTAATAAATTAATTTGAAGTCATAAAGGTAGAAACCTGGTCAAACATACATTACTCATAGCTGCATGTTTTCTGAAACGAAGAGAGTACTTTGTATCTCACAACTCTAATAAAATATATATTAGAAATATAGATTAAAAATATGAATATTTATGCACATAATTAATATTATTGAAAAGATCTTTAAATCTACATTTTAATGAATTTATTTGGAGAAAAACAAAAATTGCATGCATTTTTACAAATAATGAGCACATGAGATAAAAATTCTTAGCCCCTACCTCTCTTGTCTCCCGTGTCCACACATCCCATCCCCTTTTTTCTCTCACATGCAGGCACAAATCTATCCCCCCTCTCTCTCACATATGCAGGCACACATCACATCCCCCCCTCTCTCACATGCCACCACACATCTCATACGGGACACATCTCATCCCCTCTCACACATGCACAGCAGCGCCCAGATCTGCGGCGCGACACTACAAGCGCCATGATGCGTGGCGCGCGCGTAACCGTACACGTCAAGCATGGACCGCATGCGCGAGGGGTCACGTGTGCCACCCACGCCGCGCACATGCATGACGCGGCAAAGATACAAATACCGCGGCGTTCAGTCACCGGGCGCGGTCAAAAGGGTTATTCCCGGATTTTAAGTTTGACCGGGATAAAAATATTTTTCTTTAAAAAAAGGGTTAAAATTAAAAAAAAAATCTCTACGGGACGATTTTGGGCGGCTCCTATTCCCCGTCAACTCCGGCAGTTTTGGGTGGCCAGCGGGGACGGAACCGGGCACCCTAGGTCCAGATCTATTGTCTCCGAACCGGTTCTCTACCTTCGGTGTGGTGCGGCGGCGGTTTTGACCTTTCTTTCCCCGTTGACTCCAGCAGTCAGAGGAGGTCGGCGGGCTAGATCCGTTCACGATGTCTAAATATACCGTCTCCGGCTTGGTGCCACAGCCTCTAGTGACACTGGTCCGCACGATGGGAGCTGGCTTTTTGGGGCTAGTGCTTGCGGGTCTGGCCATGCTGTGCCTTGGTTTCGCCCGGGGTGCTAGCGCCTAGCGCCCCTAGATCTTCCAACTAGTGGGCCATTCCTCGTTCTAGGGCACCCGCCTACCCCACTGGTGCGGCTAGGCTCGTTTGCTGACACCCAAGACTTGGTGCCTACGGGCACGTCCGGCTTGGCTGGCTCTCTCGTTGTTCCATTTTGCGTCAGAGTCCTATGCGCTAGGTTGCCATGGTCAAAGCCTCTAGATGAAAACCCTACCCGGCTTCTTGCTATGGGTCGACGGTGGTGTTGCAGCCTGGGCCATCTATCTTCTTGGAGGCATCGATAAAGTTCCTGTTCATCACCCAAGTCAATGGCGGCGGTTGTTGGGACGACGAAAGCCCTTCTCGTGCGCTTCTCCCAACATTGATGGCATTTGCAGATGTCATTCCCTTCTTGAAGGCATCGTTGGAGCACTTGTTGCCATCCCGCTTCTCGCGTTGGAGTTGCTCCTTTTTGTGTCATGCCTACCTGTGTTCAAACCTATTTTTCGCTTTGGTTTGTCTAGCCTCGGTGTTTGGTGTTGCCGCAATCATATGGTTCTTCGCAACAAATACATGTCTGTTGGCGCTCTCTCTTTGGTGAATGCTTTGTCGCCAAAGTTGTTCGGGTGGATACTTTGCTACCAAGTTGTTCGGGTGGATACTTTGCTACCGTCGCTTCCATCTCTCTCTCTCAAGCATATGCTTTGCAGTCGAGAGTGTATGATGTCCCACATTCTTGCGGATACTTTGCCACTACTTTCATCTTTGGCGGATACTTTGGCGCTCTGTGTCGTCTTGGCGGATGGTACAGTGGCCGAGGAGTTCCCAACCAATGATACGGTGGCCGTGGGGTTCCCAACTGGCTGTGTTGACATATTTGCCAACTGAAGGGGGAAAAACTCCTCCGCAGTGTATCACTTATTTACGAGCGAACGTACTTGATTCACGAGAAGCACTGGATTTTGATTGTAAGAACCAAGGTAAGCGTTTATCACTTTAGATAAAGCTCTTACCTCTTTTTTTTTTTCTTGATAAGCTGGTGCATAAGTACATGTCCTTGTTTGTCTTGCTACCGCATAAGTATGTCTTGTTGAAAATGGCGACATTTTTAGTTGATTTGATCGATAGTTCCAATATATTAATTTGATTTGCTATATATATTGTCTTTTATCTCAGTGGTTTACTTTGCAGTTGACGTAAAAAGTTGGCAATACAATGTTCAAAGATGCCGGCAATATGATGACAGAACAAAGTGAACAACAGTGGGGTTTAACTGCTGTCTACCTAAACACTGGACAATTATCAGGTGGTTTGGCTGCTGGCTAAAGTAGTAAAAAATCATGTCAAGTGCAGCGCGCGCTAGTTGCTCCCTTAGATGGTTAGACCACCTTTTAGGGTTGGTTCTCATGGCATCTAGCTTTTGACTACTGCATGCACATTTCAATTGCACACAAGAAGATATATAAAGTGTTATAGTATTGGCACTGCGCTGCATGACACTGGCGGAGCTACATGGAGGCTAAACTGCTATGCCCCCCTGCCTCCGTGATTTCCTGAAGCAGTGAAGCGCCTGTACTGGCTGCATGCGCTACTCTGCCTTGCTATTGCAGTACGAACATACACACAGCCGGGGGCAGCCCACTCGCTCTGTTAGCTAGCGGCCAGAGGCCAGGGTCAGCCCTGCATGCCCCTACCTAGCAATCGTGTAGCATTCTCTTCATCCAAAAAAAAAAAAAGCAATTGTGTAGTGGCGCTCCCGCCGCTCGGCTCACCTAGACAACTATTACTTCGTTTGCATGCTTTCTCTGCTTCCGTTGCTATGCGTCATCTTGATTCTTCTATATCTTTTCCTTTTTGACTTTTAAATTGATAAAATCTACATAGTATATTGTGAAGGGAGTGGCTAATTGAGTAATAGTATTTTGGTGTGTCAATCAAGATCTTATTATGTTGGGTTTTTAGAGAAGTTCTTATGCTTAATTTTGTTGTCAAATGTATTTGTATACCGTGACTTAACTATAAGTGCTAATATTATATTATTTTTTCACCACTTATGTACTTATAGATTCAACTGACAAATTGGCCCCCCCTATATTTCATTCCTGGCTCCGCCACTGGCTGCATGGTCTCTAATCCTTAAACATCCAGATCCAGATTATATATATAAGTACAACAGAGTCATGGCCTGGTCGCCCTTATATAAGATATATATAATACAGTCCTTACTGTACTATTATATGAGCACGCATACATCTATCGACATGGGAATGCATCCACATACAAAAGACAATATAGTCTTCATACTTGTCACTGTTTTCATAGTTTGATCATATAGACCAACGCACTAGCCAGATCGGTTGGTTATTCTCATACACTGGTTCAGTGAACTAACTTTCAATTCCAGTCGCTCTCTGCCATCACACTCCATCTCTTACGCATGCATCTGGCACTATAGATCCGATGAAAACCGGTCAAAAGGAGTTGGAAAATAAAGGATGTCGCCGCCCATGGGTAGCTCGACACGATGACTGATGTACATATGTTCACGTTGGCACACAATTGAGATGACAAAGAAAGAAAGCACGTACGTGGGTGGTGCTTTGGACCAGCTTGTGATGCACAACTATTTTCCAGATCAGACACAGCACGCATCTGAAAAATGCCAACATAGGTCAACAGCATACCATCTATAAATATCTATACAAGTCAAGTTCGCTCGTTGTAATCATAAATTTTTTTTTTCTAAAGCCCAATTGACGTGAAGGCGAAGCCATGTTACTGCATAATTACTATTGTCCGATGATCGTCGATCGAGGTTGTATCTGATGAACACATCCACCCACCTAGCATCTCTAAAAACTTGGGAATGGTTTCCCGAGCTTGGTTCAACAATACCTGCAAAGATAGCACAGGTTTGGCTTGGTTGGCATCTAAAATATAACCAGCCAAAGATTTGGCAAAGCCATGATTTTGGTTATCATTTGGTTTGCCACCAAAACTTGTCAACCTCTCACACTTGCCTTACCTAACTTTGGTTCACCAAATGTTGAATGGCAAAAATATTTTGTTTAGCTTTTACTTACCAAATCTTAGCATTGCAAATTTTGGCCGCAAACCAAGCAGGGCAATGGACAAATCTTGTTCAAAAGTTTCTAAAATCATAGCAACAGTTTTGAAACATGTCAACAGTTTTTTTTGAAACACATCAGCATTTTGATGACACCTACTAGTTTGACAACACTATTGTAGAGTCCTGTGATGACAAATCCTTTGGTGAGTTTTTTTGCTAGATTTGGTTCACTACAATAGCTAGTACAGCTACCAAACTCAAGAGACTTGGATTCCAAGGGCAAGACCGCAAGAGTGAACGTAGTACATTGTACTACGTTACCACTATTATATCAACTCATGAGGAGGTTGTCTAGTACCTGCCAACTGCCATCCTCATGCAGATGAGACTGAGAAGATGAGAAAAGCACAGGATCCCAGAACCAAACAGCAGGGTGGGCCATACCCCCACAGGCTGTGCACCATGCCAGGGCCTGACACGTCCGCAATGGGTCCCATGGGCCGAAAGCCACCGGCGAAAATGTCAAGAAGACCACGTGGGGTATGGGTCCCCGGAGTCCACTTCCGCGCGATCTCAAGGCCGGGCCGCACCGGCGATCGCTCTCCGGCCGCCTCCATGCTTCCTTCCTCAGGTCCGGTCTCCCATGCCATATGCATGCATGAGCATCTCTCTCAGAATTTGTCAGTGCAAGAACACAAACAACATCACCTGTGCACAATGGCGTCTATCATTGGTACCATCTCAATCGGTTGACTCGTCCATAACTAGTGTGTTGGGCGGGCAAATGGAGGTCCCTTGTGCTACCACTGCATCATGCAGTGCAAAGAGTACTATGGAAGCAATCATCTTTCCTTAAACTGATCAGAAATTGACCATCAACTAAGGTAAAACTACTGTATATTTTTCGAAAATAAAAATGGAGAAAATCTCCATGGAGGGATGAATACAGTCCAATCAATCAAATTATGTAAACTTGCATTCCATCTGACCGAATAAATGTCGGAAAAGTAGACCAAGACTAAAGGAAAGGGAAAAATGAACAGTAACCAAATCCATGCATATATCTGTCTACTAATTCCTTCCACGTAGGCTCAAAACACAGTATGCATACTGTACATGATGAATTTGTGTGGACCGCATTGACACAACGATGCATTGCAACGGACGGGCGCTGTCAAGGTCAAACGCTTAAAGGTTGTCATTTGGCAACACAAAGGATCAATGTTGGTGCCATCCATCCACGATCCACCATTGTTGGTGTAGTGGTTGGCCCCAGCTTCAAGGCCAGGACGTGTTCTGGAAGGTTAGCCTGTGGCCAGCACTAAACATGTGTGTGTTTTGCCTTTCCAAGTCAGAGGGTTTTTAATTTACATACCCACCGCTTTTTCCTTTTTATTACGGTCTAACCGCAAACAAAGTTTCTTTGGATGGGTATTTGAAAATCTCCTACAGTGCTTTTTTAGACTTATATTTATAGAATAAAATTAACCATTGCTAGAATAGTTCCTCACATGTTTTTACAGAAGCTACTCAAGTGGTTTTGTTTGTTTCCCAAAAACGCGGTTCCATGTATAAGGGCCCCCCTCTAGATTTTAGAAATAATAAGGAGCACTCTAGATTTTTAATAATATTATAATATGTGCTAATACAAGGCAGGCACTTTGAATTGTTAGTTTGGCACGGAAGAGGGAGAAGAATCTCCGTTGTGGAGTCTGCCTACCCGGCAACGCAAAGGCGACCAGACCAGGATGGACGGTCAAACGACGACGAGGACGCATGGGCTCCGTCCGTCCCCTTTGCCTGCTGGTTGCTTGCTTGCTTCGTGCACCAGCCTAGTGCTCCGCCGGGCCTGGCCGGACCGGACCACTTGGTCGCATCCCGATGCGTTACCGTCCGCCGGTGTCCATCGTGTCGGTTTCACCTCTGCCCAAGCATAAATTCCTGACACCAACAGCGAGCGACGTCGTCGGCTCCTACAAGTCACAAGTGTTCTGATTGATCCGCTACTGCGTGCGTGCGTGCGTTCGCCTCCAGTACGCTACGCCTTCCTTCCCTTGCTCCGGCGGCGGCGGCGTCGTCGTCGTCGTGGATCTGGACTCAGAGGCGTCCACACAGAATCGACACGGGCTTGCTGTGCCGCGTACGCATGTGTACGTAGCCCGCCTCCTGGATTGCCTTCCACATACAAACGACATACGCAGACGAAAGGCGGCAGCAAATGCGACGGTCCAAGTCAGTGGTTGCGCATGTGTGCGCATGTTGCCATCACCCGGATGCTACTAGATTTCCAGAAACTAACTTGTGAGGACCCCTGGTGTCTGCTAGCTGCTCTCCAACCCGTCAATCAATTCCCAGACGGACAAGCTCAAGCTCAACAACGATGGCCGGCGGGCAGGGTCAGGCATGGAAATCAGGCATGGGAAATGGAGGAAACCAGGCATGGAACACGGGAGATCAAGAATGAAGTGGAGTGAAATGGGTGTCAAGTGGCCGGGGCAAGTGACTCCCAATATTTATCATCTGAAAGCTCCTGGTCATCTTGAATTATCAATCAATTGTGTGTATGTGTTAGTATGAGAGGCCAGAGAAGGGAAAAAATATCCCAAGTAATCCATGTCCATACGATTAGGCTAACCAAAAGATCAGACCCATCTTTGTTTATGCATCTGATGTTTTTCTTATTAAGAAGAACAAGAAGAAGAGGGCGGGGCAGTGAGGCAAGGAAGTCTCCTTCACAGAAACAGAGGCAGGTTAGTATCCAACAGCATATGACTAGCGACCAAAACATAGGCATGTCCTGTGGGCTTGGCCAGGGACACACCCATGCAAAGCCATGTGATTGTCTGGGAGAGAAGCATAGGCTGAGTCCACTGATACTGGAACAGAGGATCCGATCGGGCGGCCCCTTTCTCACCTCTGTCGTCTCCTCCACCCCGTTAGGCTGTTAAGTAGCTAACACATGTCCCCCGTTGCTTACAAAGCGAGAACAGCATGCTCTCTAAAAAGAAACTTCCGCAATGCACCACTAGCACATGTCTGCGCCTGAATTTGCAACCGGCAAGCAAGCAAAGCCGGCAGACAGTCGCCATACGGTTTTTACCAAAACAGCTCGCGCCTGCACGCACAGGACTGATGACTAGCTGACCGCCGCACCACACCACCACCAGGCAAGCTCCTATATAGAGAGCCCCCTCCCTCCCCTGCATGGACAGCCACCGCCTTCTTCAACCCCCTCCGTCTTCCTCCTCTACTTACCTCGTTGCGCCCCCCAAGAAACTCACCAGGCACCTCAAGAAACTCTCTCTCTCCGCCTTCTGATTCCAAGCTTCCCAACTGCCCAGCACCAACCTGCCGAACTCCCATCCTTTTTGTTGGTTTGTCCAATTATAAATTGAGGAGCTAGCCTGCCGGCCGGCCACCATGAAGCCGCCATCACTGGTGCACTGCGTCAAGCTGCTGGTCCTCCTGGCGCTCGCCAGGCTGACCATGCACGTCCCCGACGAGGACGTGCTCTCGTCCTCGGCGCGCTGCGCCTCGACGGCCATTTCAGCTTCCATGACATCTCCGCCATGGCACGGGACTTCGGCAACCAGTGCAGCTTCCTGCCGGCCACCGTGCTCCACCCTGGCTCCGTCTCTGATATCGCCACCACCGTGAGGCACGTCTTCTCCCTAGGCGAGGGATCGCCACTCACCGTCGCGGCACGCGGGCATGGGCACTCCCTCATGGGTCAGTCCCAGGCGGCCCAGGGGATCGTGGTCAGGATGGAGTCGCTCCAGGGTGCTAGGCTCCAGGTCCACGGTGGCGTGTCACCGTTTGTCGATGCTCCCGGCGGAGAGCTCTGGATCAACGTGCTGCGTGAGACGCTCAAGCACGGCCTGGCACCCAAGTCGTGGACAGACTATCTCCATCTCACGGTCGGTGGCACCTTGTCTAATGCCGGGGTCAGCGGGCAGGCGTTCCGCCACGGACCGCAGGTCAGCAATGTCAATCAACTGGAGATTGTGACAGGTCTCAAACGAACTCACAAAGCATTGAATTAGCTAAAGCACATAACGAAAGATAAAAACAGTTGCTGATCGTAATCGTATCGTGATCAAATGCAGGAAGAGGAGATGTCGTTACCTGTTCACCCGAGGATAACTCTGATCTCTTCTATGCTGCTCTCGGTGGTCTGGGTCAGTTCGGGATCATCACCAGAGCAAGGATTGCACTTGAACCTGCTCCAAAGATGGTAAGTCATCAGACAAGCGATCCAGTTAAATGAATACATTATTTCATTTATTATCTTCGTACAACATGCAGTCATTTTTTCTTTAAATTAACATGCAGTCATTTAGTAAATGGATGTATATATACAATGACAGGTGAGGTGGATAAGAGTTCTTTACTCGGATTTTGAAAGCTTCGCCGAGGACCAGGAGATGTTGATCATGGCAGAGAACTCCTTCGACTACATTGAAGGTTTTGTCATCATAAACAGGACAGGCATCCTCAACAACTGGAGGGCATCCTTCAAGCCACAAGGCCCAGTCCAAGCAAGCCATTTTCAGTCGGATGGAAGAGTACTATACTGCCTCGAGTTAACCAAGAACTTCAATAGTGACGACGCTGATATCATGGAAGAGGTGAGCCTGTTATTTCACTTTGCACCAAGAGATTAAGACTAGACTTCAATGATAATAAATGTGAATACATGTTTACAGGAGGTTACTGCACTGCTATCTCGACTTAGATTCATACAGTCTACTCTATTCCACACCGATGTCACATACCTGGAGTTCTTGGAAAGGGTGCACACCTCTGAGTTGAAGCTGAGGGCACAAGGCCTCTGGGAAGTTCCACACCCTTGGTTGAATCTTCTAATTCCAAGGAGCTCAATCCGCAGATTTGCTAAGGAAGTCTTTGGCAAGATCCTGAAAGATAGTAACAATGGTCCCATACTGCTTTATCCAGTGAACAAATCAAAGTAATTTGCTTCACTTGAAAAATTTACTGTCACAAATAAGTTAATCTTCTTGCGGTTAAGGTAGCTCAATTGGTCTATTCATCTTGATGCAGGTGGGACAACAGAACGTCAGTAGTCATACCAGATGAGGAAATTTTCTACCTAGTGGGGTTCCTTTCTTCAGCACCGTCTCTCTCAGGTCACGGCAGCATTGCACATGCAATAAACCTGAACAACCAAATAGTAGAGTTCTGTGAAGAGGCTGATATTGGGATGAAACAGTATCTGGCATCCTACACCACACAGCAGCAGTGGAAAGCCCACTTTGGAGCAAGGTGGGAGACATTTGAACGGAGGAAACACAGATATGATCCCCTAGCCATCCTAGCACCAGGACAGAGAATATTCCCAAAGGCCTCACTGCCGTTGTCTTTGTGACACTTCCTGCTATTTTAAGGCTTCTGTAGAGCATACGTTGTACAAAAGTGTAGGTAAAAGTATCCCCTGTAAAGACAATATCTACGGAAGGTAGCTAGCCTGAAAAACACAGCGTAGCGACTTTTTTAGTGGCCGAAGATACCTCAAAGCAGTATTTCAAAGTTGAGCAACGTCACCTGAAATCTGACGTGGTGAGTGCAACTTTGGAGGCAATCAGTGGAGGATTGTAGCGGTCCAAGAACACGAGGGGCCCGTCTTTTGTTACAGCTTTGAGTCGAGCTGTGCTGATCGACTGATCACTAACCAGTACCCAGATGAACCCATGTTGGGCTGTAGTATGCATTTTCTGTTAACAACAGTGCAGAAAGTTGCATGAGGGTAATGCCTTGATTAGCAAATAAAACTGCCTGTTATTTCACTTGTAACTAGCATCTCATCTCAGGAGCGCCTGCGTAAATGTAGCTGTAGCAGGTTATATTACTTTCCATTAGTCAGAATATTATATGCTCGTGCAAAAACAGTAAAGTCGCTTATCAATCATGGTGTTCAGAAAAAGAAAACATTTTGGAATTCTCTCAACTTGTGCATTAAATGTTAGCAACCAGCAGTGTGGATTTGAATAACAAATAAGAAATCAAGAGCACAGATATTGAAACTGGATAGATGTGAAATGATAGTTTTCTAAGGTTCAATCAAACAGAATTATCAGTTTGTGGGATAACTTGATACACCACCACAGGATAACTGCAAGCCTCAACACTTGATCCACCACTGGGTAGAAACTATGGATTTTAATAACCTGGCCTGACCAAATCTTCTGCGGTAACTATCTAAACAATCATACCAGCTGGAAACATGATCCAAATGTCCACCAGCTCTGTTCTCTGAACAGCCATGTTGCAATTATTCAAGAAGCCGATTTCAAGTTCATTCTCTCACAAAGCCATCTCGTTTCTAGTACAAAGAATGAGGATACAGGTAGCACTTGTTAGGCATGTAGCAAGTGAATATACAAATTTGAAAAATCCAAGGAATTATTTTCCTATTTACAATGCACAGTTGAACTCCTTAATGAAATACAGGTGTACACCTGATCGCGAAAAAAATACAATGCACAGTTGAGCGGTACATATATTTACCATTTCAAAGTCTGAACCACCATTTGATATCTGCCATCATACGGAGCTTTCCTTTCATTTTTCTTCAGACTATACGTGTATCAATATCTATGGAGTTCGTGTGCTTCTGAACATTTCAACGTCAATACACGCACCACTTGATGTTACCTTACTTGAAAAAGGACAAAAGGAAATGCAGATGATTGAGAGAGAAAACATCTGTGTTTGGTTTTAGTAAAGCACTTTCGTGTCTCTCTGCTATCACCACCACCTTACGCAAACTTATAATTGTACATCAAGGACACATTTGATAGCTTAATGTCACATTATACCATATACCAGACTTTGTAACGTCTCATCTGAATCAATGTGCTTCCAGATTAATTGTCTCAGATGTAACTACTACAGTATTCAATGATCTATTGCTGTCTATACGAATAAAAAAGGGAAGTAAAAAAAAAGACTGTCTCACTGTCTTATTCGCCCAGTTGGTGACACGTCAGCCCAATCCATGTCAAAGATAAATTGATTTGAGACCAAAATAAAAATGCATTCATCTGAAGTTACTTCTAATTGACCGCATTGTTACCGTCAAGAGCGTCTAATCCACCTTATCCTTCTGAGATAAACCAAGACACCATATCAAAGTGCAAACATCAGAAGGATTCGACGCGACCCACATCAAGGCTGTCGCCAAAATACCAAAAGTGCACACACAAATTCCTGCTCAGCTATGCTACTGATAGCAAAAGGGTAGCATTCCTCTATATTATTACCAAATTGGTGGGGATCAAAACGCAACAAACAACAGTTAAGAATGCGAAATTGACAAATGCAAAAGTCACTTCACCTTGCGATTGTACCCTAATGTCCTCCGCCCGTGCACCATTCGCAGCACAACCCGTGCCATCCTTGTTGTGATTGTACTAGCGGAACTCGATCCGGCAGGAACAGAGCCGATTAGTCGAATTGGAGAGCCCTATCGAACAGAACACGTGTATGAGAACGACCAAGGGGTGCGAGAATCCGGGAGAAGGAGATGGAGGAGGTGAGCGAAGGAGAGAAAGCACTCACGTTCGTGCCCGGCGGCGGCGAGAGAGAGATGCAGAGACCGCGGGCGGGGGCGCTTGCGCGCGGAGGCGGAGACGGGAGGAGCCGACGGGTGGGTCGGAGCCTTGGAGCCTTCTGGAAGAAGACGTTTTCGAAGGGCGCACGCGCCGGGTTACACTGCTATTGGGCTCCGGCTTTTGCCGTTTGCAGCCCGTGGCCCAGGCATGTACTGCCGCTATGGTATGGTCCACTTTTCTTATTGGGCTTCTTATTAACTGCTCAAGGATCAAATAGTCAGATCATATGATTACAGCCACGCTACAATAATCATATGATTACTGAAGCACACATCATCGACTCGGCGCATCAGAGTTGCTGCATCAACGACCTGAGGTGCTTGAACCCCGCCAAGACAAGTTGGTATTCTCTTTCTGTGATGCCAGGCCAAGAGATAACAAGCAACAGAAGAGAAATGTCAGCATTATTGTGGTCATCAACCAGAAATGTCTAATCTGATCTGACTATTTGATCTCAGATCTCTCGGTAGATGATCCTTCAACTTCAAGGATCAATGTGATGTCTGCATACAACAGAAAAGAACAAAAATTATTACTGCGGTCATGTAATGTGGCCCGCCTATCTTAGCTGGTCATGACATTTTGGCCTGCAAGGTCAGTTCATCAGCAACTCAGATTTTCAAAGAATTATATTTCCCTTCAGGACTGAAAAAAGAAGGTAAACCTAGTAGTACACAGCAACGCCCTACATCCACAAGGGCAAGACAGAAGAATCACAAGAGCTGAGATAGGAGAACGGGTATTTCTCTGCACAAGACCAGATTTTATATATATGAATATAGATATCAAATAATGTCCCTTTTACATTTGCACAGAGGGGCTTAGCTCCTGTATCACCATCTCCTATATGGAACCTTGCTGTCTATTCGACGAATGTACGGCGGCGAGGAGGGCAGCGCCAGCCCCAGACCCATCCTTTGTCACCCCTTAGCGCCACCGTCTGTGCCACCTCCTCCCCCAAGATCTCCACCAGGGCTTCATCTAGGTACTCCCTGAACACTGGGTAGCCCTCATACAGGCCACCCTCGATCGCAACCACCGGTCCGCCTCAGCTGCCCTCGCGTTCTCCCGCTTGAAGCCACGCCACTCCCATCCCGGCCAAGCTTTTTCAGTATCCCGACAATACCAGCGGCGGCTAGGCGGGCAGCTCTTCGGGTGACGATGTCGCAGACTCTGACAACTAACCTTCGAGTTTTCAGAGGTGTGTCCGGTATCTGCAGCACGAAATCATCAAAACCTTCAGTACAGGGGTACAGGTTGAAGGAACACACATGTTTGACTTCATGGAGATCAGGAAAGCTGACCTGCAGATGTTCTTGCAGTATCCTTCTGACTTCGCTCAGATCTGGTGAATCGCCCTTGCGAATTGCAGACAGAAGTGGTGTGCTGGAACACAAACAAAAAACATATACTAAAGTATTAGCAATAGCTTTTGCCCAAAGCTTTGGTTTTAGATAACATAAGCCATGTGATTTAGCCTTTTACAAGCTCAATGATGCATCAACATGAAACATTGTACAGTAATACTAATATGCATGCATAGCTGAGCAGGAAGGTTTCCATGTACTCACAAAAAAGACAAGGACCAGACACTTAACACAGGGAAGCATGAACTTAAAGACGAGAACACAAGATACAATACTGCATCGATCTACTTCATTGGTACTTCCTCCATCCCAAATTAAAGTCATTCCAAGAATGGAGTCAAAGCATCTCAAGTTTGTCTACATTTATATGATAATTATAATAACATTTATGATGTCAACTAAGTACCAATAGATTGTTCATTGTTCATTATTATATTTTCATAGTATACATATTTGATGTCGCAAATCTTTTGTAGTTTTCTCTATGATTTTTGGTCAAACATAAGATGCTTTTGACTCTCCAAGATTCTTGGAATGACTTAAAATTCGGAATGGAGAGAGTAGAAAATATCAGATCAGAGCTATAGTGAGAGTAACATCATACTAACTAGATTCCTTCTGAAAGATTCTACTTCCCCTTTTCCACAACACAAATTGGAATAAACAAAGAATATAGCAAGCTTAAGGTACCTCAATGTGAAGGGGGGGTAGATAGATTATCAGCGGCATCGCCAAAAACATCTGATTCAAGAGCCATGCGATGCAGCACCAGCCTTGCAATTTCTCCAAGATAAATCCCAGAGATCATTTTCTCAAACCCCTGCATCAATGTCAAATTTGTTCAGCAATACTAACAAAAGGTACAACTATTCCATAACATATTTTACACAAAGTGTCACCTGATCATTGCGATTTTGCGCCTCATCATCAAGGGAGATGTCATAAGGAGTTCTTGGCAAGTGCGATGACCAGAAATTGCCCCATTCCATGTTTACTACCTGATGAATTGAACATTTCAATAATTATATCTTTTGTCCACAGGAAAAATCAATGACATCGACAATTTGAGTACAGAACAAAGCAAGAAGAGAGTATACCATGCCACCGAGTTTGTAAGAAGACCCTGGCATTTAATAATTGCATCAGTGCGTTCAATATAGCAAGCATTGGTGCCAGCACCGATGATCACAGCAGCCACTGTATCCTCATCGTAATAATGTCCTAGAGCTAATGTCCCCACAGTGTCGTTCACCTAAGTAGAAAAATTGAAGTAAGGTAAAATATTTGAAAGGAGTTAATGCTACATGATGACTAAAAAGCAATAAGCATAGAAGAATATACTAGTTGAGAATATTATCTTGCTAGCCCATAGAAATTGCTTGGTGAAGCAATGACACAGTTATCAACTAACTATAATGAAACATAGAGCCTGCCCAGCTAGGAGATGATCACTGTGTTGCCTTTCTCAAAATAAACTAGGCATGGTATTTGGAGCAACAATCATGCTTCTCATGCATTGATTGGAGGTAATTTAAGTTTTAGGCAAGGGCACCCCACAGAACACTAAATAAGTTCCATATTAACCAAATTGTAAAAGAGGCTTCCAAATGAAATGAGAAGATAACAAGCACCATTTCACAGTGCCAATAGTAGGCAACAACTTACCAGTGCAGTAACTCGCACATTTAGTCCACTCCTAGCAAGAGCTTCATTTAAGCATTGAGCCACATCTTTCCCAACCTGAAATCCCATAGTTCATATCAGAAAACGTGTATAAAAATTAGAAACGTAAACTTATCAAAAAGAAGGATATACACCAAATCAAGGCATTTGTGTGTTTACTATTGTGTACACATTGACTTCTTGGTAGAAAAAAAAAAAGTTACATGTCCATATCAATTTCCATGTGCATCGCAAGTTGCATTCTCCAAAAATAATTGTTCATGTTACAAAAACAACGCTAGCAAAGTGCCAATCATTTATCAGCACAACAATTTGTGATTAACAAACAAATTAAATGGCATGTTCTTAACTTATGATCTAATCTAGTGATAAATGCCTCTTACCGCATCTTCAATCAAAAACCCTTTAGTCCACCTAATTAATGACCCTGAAGACACTGAAGTTTGTCTAACTGGGAAAGAAAATGTGAAACCAAGCGCCCTTTGTTCATCTTTCCCATCTTCTGTTTCTACAAATTCCTTTAGGGTCATGGCAACAAAGTTGAATAGCTCCCTGCGGTTAAACAAGAAATGAGATACACATACTAAAACCAAATTTATATTAAAAAATGGAAACCACATGAAATAACAAGCACCTCAATTGTACCCTTGGTCAATTCCTCAGGGATGGTTACTTCAACCTTCCGGCTGGTGACCACAGACCCAGCACCAACTTCAACTCTCAACACTCTAAAGTTTGTTCCTCCAAGATCGATGGAATAATATGTGCCTTGTTCATTTCTGTTAAAGGTACAAAATATTAGTGTGGTCATACTGATGAGAAAAGTAAAGCAACATAAATCATTCTGACATAACCATAAAACATTTAATGAATGATGCGTCATATGGGTTAGAAAGGACTAGTTCTTCTGGGACCATGACAGCATCATATGACTACGCTGGTTTCCCCTCCCCAATCCAATGTCTAAGACACGCTACATTTCTTCCAATCAGTTTTGTTGAAATAGCATAGAGCATTTTTTTCTTGCAACAACTAACCAATTTACCTAAAAAAACAATTCACACTAGTGAATCAGAAAATACATGCTTCCACCACACAATACAAGCAAATCGTGCAAGGCGACAGACCGACAGTAGCCATTCATGCATGAAACGACAAGCAACGGCGTGAGCAGTTGCCACTACCTGGCCGAAGGTGCATGCCAAAACACGACAAACCACACATTTGACACAATGCCAGCTCAAAACCAACTCCATGGACGCATCTCTCTTGTGTGTGCTCTAATGGACAGCGCATCTCATTTGTGAGTGCTACGGCTAGCCAGGCGACACAACCATGCCAACTCAGATCCGCCTCCGTGGACATCTCTTGTGTGCTTTAATGGCTAGCGCATCTCATTTGTGAGTGCTTTCTAACAGCTAGCAAGACAACACCACCATGCCAGCTCAAATCCAACTCCATGGGCGTGTCTCGCTTGTGTGTGCTCTAACGGCTTGCCCATCTAATTTGTTAGTGCACTAACGGCTAGTTAGACTGACACCACCAACCCAGCTCAAAGCCCACTCCATGAATGCACCTACCTTAGCACACCACGCTTGTGAATGCTCTAACAGCACATACCACCCCACACCTTTTCACAAAGCCTGCATAATTTAGCTATTCATCGAACACACCAGCAGCCATTGCATCATGGATGGCTAAACCATTGCCTAACAGATTGAGGACAATCTCACAGGCAACACATGCACACTAAGATTGTTCCAAGGTAAAGTTGGACAGCTCAGCTCATAGGGTAAGGTAATGAAAAGCATAATGTTAAAGGCTTTCCTACAATGTTGCACAATTAAATATCAAAATATAGAAAATGGTTATACCTCCTACCCAGACACTACAGAATAAAATGCAAAATGTTAATGTGAATTAGTTACGATTATAAAATTGGGGTTGCCAAACCCAAGAAATTGATTAGTAACAGCTATGGCCTTGGATGGTCTTAAACAGAATCGAATGGATGCAATATCTGGGAAAATTTCAAAAAAGAGAGGCTTTTATGCAGCTTGGTTTCATGCATTTGCTCATCAGGGTATAGTATTCCTTAGCAAACAAGTAATCGATCAACATAAATCAAACATATCAAGTTCTTGATAACGCACGAGGCATCAAGGCTATGCAAACCAAGAAGAAACTGTTACATTCCCGTCACGAAAACGGACAATTTTCACAAGAACACGTACTGGCTACGAACAAGAAACACGGTGTTACTAAAATCCAAACATGTGACAGAAGCAAAAGAACAAAAGGCCAACCAAATCAATGTGTATCCCATCTGTCACGCAGATTGTTCTACTGTCATGCTAAGCTGTTGCAAGGGCGGCAACCCAGAACAATACAATACAGCTGCCGCAGATCAGTAGAGTGGAAACAAAACAGACTGCGTGAGAACCAAACCAAGCGGCTTCATGTTTCATTTGGCCTTCAAATCCCGATTGTTTAGCTTGTATCAGCTGGCCTGTGAACAGCACAAGCATCCAGCCTTGAACAAGCAACAGTAGAGCATCGCCCATCCAGTAAACGTTCTTCTGCATTACGGCTCGCCATCATCTGTCACCAGATAGACTTGCACACCAAAAGGTGGTGCCTCCCCGAGCAATGATTCCCGTCTGACAGAGAACGCCCCAGGCCACAATGCCATTGTGGAATACAACCTGGCGCCTGTGAAGCCCAATGCCAGGCGCATAAAAGCGTGTAGGCAGATTCATGTCCCAAGATGCCGAGCTCCGCAGCCCCTTTATGGGGGTTCCGGACACCAAAACCCCCTCCATGAATGCAAGCGTCAACCCAACAGGGCTTGCCCCAGGTGGCACAAGGGCCACATGAGAAATTCCTGCCATCTTCCGAGATTAATGTTGTGAGCCCCGGGCTGCAGCGGCACAAAGGAGTGGTACTGCAGTGCAGGCGGCATCACGCATCTGGACTGTTTGTTCAAACCCACCGGAGAACGGCCGATTAGACTAGACGCGATGAGGCCACAGCGGACTCCGGCAGGCGGCGAAGAACATCGTTCTGTCCCGTTCCAAGAAAGATGGATGCGCAAACTTTTATGACGTCGTGTTTGCGGGAATTCCACGAGGAAAATCTAGCGAGATGTGCGCGGCATTATTCGGAATCGAATAAAGATGGCGACTCCCCTTTATATAGGAACATAATATATGAGCAAAAGTAACGGCCTAAATTCGCGCACTGTTTGATGAACACATGAGAAAAGCAGGGACCCAAATTTGTTCACCATTGCATATTTGCATTGCACAGCGTCGACAAGAGCAGGGGGAGATGCGAGTGTGTGCAAGGATGGATCCTCGACACGACTAGCCCACGCTGAATGCACGCCGCATTGGGCGCTAGACAAGTTGGAAATGGGCGTCCTACCGCGCCGCCGCTTTAAACCAAACCAAACCAAACCAATCAATCAGAAAACTTAAGCGGCGAAAAACACCGAACCGAATCCGTACGCGTCGCATTTCGTACGGACGCCCGCGAGGAATGCGCGTCAAGGCAGAGGAAGCCGAGATGCAAAGGGTATGATCCAACTACCGGCATGTCCGACAGTTGCAAGGGGAAAAAAAAGACGGCTTTTATTTTGTGTGCGTTCTAATCAAGAATCATCAGGAAAAAAAAAAAGAAGGGGGGGCGAAAGAAAAGGGCGCTTCAAATCAGGGAATCGCGAGGCGCCGCTCATGGCGGAAGGCAACGGCCTGCCTGTCGCAGACAGGCAGGCGAGCAGTGAGGGAGGCAGGTGGAGACGTGCCGTACTACGTACCCGTCGGGGAGCGCGTCGACGAAGGTGAGCAGCATCTTGAGCTTGCTTCCGCCGTCGGAGGCGAGCCCCGCGTGCATCTCGACGACCATGGCGTCGACGACCTGGCGCAGTCTGGGCGTGGGCGTGGCGCAGCCGTCCTCAAACTCCCTGAGCAGCGCGACGGCCCGTCGCCAGCGCGCCCGCGCCGACGCCCTGCGCGCCACCAGCGCGGCGGCGATCGCGCACGTGGCGGCCGCGCAGCCCGCCGCCACGCCGAGCCCGACCCGCCCCATCCCCCCGGGCCCCAGCCTCCAGGCGCGCGGCGGCGATCACGGCATCCCTCCCAGGGGGGAGGGCGAGGCGCGGTCGGTCGGTCGGTCGCTCGTCGCTGGCTCCCTCTCCCTCTTCCCGTCGCCCGCCCTGCGCGCGACGAATCCCCCAGCGCACGCGCGCGTGCCTGGGACGCGACGCGGCGCCCTGCCGGCGGCGCGTGGCGCGCGGCGGAATGGCGGGCGAATGGGACCCGGCGCGCGCGGGCGGGATGGAACAGCGCGGCGCCGAGGGGGGGGGAGGCAGGGGCGGCTAGTAGTGGGGAAAGGAGAGAAGAGAAGAGGAAGGGGAGACGAGAGAGAGAGAGGAGGGGGAGAAATAGAAATAGCAAGAGCGTGGCCTTGCTCTACCCTTTTATTATGCCCGGGTTTTATGCGATTTCACCCTCCAATTTGCGGCTTATTGCTCGAGGTCAGGACAGGCCAGCCACCTGTCTCTGCCTCTCTCTCTCTGCATTTCGTATGTGAAATACCGGCTTTGACCTGCTCGAGTGTTGTGTACGAGTACACTTGCGTCCGTCCGTTCCTCTGCATTTGTTTTGTTTTGTTTTGTTTAAAAAATAAAGCCACATGCACTGGAAACGCGTGCTCTTGTTGTACGTATATACATAGTACAGTACAGTACAGTAGTGTATAATATGGTTGAATTCTGCGTTTGGGGTTTTGTCACGTCCGACGCCCGTACAAACAAATGCCACGATTTTTAAAAGCTGAAGCTGGTGGTGTATTTCATTCAGCCCGTGTCTGATGCGAATTTATCTTGGATATGCTCCACGAATTAGGAGCGCTGGCTGAATTGAACTGAACAAACACCAGCAGAAGATGTGGTAGCTAGGCTGGACTTGGTATGGATGTAAGTATGCCGGCGCTGGGACGGATTCAAATGAAATCAAATAAATACGCGACGGCCTGTTCCTTTTTGTTGTGCTTCTCTCCCGTCTGGCCGGCCGTCGTCTCCTGCTCCTCCTCCCCCAAGTTCACGTGCTTTTTCCACTAGCTTAACGTTCACGTGTCCCCTCACGAAACGTGGCGACGGGTCAGCATCAGGAAGCAAGTGATGGATGCGAGTGTGTGTCAGCAAGCAATGGCGACCTGGGCAACAGAGGGACGGTGGAGGGTGGAGTCGCCGGCCGGGTCAACTTAACCAAATCGTTCGTTGGGGAGGGCGGGGGCCGCCGGCGGGCGGCGGCGGCGCAGTCAATCACTAAGCGAGCGCGCCATTGGCGACGGGAAATTGCTTTGCGGACGAGGCTCAAAAGGCCAAAAGGCGAGGAGGACTGGACTAACCTAGTAGTAGCAACTAGCAACTAGGCTAGTAGAGTAATCGCGTTGTTCTATGGGCTCCGGCCGCTTTGCCAATATTTTATTTTAAGTACGCGAGAAAGGAGGACGGCGGGGGGGCTTTCGGCCGTTGCGACGACGCGGGCGCGGGGCGGGCGGCGTCAAGTGCAGCCGCCAGGCAGCCAGCCGGGCAACCGGTGGACGTGTACCGGCAGGCAGGCAGGCCAGCCGGCGGCGCGGCGGTGGCGTGGTGGTGGGCGGCACGGGCGAAAAGACGCGGGCGCCCCTCGTCCTCGTGTCGTTCGTGCCTGCGCTGCGTGCACGATATGGGCGCGGGGTGGGGCGGCGCCTTTGCTTTCCTGGTTTGACCTCGGTCGGGGCTCGCGCCGATCCACTGACAGCGACTCGGCCACTGGGTTAAAACCCACCCACGCACGATCGGGTCTGGGCTGGGCGGTTCCGTTGGCGCGCGCCGGGCCGGGTTGGGCCTCCAGCCCAGTCGGGTGGCTGACGACCCGGGCGGTCAGCGGCGGCAGCTTTGACCGGAGGGACCAGACCAGGCACAGGCAAGGCAGGCAGGCGGCAGCTCGCCTCCCGCCGGGTCGTACGGGGAGTAGGAGTAGATGGTGGCAGAAATGAATCGGCCTGGTGGACCGGCGCGTGTGTGTGTCTCTGCTCTGCCTTCTCTGCCGTCGCCTGCGGCGGCGTGAAAATACCCATGGGTGCGCCGTGACTGAACCCGTACTCTCGAATTTGTGTCGAATGTTTTCAAGCTCCTGTTAAGCTTCGCCATCACCATGATTAGCCCTACTCTAGAGGCTACTCCTCCTTTCTTCTCCTGCCTTCCTAGTAGTGCTCCAACTCCTCCTGCTATACGTGTACTAGCAGTAATGCACTCCGTTTGTATTGCAGTTTGCAGCAGTATCGGAAACAAATCCGTTGGTCGACTCCGTCTCCGGAAACGCGGACGCGGGAAGCCGACGGCGGCGCGCGTCGCGGACCGGATCCACGGAAAGCGCAGCGAACAGAAGCCGCCGCCCGCGCAACGCAACGCAAGCGCGCGGCACGTGATCACCAGCAGCACCCAGGGGGTAGCACGTTGCGTTGGTGGGCTATTAATTGCGCCCGGCACTGTCGCGTGACGAGCACCTGCGCCGCTGCGAGCGGGCGGACGGACGGCCGGGCAACCGACCAGCAGCCGCTCATGGCCGTGCATGCATGCCATCGCCGCTCGCTGCCCGTTGCCATTGCCAACTGGAGAGGAGGTGGTGCGCGAGCGAGCGAGCCAGCGGCATGCCTGCTTGGCACCTTGCCGTTGCCGGCCCTCTAGCTCCTCATTTACAGTTAGCTGCAGTGCAGGCACGCGCCCGCTGCCGCTGCACGACGCTGCATGCCTGCCTTTGCTTCGTTTTGCAGTCTACCTAGGCACGCAGAGCGCAGGCAGGCGCTGTCCGTCGTCCAGACTCTCCAGCGTCGCAGACACAGCGGCTTGCCCCTGCCCCCCTTCCTGCGCCGCCCGGGCTAGCTATAATACGGACACGGAACGTACTCGTACTACGGTGGTGATGATGATTAATTAAAGCTTAGCTTGCGGTCTGTTCAAAATGGCCACCACGCACAACGGGCCGTGCACGCACGCCTTAGGCTGTCCTGCGAAAACCATGGGAGCCAAGGGCTCTCGCAGCAAATACGTACTCTACAGACTGGAGATCAAGGAAGAAGGCGGCCGGACGAGGTTCTGACAGGTGGGATCGCGGTGAGGTCTGACCGCAGAGAAGACCCAACCGACGCGAAACCAAGGAAGAAGGTGATGCCCTTTGTCTCGTGTCCCTTTTTGTTTCGAAATGATCCCTCCGTTCGTTTTCGTGGTCGAGGGTCACTTTTAGACCGCTTCGTATTTATTCGATTCGCCCTGGCCGGCCATAAGTACCACGGCCGAAATAAACCCATGATTTTGTCCCGGGTTCCTGGCGCGTGCATGCGACACAATTTTGTAGTTTGTACACGTCCCCGTGTGACATAATTTTGTAATTTGTGTGTTGTGGTTGGCGCCAATGCTATCACATTAGTGACATAATTGGTTTTGAGATCACGCGCTAAATAATTTTTTTTTAACTCCGCGCACTCTGGAGTGTGTACAATTGATAACTCCAGGTCGCACGATTCGACGACCACATGGTTCATAAATTCGTACGTAGCATGAAACTACTGGGCGGGTGCGTGAACAATGAGCGTGGTCAGCGACTTAAAATAACGTAAACTATAGTTCGGCAAATTTAAATAATCATGCAAAATAAGTTTGATTGCATTGAAAAAAATTTTTTTTTTTAAAAAAGGCCTAGGATGGAGAAACAACAACTAAAATAAACATTATCCTTGCTTTTATAGTTAACAAGTTTTTTTTATTTCAAACCGGAGGCACTACTACATTTGCACATGCATGCACGGGATGGAAGAAGACATTGTTGAGGAGAAGGGAATTTGAACACTGCTGACCAGCTGTGTCACTGCCAGGGGGAATGGACATGGTGGGCTGTCAAAAAAAATAAAAAAAATATTAGTGGCACCATGCGTGAATTGTTTTGTTTTTTGTTATTTCATTTATTGTTGTTTACTAATTACGTTGGGATCCCCTCACCTCTGCAATAGGGATAAACGTGAATCGCCGGTCTGTGTCTGTATTTCATTTGAATTTGTCTAAAATTCGCATCTAGATCAAATATGAGATACCTCCTCACAGCATTGCATCCATGCACCCTCGTGGCAGTCAAAAGGGCGCCTGGGGGCGGCCGGGGAGAAGAAGAAGCATCATCTCTGATCGAGTTGGTTGCTGCCAATGCTATCACGTAGTGACATAAGCTGAGATCACGCGCCCGCCCACGGCCGGCACCAGGTGAACGACCATTACGGGCATGCTTTGGCGGTGTAACACGTGGTCAGCGGATAACGTAAACTATATCGGCAATTTAAATTCTGACCTGATTGCGTTGTGTAAGGTTATCCTCTTGCCGTTTCAGCGGAAGAAACTTGCAGGATAGTCCGCATGCTGACCAGCTGTGTCACTGCCTTTGTGGGCATAATTAGCTAGTGGCACCTGCGTGTTGTTGTTTGTTCTGCTGTTTGTTGTTGTTGGCGTTGTTGATACAATAGGAGACACGATCGCCGGTCTGTGTCTGTGTGTTGTCGCCGCTGCATGCATCTGCTGAGATCTGGCAGCATGCATGCAAAGGCGTCAAAGGGCGGGGCGTGGCGAAGAAAAACATCATCCTGATGGCTACCAAAAGCTTCACGCCACGGCCAACTAACGAATTGGCTTTGGCACCGCAGAACTGAATACCACCACGCCCGCCCACGGGGCCAGGCGGCGCCTTTTCATTCGCCGACACACAGAATGTGACCGTGTTGGCGTTGTATAGCCTCCCAGCTTGTGCTCCTTTTTGCGCTGCACTGCATGCAGTCATGTACTCCCGTCCCCGTCCCCACGGGCCGCCGGTACAACCGATCGTGTATGCATTTGAGGCCGGAAACGAGGCGAATGGGGAAAAAAATCAACCACAGTGTCATGCATCTCTACAACATCTACAACTTTAGTTTTTGTTGTTTCGCATCCAAGTTTGTTTCAACAATTTGGGAAAAAAATAAACTTCAAACATATGAAATTTCAAAAAGAATTTTAAGATGATAACTGATTTTTAAATTAAAACATCATTAATTACACGAGTAATGGATCTCTTTAAGCCATACAACTTTGCTTCTCTTCATTTATCCATCAACATCCCTCTATCTAAATTATAAGTCGTTTGACTTTTTACACCAGTTTAGTCTTATTCTAATATTGTCAAATTCAAGAGAACTTAATTAATAAAAGAAAGCCACAGCAAAAAAGTGATATTTTCGAGGAGAATTTTTGAATAAGGCTCTAAACGGAATCAAATTTAAAAAATCAACTACAAAGTTGTAGATCACAGTGGGATTGTTTTCTCCATCTTGGTTAGTTTGGACACTTAAAAAATGTTAAATATGAGGCCTTCAAATAGAAATTTAATTTGGTACCTTAAATGGTTTCAAATGAAAACGAGTTCAACTACTGAGAGCTAAGTAAAGTAGATTGATGACCATGGGACGATTATCACCACCAATTAGTGGAACGAACCGGCGGCGATGATGGACTTTTACTGAGCCGACAGTGGTAAGTATCACCAACCATTTTCTTTTTCAAAAAAAAAAAGCATTGAGGAAAATGGATTTTTGTAGTGGTCAGAATGTGTGTCATGAAGTAGAAAATAGTACTAGTATATACGGAGTACGTACCAAACAGATTGCGCCGATATTCATATGGGCTTGAACGGAGCAACGTACACGTGTGGGGCCTAATGGATGCATTTCAACAAAAAAGGTGGAACAAAATTACACATTAAAACTATTTAGTGCTTATGCTGAATGTATGTTTCGTATCTCGTCTGGAAGTCATCATGTGGTGTCATATGTGAATTTCTCTATCCCTTTCTCATTTGACCCGATAGCTTAATACTATAACCCTATAGAGGAACACGGGTATGAGAGAGAGAGAGAGAGAGGGAACTGTAGTGAAAGGGCAAGTGTGTTTCCACGAATAGTTTAATTTGTTGCAGGTGGATTTAGTAGAATACTTTGACTATTCAACGAGAATTCGTTACTGACCTTTCGCAGTCAAGAAAAGCCACACACACGCACACGCGCTCATCAGCCAACTCAGTCCGATCTGTGCTTACTGTATGTTGGGTTGCCTATACAGAGTGTGTGTGTGTGTTTCCCAGGAGATCCCAACTCGATTCCATCCCCAAGATTTGGGGGGACCAGTCGACCCATCCCAAGTCATTTTCCTGATGGACTAGGCTGGTCGGAGCCAGTGGCAAGGCGGCTATTTCGCCGATGCACGCGAGGGCAAAATCGGGAATGGAGATTTGGAGAAATACTCGTAGAGAATGGAGTGGGCCCGGCGCATAGTAAAGTGTGTGTGGGACACATTGGGGTGGGAGACCGGAGGGGAGACAGCGCGGCTACAGTTCGGGACAAGAAACAAAAGGCGTGGGAGGGCCCTGCGTGGACGCAGTCCATAGGCCAGGTAATAGGCCCTGTCCTTTGCAATTTCAACGCGCAGCGTAGTCCAATTTTTTTTTGAACTTTAAAAATTGTATAGAGTAAAAAATATTGTATTTTAGTAATGTTATATACTGCTAGATTGTCAAAAATATATTTTATAAAAATAATTGAGATATAAATATTGAACACAAATTTACATAAGTAAAAATTGCATATTAGAATCAATCAATAGGAGACTAAATGGTCAACTAGCTCATTTATTTTCCTCATAGTCTCCACATATTCACTGTACCCCATTTCTTATCTACTCTAGGCTTAATAAATAGGAGTATTAATCTAGGCTTGAGGTTTTTAGTTCAATGGGTTAGTAAATGATATAATTACTGATTGTGTCCAAATACTTAATTAATAAAGGATAGTAGGGGATTATTTTTTTCCATGTCATCTTAATCTATTCTAAACATTTAAAAACTATTTATTTAGGGATGAAGGGAGCAATAGGATTTATAGTTCTTGAAATCATCTGAGGATCCTAAAGTAGCAGCAGTGTAGTAGCCGTGCGTGCATGGGTATAACGGTCTCTTTCCTGTACGTAATTCGATGGAAAGGAAACAATGTAGTCGTAGATAATCGATCGTAGTATCAACCAACTGGTTCTGGCTTTTTAAAATGAACCAACCGCATGGCTTAAGACCTTGCACTGGGCTGCGTTTGAGCCTCAGCGGGCCGTCCCGGTCGAGGCACAGTGCATCCTCCGACTCTGAGTCGCACACCCCGTGTTCCGCGAACAGACCGACCAACCGTCGGGAACAAACAATACTACTACTCGTAGTAGAAGCATCATTTCCCGTGGAAAAGGTTACAATCATTCGGATGGAACACGAGTCCAAGTGCTCAACGAGAGGCACAGTGGAAACCACTGGTCACGTCACTACCACCGCTCAGGGTGGATGGATCTGCCAGTAGAGTACTTCCACAGTTCCCCTATAGGGAGAGAAAAGGAGGACGGGTGGACTTTGCTGGGAGTCCATGGACCGGGCGCAGGGGGCCTGGAACGCGAACGCGAGCGGCGACGGGAGCTGCGTCTCGGGCGGCCCCGGGCCGTACCAAATTTCCAGCTGTCTCCCGCTCACTCCCAGCTCTCCAGTTTCCCTTTCGCGCTCTGCTCCGCTGCCGGCCGGAGCAGCCTGGGGGGTGGGTCCCTTCTCCTCTCGCCTTTTTTTTAGGCCCCCTTGGTTTTGTAGGAATTCTAAAGGAATTTTTGGAGGATTGGGTTTCTCAGGATTGATTCCTATGAGGGGCCTTTGGATGATAGGAAAAATAAAGGAACAATTCCTTAGGATTCAATTCTGTGGCTAATTCCATAGGAAACTTCACATGAGCTTGGAGCTCTTGGAATTTTTCCTGGCGCGAAACGGACGACCTGCGCGCCACACACCGGCTCGTTTCCGCTCGACGCTTCTTTGCTTGGTCCAATCAAAACAAAACTTTCTGTGAACAAAAAAAAAAATCAAAACAAAACCTTTTCTTCCCCAGTCCCCATCAGGAGGCACCAGCGGCCGCCCCCATCATCGTCGGGACGACCGACGGACACTACTGTCCTCGGCGCAGGCGATGGCTGCTCTTACCGGTTGACACGCCAAGGGACCTGACCTCTGCACGAGACGTCGCGGGGCTCTTCCCATCGACGACCATCGAATCGGCCTGCCACAACGTCAACGGCCCAATCCCGCAGAATCCATCACCGGCCACGTAGTCCGGCCCTCGCAGCGACGATCGTCGTATGACATCCGACGCCCGAGGCCCCAGCGGCATCTGCTGCCGACGCCGCTGCCCTAGCCCCTGCCCGCGCCCGCGCCGCTGTACAGCCCCAACCATGTCGTGCGCCGGTGCCCGCCGTGCCGCGCAGCTCGCAGTTGCCCGCAAACCGCCACGGGCCACTGGCACTTCTGGGTAGCAACCATGGAAGATGAGGATTGGGGGTGGTTGCAGCAGCGGCGAGCAGACAAGGAGGCGCAACAGCAGCTGGAGCTCGCCACGGGCTTGGCGGCAGCACGGACTCGCGGGGGCCGCGAGGGAGCCCCTCCCCTCACCGGCGTGGCCGGACCTGGCCTAGCGCCGAGAGGGCCCCTGCCGGACCGAGAGAGGCCGGTGGGACGGGTGCGGCAGGTATTTATCGCCCGTCAGCCTCGCCGGGCGGCGAGGTGTAGGAAGCGGGGAGATGGGTTGGAGATCGGTGACTCGAACGGCGGCCGGCTGGGCGGGCGTGCGGGCGCGAGGGCCTCCCGGCAGCACAGACTCCCCGGCGGGCCCCTCCCGGCAGCACGGACTCGTGACGGAGCCCCTTCGGCACCTTCGGCGGCACGGACTCCTGACAGCCCTCCTGGCGGCGCGGACTCGCGATGGAGCCCTCTCCCGGCGGCGAGAGAGCCCCAGGGGGCGACGGACGGAGAGGAAAGCCGGAGGGGGGTGTGCTGGGGATGGGTGCGGCACGGATCTCCGGCGTCCGCCTACCGTGGCGCTGGTGCCCGCAGAGATACGGAGGAGCAGGGAGACGGGGTTGGGTTGGAGACCAAAGCAAGGAAGCTCTTCCTGGTGTATCCTGTGTGACTTCCATTCCTAAGGATTAGATTTGCATGCCACCTTCAATCTACAATTTTCCTATTTTAATCTACTTCTCCAACCATCCAAAGGGGGCCTTATTTTGTTTGTTCTATTGCACACTAGTTGGACGAGTATTAATATTTAATTGGCGCTCCCAAGACGCGCCCCGAAATCTCTCTCACCACCACGCTGCTGCTGCTGCTGCTGCTGCGGTCCTCGATGCCGCTTCCGGCGCCACGTCGGCTGAGCAGCCCCACTTAGCACCATCAACCACCACCCAAAATCATGCGCGCACCCCCGCTACCTACAAGTATTCCCTGTGCTCCTCCACCCCAAAAGTGGCATTTTCCAGAGTCAGGTACTTGTCGTCGCACTGTCTTTCGGTTTTGCTTGTTCATTGTCATACCACACGCGGATGATTGCCAACGCCAAGTAGTGTAATGATACGGACTACAGGGTCGTTGTGTAGGAAGTCGGTTGGTTAGGTAGGTCGTGCCGATGAAGCTCAGCTGTTTATTTGTTGGTTGTGTTGTATTTTTTCTGCTTATTATGGAGTATTCATATGCACTTATGTAGGGAATACTTTGGGGTTTATGGTAGTATAATATAAAAGGCATTTGATCATTGACCTAGCATGCTCGTATGTAATCTAACCTTTTTATCAGGTGCTTTTCTTTTTCTTTTTATATGCTAATCCTAGCCAGCCATACTTGACATCCAACAATCATGCGGAGAGGCGAGACGGTTGGTTATATACAGACAATCTATTTGCTCTTCACCATTGGAGAGCCTAAAATACCTCTATATTTGCTACTCTACCCTGGTAGTTGAATGATTATTATTGTCCGTTGCATTTAGTATTTAATCCGGTGCTTGTGCATAGAAAAAAAAAACCTTATTCTCTTTCAGTTTTAAAGTGTCATTCCTTCGGTTTAAAGTGTCATTCGAATTTTTGTTCTAAGGAGTCAAATACTTTTTAACATTGACCAAACATATAGAAGAAGTCAATTATTAGTACTCATAGTTCAATTATTAGTATTTATAGTTCATAATTAGTATAGTTGGATAGATATTTGAATCTATTTTCATAATAAACTTATTCGTAGATTTTAAAAAAACACAAAAATTTTTCTATAATATTGTTAAATTTAAAAAGTTTGATGAATGAATAACATAACGGCATTTACTTTTAGGACCCGAGGGAGAATATAGAGACAAAATGGAACGAGGTAGATTTTTGTGGTAAAATGAAAAAGAGATGTAATGGAACGGACAATTATGTAGGTAGTGGCTCCAACAAAGCTCCGGTCAACCATGGAACTGTAGAACTAGTGTGCCTGAGTGGGCGGGAAGCACCTACCCAAACTGTGGCTCCTCTGTCTCCAGAGGCAATTTGAGAAAAATGGAACCCAAAAATACTACATAACAGCGATGAACAGTATCAATTGTGAGTGAGCCGGAGCTCTAGGAACGATGCCTAAAGATAGCAAAACATGGGAACAGGGTAGTGGTCAACCACGAGCGGCAAGGAAAAAAGGGAGGGTTTAAGGTTGGGGCAGGGCAGCAGCTTGCGGCCTGTACAGTGCACGCACGCAGGGCAAAAGAGGGCTCTCAATGGCCCGGGGACAGTTATGGGTGGACGGAACGGAGGCATCAAGATCTGGTGCCCCATCCCTCCCTACCGGTAAGCGCTAGTGCCTGGCCGCTCGTGAAGAAGAAGAGGCGAAGGCAGCCCACGTACGGCCCACAGTCCGGAGCTCCCCACGCTGTCGCTTTGCTTCCTTCCCAGCCGTGGTGTGAGCTGGCGCACGTGGAAGAGGTGGTGCTGGAGCGTGGCGGCCAGGAGCAGCAAGCGGCAGGCTTGGAACTTGCAAGGCGAGGCGAGACCGTGTCGTGTGACGGATGAATGGCCATGGCCGGCCTGGTGGGCAACTGTACCTCGGCCCGGACACTGCACGCGTGGTTGCTCTCCTCTCCTCTCCTTGCTCTGCTGCTGCCGCTCGCTCGCTCGGGCCACACAGGCACAGGCACAGCCTAGCAAAGCTCGTGTACGAACCACGCTCTCCTGTTCTGTCTGCCGTGTCTGTCGCCTCTGCCGGGGTTGGTTGGTTTGGGCTGGATGGATCTGCTGGCGTTGGTCGCGGGGGAGAACACGCTGCCGGCCGGCGTTGCAAGGTGCTGCAGTGCAGCGACGAGGCCCAGCGCGAAAGTAGCGAAAGTTGCACGCGCCGGCCGGCCTACGGCGCATGATAATCGACCTAGACGGAGTAGCGGGACACGGGCACGGCGGCGGCGGTAGACGGTACTACACCGCCGGTGCCACTGGAACATCACTGTGCCTGTATCAAGCGTTGGTTCCATTGCGGCCAGTCAAGGCAGTGATCCGAATGCGCCACCGATTTGCGGGAGGGAATGGAACCTCGTCGTCCTGGTATCGATCGCATGCAGCAACCCCAACCCGGCCCCTGCTGCCTGCGAATCCTTGCTGGAAAACACACAGCTCAAGGCTGCCAGCTGGATGCTGGCATTGGCACGTGCCACTACTGTACGTACGTGGTGGTCAGAGCACACCACGACATGCCAAAGTGCGCGGGTAAAGTGGCAAACGGAGTCCGGAGCAATAAAAGAGCGAGCGGAGCGGTGAAAAGTGAAAAGTGAAGCGAGGGAAGGTGCGTGGTGAGCTGGCAACGACCGGCCTCGCTCGCAGCTGGACCTGCTGGCACTGGCAGATCAGTGGAATTGGCCGGACCGGACCCGCGTGGTTTCGTTTCTCGGCCGGCACGGGCACAGCGAGTACGTACGGTACGGTACAGCCTGTGCAAAGAGGAGGCTTTATCCTCCTGGCCAATGCGCGAGGCTTCGGCTTTTACAGCCATACAAGTACAGTAAATATTTGGAAACGGGCGGTACCACACCATGCACACCGTCCGTCGCCGTTGTTTATGGCAGATGAAAACACCTTCCGATCCATCGCGCACGCACAATATCATCTTCGGGCCCAGCCCACAACTACCGGTAGAGCTTCCGAGTAGTGCATGCTTGTTCGTTTGGATCGTGGCTACCCGAAATCGCTTGTTGGCCGGGGCGCTTATTTGGGAGCCGCATGCGCGTATTCTTTTCTCCAGGGACCTCCGTTACTACCTCCCCAGGACATGTCCAGTTCAATTACCATCTATATTTCAAAGCACCCGTAAAATCTTGGAGTGGTATCAAAAGTAGGATCATCGTTAATCACTTATGGATGCCTACAAACAATATGCTAACTATATATAAGACACCAAGGGTTACAAGTATAGTTACTTTTTGTGGAGCCCCACCCGTGTTCAAATCGCAGGTGCGGCAGCGATATCTGGATTTATTTGAGGATTTGGGCCACCGCTGCGCATTAAAGTGGTAGGCGGCGTCCCCGTCGTCGACAAATGGCGTAGTACCAACCGTGAACTTCAAGAATTGCATTTCGGTCCCGAAGGTGCTCATACGGAGTAGGGTTTAAACGCGTGTGTTTATAGGAGTGAGTGTGCGTGCGTGTTGGCGTCTACGTTGTACGTGTAATTAAAAAAATCCCTTGTGTATCTCTACGAGTATCCGCCGGCCCACACGTACACGTACAGCGTGCAATTTCTCCTCGATCTCATGCATGCATACGTACGTAGTACAGCGCGTCCGGCCGTACGTTGTGGTATTCACAGACGACCGGTGGTGGTACCAGGACCAGGAGGCAGCAGGGCAGGATCGGATCCACTGCGGATTGAACAAATCCGGTACGGTGTTATCTCGACGCCAAGGACAGGGGAGTATATATGCATTTAATTTTACAGCATTGTTAAGGCTTCGACGACCCTGCCAGGCGAGCCATTGCTCTTGTCATAAATCGATTTTATTCATGTTCGCCATGCATGCAATGCAATGCAAATCTCCCCGGGCAAGGACTACGCCTAGCTGTTTCTGCGTCCATTTATTACTATATACGGGCCGGGGCTACGTATACATATTACTCGATCATTTGGCCGATCGGCACCCGGATCCAGAGATGCATGGCCGATCACCGGCAAACAAGATATATAAGCGCGTCGCGTCGGGCGTCGGCGGCGGTACTGGCCATGGAACCGACCGGCCCATCGATGGATCGGATCGGTGAGATGACGACGTACCAACTCAGTACGTACGGAAATTACGACTTATCAAAAGGCCATCATATCGCGTTATATCGATCGGATCGATTTACGTTGTTGCGCTAGCTATTTGCTGCTACCGACTTGCCAGTTACAATGAAGTACTCAGCACGCCGGACGCGTGCGTCGTCGTATCATCCATTCCACGCCGGTGGATGATGCAACAGTACGTACGTACAATATTATCTGCTAAATAATGCACGGTAGTATATCTAACATCCACGAGAGTTGTCTCCCCAGCACGTACTCCGTACTACGCTGCACGTACTGCATGACCGCGATGACCAAGCGAATTCTCCCTGGCGGGGCGGGTACCTACTCCTACATACTCTGACACTCCTGTCACTGTAACAGCAGCTGCTGTAGTACTAGTACTACTAGCTCCGTGATAGCATACTCTGTGCTAGTCCGTGATTGTACTCTGTCTAGACTCCTACTAGCTAACAGGAGTAGCTAACCAGTCAGAAGGGGATGCATGCCAGGTACCGGCCGAAATGTGGTTGTTCGTTCGAGCTGTCCGCAGGAGTACGTACGTGCAGCGCTGAACTTCGATCGGATCGACACATCAATAATACGTACGTACTCCGTAAATACTATACTAGTACCATGCACCCGCATCGAATCCGAGGGAATACATATATACTCAATGAATTCGGCGACACAGGGCGGCACGGACCTGCGGGCTCCTCCACATCCACCCACGTATGGCTTTGCATTCGAGTTTAAAACAGCATTCTTCAATCGAGTCAGATGCTTGGTGTTGATGTAATAATGACCACATGTCAATGTTAGCTTAATACTAATTGGGATCTTAGTACTGATAGTGAGTGTAATCACATTGACCACATGGTCGAGTGCTAACACTTGCTTGATTTATATAACTACTTCATTCACGTACTCACCTATGGCGATACACGATGCTCTCGGTGGCACATTGTAATTGTACTTTGACCCAGAGGTGAGAGGGCAGGTCAGTGTGACCCCCATGAACCCATGGGTATATATTTATGTAAAGAAACATATATACTCCATGGAATTACTACACAATAGTCATCATTTATTATAGTGAAGAATTGAAAGCTCCATGGAATTACTACAATAGTTGTCTAGGTAAGAATTTTGAGGGTCAATAATGTCTTTTTCATTCCCGATCCATCTTGTTTGTCTTTCAAATCCCATGCCCAAGAATTTTGCGCCCTGAGTGCGAAAATGCAAAATGGGACCTATTCTAAAACAAATACAACAACCAAAGTTTATTTGAATTTGACACTACAATTTTTATTAAGTTTACAATGTTAAGAACTATACAAATACTCATTCATGCTAAAGGAGTAATGGGTGAGTGTGTTACTTAAATCTTTCGAAATGAAATCTTCATTATATCTTTCTCATTTAATTTTCTCTAAAACAACATTGAAGTAAAAAATAGACCTTTTTGAAGCTGTGACCTGATGCTAACATCAGCCTAAAAAAAGAGAATCATTTATCTTAAAATGCAATAACTTCTAAATGGTGTGTATCAATTTGTACTTCAATACACCTGCAGGTTTTCTAAGTTTACAGAGACAAATAAAATTAGACCCTACTTCTATATATTTAAAAATGTTTTTCAATACTATTCTATGTATATTAACTATTAAGTTATTAGTTAACGATACCGTATAAATCCTAAAAAAATATATAACATATGACATATAATATAAGTTATCCTAAAGCTTAGAAACAACAAAAAGTCATGAAAAACAAAACTTATGTACAAAAAGTTACTAAACATATAACAGAACAATTAACCTATAACTTAATGTCTAAACTTAGAAACTCAAAAGTTATTTAACACAAAAGGAAATCAATTAACCATAACTTATGCTAAAACATGGAAAACAAAAATTATCCAAACACAACTTGTGTATATAAGAGTACAAACTTATGTGCAAAGCAGATTTATGATTTACGTGTCATGAGTTAGCGTAATATAAGCCTAAGTAGTAAGAAAATAATAATAGAGGCAAAATTTTTGGAAACATATGCAGTAGGTCTGAATTTAGTTTAATTTTCGTTGGTAAGTAGAAAACACTACCAACGCATAAATGTAAATAAAAGCGATGATTCGTTTTGAAAGTTGTAACATTTGAAAATAAATGTTTTTGTCGCGGATAGGTCCATGCGACTTGGTCGGACCATTATTTGCCGATGAATACCTTGAGTAATAAAAACAGTTTGACAACATCACCTAAGTTTTATTCTATAGGGTATATGGGGGCATATGCCCCAAGTGGGTTTATAACTATGGCGCCCCAAATGGGTTTTATAACTATGGTCATCTCATTACATTTGTGATTTATGTGGGTTTATAACTATAAAACATAGTTGACAAACAAATTAATGTTGAGATTGTAGCCAGATAAATAAGTAAAATCTCGACCGTGGGGTGAGGATTGCCCGCCGATGTCGAGTTCCCTTTCTCTAGCATTTGAGAGCGTATGCGGATATGTTTTAGAAGATTTTTGTTGATTTTTTCTAATAGCAATTATGTATATTAACTTACAAAATATATATATATAACTTGAGTTACACATAAAACTTATATGTATAAGTTATATGTAACTTTGTTTTCATGTAGCACTTCGTCAGGGTGTCACGTTCCGCGCCCCGTGATGCCAACTCTCTTCTCTTATTTATTTATTGCACTTTTACAAATAGAATATATCGTAGCCAATTTTTTTTGTTTATGTATAAAATAAAATGATACCAATTCACTCTTTTTGCTATTATACAAAAAACCGTTTCTGATTAGCGATAAAGTGCAAAAGTATTGTTGGATTCGCCGCACGACTATTTGTTCCAAAAAAAAAACTTGTTTTGCCAAGATAGCAGTATCTGCCGCGTGGTTGCTAGAGGCTCAGTTTCGTGCACCGCCCTTCGTCAGGCAAAGGACCTCACCATTATTACATCGTTCCTTGTCTCCAAAAGCGACGTTACATGGATCACTTATCCTTTCTTGAGAAATCAAACCATGAGTTCAATATCATGGACTGAATGCGCAGAACAAGCAGTTTGACAACATCACCTGTTTTTTTATTCTATCGGGTATATGGGGCATATGCCCCTAGTGGGTTTATAACTATTGCCATCTCATTACATTTTTTCTTTACGTGGGTTTTATATTTTAAACATAGTTGACAAATCTAATTAATTTGAGATTGTAGCCCCATAAATAAGCCGCCTAGAGTGTGGAGGAGAGCATTGCAAGAGATAACCTAAGTTCCTAGGCTTTTCCGGTGGTCGACCCAAAGGAAGTTAACTTTACTGCGGGTCGATCCGGTCATGGGTAGGTGCCTTCTTTTTCTTTTCATCTCTTTTTTGCATGTGCTAATGTCCTTGTACTTGATGCTTAAAAAGTAAAATATTTCTAAATGGTGTATCCATTTTTTAATTCGCCTGCACCGTTTGTTTCTGCATTTAAATGAACAAAAACTATATCCCTACTTTCGGATATGTTCTAAAAGATTTTTTTGTTGATTTTTTCTAATAGCAATTATGTATATTAACTTTGTGAAATATAAGTTATATAACCTGAAAGTACACATAAAAAAGTTATATGTATAAGCTAGATGCAACTTTGTTAGATGTATGTTATATGTAACTTTATACATATAACATAACCTAAGATTACAAAAAAGATATATGTATAAGTTAGATGTAATTCTTGTTTGATGTATTAAGTTATATATAAGTTATCAAGTAACTTTATAACATGTATAAGTTATATATAATAAAATTAGTCAGAACTTAATAGTGTGTAAATTATATACATGTAAGTTAAAGGTAACTTTGAAATATTTATAAGTTATGTGTTTTATGTAATAAGTTATATGGTATTAAAATGACGTGAATCTCTCATAAGTATAATAAGTTATATATATATATATATATAATAACTTAAGTATAATAAGTTAGACGTGAATCTCTTGTAATCAACCTCAGATAAGTTATTTGCTACATATAATAAGTTATATGTAGTAAGTTAAATATATAATAAGCTAAAAGTTATATGGTATAGCCGGCAATCTATTTTTTGCTAAAATTACTAGAAAACCTCTCAGATAATAAAAAATACATTTAGGAAAAAATTCTTTTCCTATCTAGAAAGTTTGTTCCGCCGAAAGAACTTAACTCTGTGTGAGAATTAGGGGATGTTTGGTTTTGGGACTTTTTTATTCCTTATAGGACTTATTAAAAAAATGTCCCTTTTAGAGGATTGATTGTAATGCACCAAGATTAATACATGTTCCTTCTAAAAAAGTGTCTCTTTTAGTACTACCAAACCAAAGCAGTAGGGATTTTTTGAGACTTTTCCTCTATTTGTCCCTAAAAGACTCTCTTTGGGGAGTTTCTTTAAAGAGATCCCTAGAACTAAAAAAAATTAATCTCTAGGAACCAAACAACATCTTAATGATTTCCTAGATAGGAGGGGGGTAGTCCATAGATAGAAATATGCGGAATGATTTCCTAGATAGGAAGGGAGTAGTCCATAAATAGAAATATGCGGAATGAATAGTTGCTCTTGCAATGAACTATAAATTGGCAAACAAAGAAGATAGTCAGGATCAGACAAGGTTGGTGCCGTCAAAAGAAGGCTACTTGTCAGTAAATACTGATGCTTCGTTTGATGAGCAAAACACAGTGTAGCATCTGGGGTCGTGATCAGAGATCATCGTGGAGCTGTCATGGCTATGTCGAATAAAGTTTTGACCCATGTAGTAGATGCTCATATGGCAGAAGTCTGGGCATTGAGGGATGGGATACTCCTGGCTCAGAGTATTGGCGCGAGCAAGATAGAAATTCAAACTGATTGCATCGAAGTAGCAGCAACGATGCAGGATGGAGGTTTCTCGGCCACCGCTGCGCAAACGATTTATGATGATTGCAGAGATATGTGGCAAGACTTTGCCGATCCTTCTATTATACATATTGACCGGGAAGCAAACATGGTGGCTCATGGAACTAGCTAGGCAAGCTTTTTATTTCAAATACTTCATGTAACGGGTTGATGAAACCCCGGTTTTTTTATTTTGGGTGCTGCTTTGCACGCGATGTGATATTATATAATCAATAAAGCTTGCCTTATGGTGTTCAAAAAAAAAAAAAAGGTTAGTTTGTGGGAGATCGACCGTGACTTAAGGATCTCGTGAACGACCGCGGTTTAGTCAGCCCGTCAGATGACTCCAGATCACATCATCCGCTCCCCATCACTGCACCAGCAATCACAATTTTGTATATTCATTTTTCATGTTTACTGTATGACTTTAGAAAAATAATTAAATATAGGCCCTTGCCATCTTCCATGTTCAATTAAGAGCCTTGGACAAAGAATTACTTAAAACGGAATGGTGTGTGGGCATCTTGTCTTCTTCACTGATCGAATTGCATGCATTCCATGGGTCGCTTCTGAAATTCTGATGGTACGTATGTTCGTTCGTTTCGTGTGTGGCAATTCAGGATGTCTGCCGGTTCGTCCCCTGGCCGGCCGCGACCGCGCGCCGTGCGCCCCTGGCGGACCGGCCCTAGCTAGCTACCGGCGCGGCGCAGGACATTGATGCGTGCATGGATCGGCTGGCCGGCCATTGGGGCCGATCCTTTCAGGACCATGCACGACGCTGGGAAAAGATCGACTAGAGGCATGCAGATCTCGATTAGCAGCGCGCGCTACTTGCAATTTCACTGCCTGCCACCACCTTGTTGCATTGCTTCAAATTACATCCTGGAATGGATCGTGCGTGCATATATGAAGACGACCGACCACGTACGTACACCACAGTGGAAAGAAGGTCGATCATGCACTCACCATTGCATTCTTCAACCACTTTGTACGACTTTGTTGGATCAGTCATCCAACTCCTGTGTCCTGTTCGATGAATCTGTTTATATCTGCCGGCGGCCAATGCCCATCAGCTCATTCATGCATGCATACCCCCTGCCTGTATGCAAAAGGCATGAGCTGGAGCTGGGACGGAAGAAGCAAAAGCTAGTGTCAGTGTGTGTGTCACTGGGCCGCAGCAATAGATATGTCGTGCGTGCTCGGAACGAAGCATGGGCACATCGATGAATGGGTCGAGGAGCGCCGTTTTTGGTCTGTTGTAGCCTTTTCCTTCCCTCAGTGCATGGTAGGACACACCACAACAGTAGTTTCTGGTCTTGTTGGTGACGTATTTTGGCGTGTTTGCACGGCGCCGCCCGTCAACCGAACAGCTCAGCGATCCATCGAAACAAAGCCTTCGCCATCCGCTTATTGGGTCTCCCCGGCCGCCCCTATGATCCGGCGAGACGGCGACGGTCGACGGAACGCCTCGGCCCGCGTATACGTACGTACAAAACACTTGTATATATAGCTAGCGGCTAGTCTATCGTAACCCGTTACGCATACCGACTATTTAAATTAATATGGTAGCGATATCACACATCATCGTTCGATTCCGTGTCTTTTTGGTTTGCAGTGTGCATGGCTCGTGATCAATGTGCTAGCTAGCTGGGGTCGGCCTGGATCGATGGTTGCAGAGACCTGCAGCCTTGGTGCAGGGCTGTCGCTGCATCCATGAGATCGACGGATGCTGATGCATGCTGTATGCACGAGACGAGATCGATCGATGTTGTGGTAGCTCTCGTCCGTCCTGGCCCGTCGCACGCACGTCATATGGCGCCTCTGCTTGTGTACGTTTTTGTCGGCACTACCGTCCGGAGCAATGCAAAACACATCATCCATGGAAGGATCCAGCTCACACGCACATGCCACGCTGGATGCTCAGATCGACGAGACGACTGGCATTGTTGCTTGTTGGCATGCAGCGTTGGGCTCTGGGTCGACTGTCCTCGCTAGCTGGCCCTAGCTTGCTTGTCGTTGCTGCGTTCCGCCTGCATGCCACGCCATCTCGGCTTTGCTTTGTTTCTTTCCCGGGGCCACGAGGCCCACGACACTCTGAAACTGGTCCTACGTATATGTACTAGTTTTGTATTATTAGCATACGTATATATGTTAGTAGTACGTACTTGGCTGATTGCAATTGAGTTAATTAGAAGTACTACGTACGTACCCGCAATCTTCAGGGTGGTGGTAAGTACAGATCATGATTGCACGTACATATACCGTGTGTATACGGGAGTAGTATATGACATTCAATATTTGAAGCGGGCCAAGAACGAAGGCCCAGCATGTAGGTGATGTAACACATTAGACAGTAACTGTGTTCCAGCATGACTGTACGTGTTTTTTTTGGACATATATCTAGCTACTACATTCTCCATTTCAAATGGTAAGTCATTATTTCAAAATTTTGAAAAATTTAAAAAAAAGTGCTGACCAAAACTATTGTGAAAACTACAGAGATGGTTTATAGGAGGATCAAATAGGTATACCATGGAAAATACACTAAATTAATAATCTAATAATACTTAGTTGACATCATAAATATTGTTATCTTATCTTTATCATATATAAACTTAGTTAAATCTTTGAACGAATTTAGGACGGAGAGACTCCGGCCCGCACAAGCATGGCACATATACTACTCACTGACGTGACGTCAGGGAGTGCGACGCGGTGACGGCACCGGCTACTGTGCGGACCATGCATCACCCGTGGCGCGACCGGTGACGTATAGGTAGTACGTGGGTGGGGACTGGCCCGGCCACCGGGGACGTGCATGACGATGAGCTACGCGACGTGACGGTGGCGCGAGGGAACCCAACCAGGCAACTGGCCGGATGGTGCCGGCCGCCGGTCGGGGATGGAGACTGGATCGGATGGCCGGACGGGGAAAGCGAGAGGCCGGGATCGCGTCGCGACCGCAACTTCCACGTCGCCGTCAGGGCCGATCGAGGACGTTCCGCGCTCGGGATCGCTTTGCGTTGTTTCGTTTCATTTTGTGTTTGTTACTCAGAGACTGACGTGGCCGAGAAGGCCGGTGGAAGGCAGGTTCCGTTTCTCCCTCGTGCGAATTTCGGCGGCGGCGCCGTCCGAATCTACGGCTGATAGAGACCCAACGCCGGCCGGCAGTATGGGAGGTAGTAGTGGCATGGAATGTTCCCGCGTACGTGGTGCCAATTTTCTCTTCTCTTGGTTATTTATTGATTTTTACAAACAAAATAATCGTGACTCCAGTTTCTTTTGTTTTGTTTATATGCATAAAATGACACCAATTATCTTTTACTGTTTCCAAAAAAAAAATCTCGTTTATATGTAAATAAATTTATATTGCAGAAGTCTCGCGTTTGATTCGAACCACGATTATTTGTTCCAAAAAGTAGGAAAAGTCTACTTTTTTCCCTCAACTTTTTTAAAGTCCGATTTTGGTCCCTCAACTTCAAAACCGGACAAAACGGTCCCTCAACTTTTAAAACCGTGCAGATTTCATCCTCGGTGGGTTTGGACGGTGGTTTCGCTTCTGATAACTCCGTTTTTACAGTTGCTGTGGTTTTAGTTTTTTTTTTTTTCTTATTTATTTCGCCGAATCTTTTCAAAATCATAGTAAATCACGTAAAATTCATAAAAAATAAAAAATTTAATTTTTGTTGGACTCCCACATGAGTAGAGCTACTGCAATGAATATATAATATGGTATACTTTTAGTACAAAGTTTTTTAGTTTAGAAGGTTTTGTCTTTTTTATTTTTATTTATTCCCAAATCAATCTTTAAAAAAATCATAGTAAATTACAGAAAAAATTATAAAATAAAAAATTCAATTTTGTTGACTCACATGAGAGGCGCGCAATAACACAGTACGAAAGTTACTGCGGGCTCTTTTAGCTAGGTTAGGTTAGCTAGGTTTCATCAGGCTGACTGCTGCACGCATCGCACGCTGAAATGGTGAACCCATCGATGGATCCCTCGCCAATAAATTAAAATAGTACACATATATATCTTTTATTGTATAAATATGTTCATGTGGAGTCTAGCAAAAATTGGTTTTTCAATTTTATGATTTTTTTATAATTTATTATGATTTTTAAATATTGAGATGAAATAAATAAAAGAAAAAGGCAAAACCTTCATAGCAAAAAATTTTATATTAAAAGTATACCATTATATTATATATTTATTGTGTAGCTCTACTTATGTGGAGTCCAACAAAATTAGATTTTCTATTTTATGAATTTTCTATGATTTACTATGATTTTTTGAAAGATTTAGCCGAAATAAATAAGGGAAAAAGGAAAAACCGAAACCACCTTCAATCTGAAGAAAAACCAAAGTTATCAGAATAAACCACCGTCCAAACCCGCCGAGGACGAAATCTGCGCCGGTTTGAAAAGTTGAGGACCCGCTTTTGTCAGGATTTTAGAGTTGACCAACCAAAATCGACTTTCGCAAAAGTTGGGGACCGAAAAGTAGACTTTTTCCAAAAAAGTATACGCCACAGTTCCTAATGCTTCTATCCAATCCAAGGGGAACGGAACGCTTGCTTTGGCAGCCCACCAACAAAGTTATTTAATTGGGCTGAAGCCTCCCACACTGCCCTACGCGGGCCTAGAAAACCTCTCGGTGATATCCAATCCAGCGCATGCTTTAATTAGTGTGAACCAATCGTGCCGTGATGCATGCATGTGGAGGAAAACTGATGCATGCGATTATGCGAAGAAGTTTAGCCCACTCGTCTTGGCATCTTTGGTTTGTTTGAATGACTACCGTACATTACAAGTACTTGTTTGTCAAACTTTAATGAATGTATGAGGCTGGTAATTTGTTTGCCAGGCCTTAGTCGTGATTTGTCAACTAATTACTTTCTCGGGATGGTATTAGAAGTCGTTTTTGGACAAGGTTTATGTCAAACATCGGGAATATAAATCATCAATAACTTTTTAAGTAGTTAAGTTTGTAAATGTAAAAATTATGAGTAGATTTGTCTTACAAAAATACTTTTAAAAAAAGTATATATATATCACATTTCCATAAATATTTTTTATAATAATAAGAGGAACAAATTTTTGTTTTGGAGGCGGGTGTCCTAAAACGACTTCTAATACCATCCCATGGGAGGGAGTCAAATTGAATCAACCCCGTTCAGCTACCCAGTCGATTCCTCAAAAAAAAAAAAAAACACCTATCCAACAGATCTGGGCCTGGCCGGCCTTGTGGAGAGAGTAGCAATCTGTTGGATAGCTGAACGGAAGCTGCAGTGCAGCCTTAGTGGAAAACTCTGAATGCGGGCTTATTAATGAACTGAAACTGTAGAGCAGCTGTACTGTGACAATACTAGTGCTCGCGATGCTGAACTTACTGAACTGCACCTGCAGTGCAGCCGTAATGGGAGCAATACGAGTGCTCAAGTGAAGCTCTACTGAAACTGCGCTGTGGCAAGAACTGAAGCTGCAGTGCAGTCCTACTGTAACCGTTGTGCCTCGAGTATATAAGGCACACAGCTGTCCTCTATTTCCCCACTCAAGCAGACAGTTCACCTGAGGTAAAGTTGTTCCGCTGTGCATGATGCCTCCTTTGTTCGATCGATTGGCCATTTTTGCTAATTGCTAGTCTTTTTTGCAGGATCGAGATGGCGGCATTTTAGGACATCCTCGGCAATGCTGCCAATATCCTGCGGCTCCTCAGCGTGCTCCACAGCATCACACCTTCACTTCGTTCGCTGGTTAGAGAACCAGAAGGAGTGCCACAAGCTCGAGCTCAGCGTCGAGCGGCTGGACGCGCTCATCGGGTGGCTAGAGTGCAGCAGCTGCCGCAGTTGCTGGAAGCTTAGCTCTGCACTGCCCTTCGCTAGCCAAAGGACCTCACCGACTCTTACACACACGGACAGTGGCGGAGTTGAGGGGGGCCATGCCCCCCACAACATTTCTAAGCAAATTTTTTTTAGTAGTATAAGTCCATGATTTTTATTTATATTAAGATAGAGAATATAACAAAAATTTTGTCACATATACCTTTTAATATCTTTTAGATAATTAAATCATACAAAACACTATTAGATAATATTACGAAGCACATTAGAAGGACCTAAACATACATAAAATTGCAGTACTCGTGTAAAGTCGATGAATTAACAGTCACTATGAAAAATCTAACTCGTTGTGCTCATTTTTTTTTTTAGGGTGTGTTTAGATCCTAAAATTGACATTGTATTGAACTGGTAGCACTTTTCGTTTGTTTGTGATAAATATTATCTTACCATGGGCTAACTAGGCTCAAAAATTAGTCTCTCAATGTTCATATAAATTGTGCAATTAGTATTTTGTTTACTTACATTTTCATACTTCATGTATGCGTCTTTTGGTACATTAAATGATTTGATGGCGACGGAAAATTTAGAATTTCAAGGGTGATCTAAACTTAACCTAAGTTGGATTTGCTCGGTCCCCTTAAATAATTTCGCTCCTCGCCACTACGCGCGGATTCATCTGGTTCCTTCTCTCGGGGCCGCAGGATGATGCGGCAGTTCGTGACATGCGTGGCGGATCGAGGGCTCTGCGCCATTCTCGGCGCCTCAATACTGCCACATCGGCACTTCCGGTGCTTGTCGTGATTATCCATCGATCATGTTTCCTTTTCCTTGATTATCTATCCTACTTGAGGTTTATATACACTACTAGATAAATGAACTACCGTGGCGGGCAAAATTGATTTATGGTGGCGGTTTCCATACCCCAGATTAATCATTTAAAAAATAAAAAAATGAAAAAACCCGCAACCCAAACCCTAATGGGGCCGGATCCGGGCGCCCGCCCGCCGATCCGCCCGCCTACCGCCGGATCCGCCCCACGCCGCGTCGGGGGGCTACCGCCGCCGCCATCGAAGCTCGAGCAGAGGGAGATCGACGCCGCCGCCGCGTGTTTCCTCGAGGTGGAGGAGCTCGACGCCGCGGCAGCCGACGCCACGCCGCTCGAGGTAGACGCAGGTCGGACAGCCCTCGCGGCTCGAGGGAGACGAGGTCGACGCCGCCAGCCGGCTCGAAAGTGCCATGGACGGTGATCCGCCGCCGCCGGCCCATGAGCTCGAGGTTGAAGGGCCACCGGATTCGCCACAAGACCCCTTTGGGCGCAAGACCTACCGGTGATTCGCCGGGCCGATCCGCCACGGACCTCCCTCGGATCCGGCCGCATGTGCCCCTCCGCATGCTCTAGGCGGGCGAGGGTGAAGGGCGGCGCCGGGTTGGTCGCGCGAGGGAGATCGGAGAGAGAGAGCCCGCCAGAGTTGGGAAAAGTTGGAGAGAGAGGTTGGTGAGAAAGAGAGATGATGAAGTGAAATGAAACCATAGGAGCCTCGTATATATATTTGTGTGGTAACTGAAATGGGCCTTTGGGCTCATGGGTTGGGCACGATTTTTCTGGTGAGCTAAATATAAAACCCGTCCACGGTTAATCTATTTACCATGGCCGGTTTTAAAACCGCCCACGGTTAATTAAAAAAAAAAAAACGCCTGATGTAAATCAAGCCATTTACCGCAGGGCGGTTTTCATCAGCCATACAGGGAAAATCTTTTTCAAGTGCCTGAAGAAAAATCAATTATGTAGTAGTGATATACGATTGTGCAAAGCAGGTGTTGAGGAGTGGCCACAGGGGAGAACAGCCCACAAGGGGAGTCGTTTTAGGAGGTAAGGGATGAAGTGGAGGTCAAGGCCCAGGACAAAGTGGAGCATGTTCAAAAATTCTCCAAAAAAAAGTCTATGTTTGTATATATTGTACTAGTAAAATGCCAACGCATGTTTGTATATTGTACTAGTAAAATGCCACACACGGGAAAAATTAGTGCAATGGTAACATATGTATGACCATGCATTGTGCATTTGTGCTGTTAATTTTGTATGTACTCAATTCTCTTTTGCTGTTTAAAAAAAAAAATCCCCGTTTGCCGGAGTAGCAGTAGAAAATTATAGTGCAAAAAGTTTCGTTGGATTCGGCCCACGTATTATTTGTTCATAAAAAAAAGACGCTCCACAGTTCTGCTTCTATCCAAGGGAAACGCTTACTTTGTTCAAAAAAAAAAGCCAAAAAAGGGAACGCTTGCTTTGGGAGCCCACCAGCAAAGCTGTCTAATTGAGCTGAGGCCTCCTACACTGTTTTGGGGCGTTACTGCCCTACGCGCCTATAGGAAAACCTCTTGGTGATATCCAATCCAGCCCAATCCGCTTCTGTCCTGCCTGCGGCCAAGTGCCAATAGCACCACCGGATAAGGCAAGCGCTGCTCGCTGGAAGGGGCCAAGCAAGGCAGGAATGGCGCGGGGCGGTCACGTCGCGGCTCTCTCCCTGCCACCGCGTCTCGCCGCGACGACGACGCCCTACTGCGGCCGCCCTGTCCGAGCCAGCTGCGCCAGGCCGGTGCCAGGACCAGGAGGCGCAAGGCGGCGGGGCCGCGGACGCCTCATGGTGGTGCGGGGCCGGCGGGCCGCCCAGCACTAACCAGCTCATCCTCGCCTTCGTGCTCCCGCTCTCCCTCTTCGTCCGGCACGCTCGTCACCGCCGCTCGCGTCGCCGACGACCTCGACGAACGATTCCTAAGGAGGTAATGATTCCAGTACCACGGGCTAGCTTCTGTTACTGCTACCAGCTACTGCTTGCGTACTCTACTAATCAGCTGTTATTAGCTTCAGTAACAGAGATTGCATTGCACATCGCAAACGTGATTCTTCTGAATGAATCTTGTCGATACTCATATATTAGTAGAAGTAAAATTGTACTTGTACCTGCGAATAAAATTGTACTCGTATGTGCATCTGGTTATTCCTTTGGTTGGTTGTTGGCAATCAACTTGGCATACGCGAGAGAGCATGTCTGAACTCTGAACTGAAGAAACATATAGACAGTGTTAACACTTGGCGAAACGGATGTCCGTGCATGCGCAGATGGAGATAAACCGAGCGATACTGGAAGAGAACGAAGCGTCCGACGAGGACGGCACCGGCGAGGAAGACGACGACGATGACATTATTGTGTACGACGAGGAGGAGGAAGAGCTGCCACCGCCGGTACCGGTGGAGAAGGAGCCCGCAGTTGTTGGTCCACGCACCAGGAACAGGCCGAGAAGGCAAGTGTAATCAGAGCTTCTCTTCTCCTTGTTCTGGTTCAGGGAGTTTGATTAGTTTGGCGATTGACTCTCTTCTTGGAGATATGCTCGCAAATGCCAAAGTCTGATCGGCAATGCACTGCACGGATGTTATTATATATAGTTTAGCCAATGCTGCAGTCTAGTATTTTTGAACTTGTTGGTCACACATACAGTTGGACCTATATATATTGCTAGATGAAGCAAGTGCAGAATACAGGTGTTGGTTCTGATTTACAGGCAACAACATCTGTGTACCATGTACCCCAGCAAGCTGTAGTGCCGGTCGGTTGTATGTTTTGGTTTGGTAGGAGGGCCCATGCATGAACTCTCTGCAATGCGTTCTTGATGATATGCATATGCTTGCAGTGTATGTATATGTATCTAAGTTTTATAGAGTTCTAAAGCAAAGGTTTACAGCATCCGGTGGATGTGTTTGAGTGGAAATTCTCGGCGACCGGCACGTACTCTGCGGCCTCGGCCTATGGGGCCATGTTTCTTGGATCGTCACCGGTACTTGGTGCTCGGCAGTTGTGGAAGGTGGCGCCGCCCAGAGTTCGTTTTTTTTTGGCTGGCGATGCACAGAAGATGCTGGGCCGGTCGATCGTCGCCATCGCCATGGTTTGCAGGACTCAACTTGTGCATCTTCTGCGACCAGGCGGCAGAGACCATTGACCACTTGATCCTAGGCTGCCCTACAGTAAAGAAGTTTGGATGATCATCCTGTCTAGACTACAGCCTCAGACCACAGTCACGGCGTCGGATGAGAGCTTTATGGTGTGGTGGCTACGCTCCCGGAAAAGGATTGCTAAGCCCCTTCGTCGTGGGTTTGACTCTTTGTTCTTCCTCGCCGGGTGGTTCCTTTGGAAGGAGCGCAACGCGCGCGGACCTTTGAGGGGGTCAGCATGACCACTTTGCAGCTTGCGGCACTCGCGAAGGGCGAGGCCGATGTGGTGCAGGGCTGGCAACAGGCATCTTGCCGGTTTGCTTGCTGCCGCAGGAGTCTAGGGTGTTTTGTTTCTCTTCATTTATTAATGTCGCAAATTGTTCATCATGTAGCACTTTCTCCAGGATCCAGTAGTCTGTAGGTCTACGCCTCGGTAATAGTTGATTACCGTCGCGCTTTGTAACTGTTTTGCACTTTCTCCCCTGCTTTTAATGAAAAAACGTCTGTGGCGTGGTCTAAAAAAAAAGCATCCCGGTGGATGACACCATCCCAATAAGTCCACAAACCACACAGATGTTGAAATAACCAGATTAATTCCATAATATAGATTGTTGAAATATTAGGCAATTTTCGAGATTAATTTCATAATATAAATCATAGCGAACATACATATCCAGCAAACTAACATGACACAAGATCATATTGATCATTGCAAGATTGAACAACATATAACATGGCAAAATCATGACAACTGGTGTAAGCACAACACAACTAGAACAACACATACACGGATAGATTGAACATGATAAAATAATAGGATTAGATCACGGATGTAATACCTGCCGATGTAAAAGTACTTGGTGGTGATGAAGAACTGTCGTGAAAGATTTGGGGCTTGATCGGCAAGAAAAGAGCGCTTCCCAAAAACTTTATTCGCCTTCTCAAAGGCAGCGGGTTCGAAACACCTTTCGCCTCGATCGCTGGTGCACGCGACAATCAGGGACAATCAGAGGCGGCAAAGTGATGAGAAGAGGAAAATACTATTTTACTACTTTAGGATTTTTCTAACTGAAACTCCCAATTGTAGTTGTTATTTTGTATTTATTCTCGGGAGGCTTGGTACAAATATACAAGGGAGAGAAAACTCTACGCCTCCACATCAATTAGCAATATGGTATTAATTGATATTGCATCTTTCACCATTACTCATGGGCGAAATAATAAACCCATTAAAGAATACAAATATTAGGCTTTTGAGATCTATCAAAATTTCTTAGTATGAATTTTAGGGGAACTATTCATATATAAATTCTAACAAATACAGAAGACCCCTAGAACACCGCCATATTGCACTCAAGGTCAGTTGCATGGCCCATTCCGATCCAACTTCAGAAAACTAATCCATTTCCCCTCTTGAAACACCTCCCGGTACCGGGACATCTGTCAGCTCCCAATCAGTTCCACTCTGATAAAAGGAACATCTCCCATGTCTCCCATTTATCATCCACTTAGTTGAGGCATTATGCCTTTGAGGTCTTGGGGTAGGGTGGCTTCCTTTGAAGCAAAAAGGCTGCTTCTTAATCCCAAAGCCCCACGGGGCATCAGCACAAAACATAGTGTACTAAAATACTTTTTGTCAATTAGAAACAACTGTCTTACTGAAAGAAAATCAGCACCTAAACTTTTCTCTGAAGTTTCAAAGAGACAACACAGCAACTGCTTAGCAACAACACTGCAAAAAAAAAAGAAAAGGATGAAAACGGATTTAGGTTCGCAGCAGAAATAAGCTGGAATTCTCCTCTGCTTTTCTTCTTGTGCTAAGAACTAAGATTGTCCTTCCTTAACAGCTTATTTTTAGAAAGCAGCCAGCCCATAATCATAATAAAAAAAAATTAAATGAACTCTAGGAAGTATCTGAAGACTCCAAACCGCCTGAACATGTCCAGCTAACAACCCTCTGAAATTAATCACTTTATAGAGGGATTGAGAGAAAAGAAATCATTAGACTTAACCTTCCAAATTAAGGAGTCTTCTTATTAATGAAGCTCTGGTTTTCTAGTTTAGTTAGCTTCTACAGTCAATTTGTCTGAAATCTTGAACTAAACATGCTAACACTCTCCCAAGTTGCAAAATGATAAGTATCTAATTTTGTACCTAATTTTAATTGATTCTAATTTTGTACCTAATTTTAACTGATTCTAATGAGACACTACTCCCATTCAATAATGATCGATGCATAATGTCAAGACGAAATTAGGAGAAAGCATATATATAACTACATGGGCAAAGAAGAAACAAATCAAGAATGTACTTGTTATGATAAGACGAAATTAGGAGAAACCATATATATATAATATATATATAACTCTCCCAAATTAGTAGAATGTACTTGTTCGAGCGTGTATATATGGACCCGGCGCGTGACACTTGTTTTAATTTTAGGAGAAATTGATGGGGTACGCCGGCGATTTGTCGGGTTGAAGAGTCCGAAGTGCCTCTCCGTCTCGGCCCCGGCTTCTGGTCCTCGTTGAACATGGCGAAGATGTAGGTCTCGATGGCGCCGGGGCGCTTGGGGTGCCCTGCCCAACATGTTTGATGAGATTCTGGTTGTAGGTCTGCGCGTTCCCCGGCGTGGCGGCGTCGCTCCCCTGCCGACGGCCACCCGCTCTCGGACACGACGACGCCGACGTTCCCAGCACCGGCGTTCTCGAGCGCAGAGACGAAGGTGTCGACGAGCGCGTCGAAGAGGTTCTGGTACGCGTTGTTCCCGTCCTGCACGACGGTGCCCGGCGACGTGAAGAGCGCGTAGCTGAGGTCCATCTGGACCTCGTTGCCCGTGTAGGCGAAGTACGGGTACACGTTACAGAGCAGCGGGGCCCCGTGCTCTGCAGGTACTCCGCGATGGGGCCCATGTAGTCCTGCGAGAAGCTGCCCTGCGACGGGGGAACCCCTGCGTGACGCCGCTCTGCACCGCCGTGGACACCTTGATGTTCCCGAGCCCGACGTTGGCCAGCGCCGAGTTGACGTTCTGCATGGCTGGGAGGATGCTGTCGGTGTCCCCCGCCGGAGACCTCGTTGCCGACGGCGATGTAGCGGAAGTTGACATTCGGATACGCCTGCACGTTGTTCTGCACCCATGTCGCCGCCGCGCTCGGGTCGGAGGCGAGCGAGAGAGAGGTCCGAGTTGGGCACGCCCATGATGACCCCCGATGTTTGCTGCCGCTCAGCGCGTTCAGCGCGTTGGTGTCCGGGAAGTAGATGCGCATGAGGTTGATGCCGTTGGACTGGTAGAGCTGCACCACGTCACTCGCCGATGGCAGGTTGTCGCCGTTCACGCCGTAGCACACGCCGATGATTGAGTGCGTTTCAGCTCCTGGAGTGATCAGTGTCAATCTTGCATGCATTGCACCGAGAGTACGTGCGTGCAATGCGAGTTGTGCGTGCACCAGGAGCTAGGTATATCGATCTGACCTGTGGAACTGGGCCGACGGGCTGCAAACACTCCGAGAAGCAATAATGCCAGTGCAAGCATGGAAGCTCCAAGAAGCAGTGCCAGTGCCGCAACAGCAAGCATGGAAGCGACACCCTGCTTCTTCGCCATCTTGGAAATCAGGATCAGGATCACTTGTGCTCCTATGTGTGCAGCAGCTACAAACACTAACAGGTAATTGTAACCACCGATGCTGCACTGCACTCTGCATGCAATTCACCGAGGATGGTGTCGTATTTAAGTCACCATGCGGCGACGCGTCGCGACTCCAACTAACCCCCGGGGCTCCTTGTCGAATACGCAATGAAACACAACGAAAATTGTTGTTATTCTTCAAGGTCGACATCCAAAAAAGGGTCCCGCTACTGGGTCACGCCTCACGCGTCACGATAGCAATTCATCAGCAAGTCCTCTCATCCGGTCGTCTCTACTTAGCGAAGCCATCAGTCTCTGATTTTATATTTTGAAGCACGCGTACTTCTATCTGGAATTAGTTTCGGGATAATTGTGGCGGTCGCGATCATGTCCCAGGTGCGCTAGCTACAGATTCAACTGATCTCTGCCATTAAGTCCCTAAAAGGTTTGTCTTTCTCGTTTCCCTTCCCCATTGTTCTTGCAAGCAGGTTGCTCTATCAACACTTTTTTGGCGTCATGCTTGCTTTTTATCCAAGGGTATGTTTGCCTTTTCTAGTCTTTTTCTACTGAGTTTTCTTTTTGGGGGATCTCTTCCTATGGAAGCTGCGTAAACACCATTTGAATTAAACTGCCAAATTAAGGAGCCTTCTTCGGCAAGCTAACTAAACTACTTCTAACCAGATGTTCATCAACATGTTGTCAAGCACACCTTCTAAAGTCTAAGTAAGAGAGTCTAAAGGTACATTTAAGACTTCTTACATCTCAAAAGATTAGCTACTGTTTCCGAGTTTCCATTTACCAGACCCATGAAACTTTTTTTTTTTTTTTTTTTTTTTTTTTTTGCGATAGACCCATGAAACTATTTTGAACAAGGTGTTTAGCCAAAACAAAAAAAAAAAGGTCATGAAGCTGTTGATGAAACTGTACCGAATAGGGCAAAAAGAAACAACTAGTACCAATTTGTGAAGAGAACTATAAAAAGATTTTAAGATACACCGGATAAACAAATGGTACCAACTTCTCATGAAGAATGGCAAAGGAAAAAAAAGTCACAGGGTTACCTGATTATCCATGAAATTATGCAAATGAAGCATCCTAAGAAATTGACGGGGAAGTGATGTCATCAAGGCTGAAAACAGCTGTCGTCATCAAGGTACAGGGGCATGTCGGAAGCCGTGTTGTATTCGGGTCCTATAGGGAAGCAACGCTTATTATGCTTTTTAGTGTGAGAATTGAGAAGGCAAGGAGGTAGGGATGTCAAGGTTTAGTTGGAAATTAGGTGTCTTTATTTTGGGTGGTGCCATTCCATGGCAGCCATGGAATTAGTTGCAAATCTAGTACTCTTTCCATTACAAATTATAAGACATTTCTTTTTTTTTTATCCGAAGTTTGACCGTTGTATTATTCAAAATGTATGCAAACATTATCAAGTTTAAGTTATTCTCTTGAAGAACTTTTATTAATAAAGTAAGCCACAGATGTAATATTTTGCACAATTTTTTTTGAATAAGACGAGCGGTCAAACTTAGGATAAAAAGTCAAACATCTTACAATTTGGAATGAAGTTAGTAATAAATTATTGGTGCCATCGATTACCAACAGAGATAGTATGGAAAAAAGAGACTGAAGACATGAAGGCTGCAGCCGGTGAGCTGTTTTTGTTACACGGCATTTATGGCATAAATTATGGGTGAAACCAACTCTGAAGGGTCAAGCAGGGAGTGAGTGCTAATACGTAGGGGAGGAGCAGAGCATGTGAGCGTTAAGGCTCGATGGTTAGATCACAATTAACAGAGTCGATCTAAGGGCAGTGAGATAACGATGTGGTGCACCGTGCTTCATATATATACTCCCCTCTGTTCCTAAATGTTTGTCTCTAGAGAACCGTATTTCCTCACAAACACGCTTCTCTAGACAAACAAAAAGGGACGGAGGGAGTAGGATATATAGATTAGGCCTAGAAGTACTGTTATAGTCAATAACATGAATCCATAACTAGTGACCACCTAGATCGTAATCATAATTCATAAGTCCAACGTTTATATCTCTCAAATTTGGGATGCCAAGGCTTCCAAAATATTTTAACATACTAACATTCATAAATTAAAAGATGATATGTACATAATTCTGAATCTAATTTTAGATTATTTTCCAAATGTTCTTTAAATTTAGTTCCCAAAATTCTTGAGTCTTCTGCCAAAAATAAATGGGAGTAGCAAAGAAGGGGTCTCTCCAAAAGTCACTACCTTCCGTCGATGGCCAAAAATTGAAGTCCCCGATTCAAATTGAAAACCGAGAATAAAAGTAGGCTAGTTCCTTTAGTCATGGTTGGAATTGTTACCAAGACGTGTTGTCAGATTCCGGCCAGATTGGGCCGGAATTGACACCTGATTGCTGATCGTCGGGCGATGTAGATGACGAGGGAGGCGGTGGGCGGGCGTGGCCGTAGCGTGGTAGGCGGGACGGACGGCGGTGGCCTCTGGCCGGAGGAGGCGCGCGCTGGGCGGCGTGCGGCGGCGGCGTGTGTGCGTGCGCGTAGGGGTTAGGTTTGGAGAGTGAAGGTAGGAGCTGTTGAGGAGCTACCCTTTTAATTTTTCTCGCTTAAGATTCAACCGATTACAGGCCCCTTGTATTTATAGTCCGAGGGAGACTTGCATGCTAAGAAATTCTAGGAGGTTTCCTTTTATAGATCGGAATACCTCTTGACAAAGTAATTTATTTCTTTCCCTAAATATTTATTTCCTAAATAATTATTACTTAATTAATGACGGTTTAAGGATGACGACGGACGCTGGGCGGCGGCGGCCGGTCGGGCGTGCAGCGCCAAGATGCACCCTGGCCTTGCATGCGTCACATATGGCCCATGCCCCCCCTCTAAATTGGTTCATGACATCTCCCCCTTTTTCGAACAAGCGCGATCCCGCTGGGCCGTGGTTCTCGCACGGCTAAAAAGCTGTTGATGGGGCGATTGAAGCAGCATGATCCGAAGATTGCTGCATCCACTTGTAGAAGGGGAATGAGCTGGACGAAGATGAAGACTCTGACCTTTGCTGATGCTGGTCCAATGGATGGAATTCCGGTGCTCTTCGGAGAGAGTTGCATTGGTGGCCAGTACGTCGAGGGGTGAAAGCCAACCACAAGAGTGTGCAGAAGGATCCCACCTGGTTGGAGAACATCCCGTCGAACCTTTGATAATTGCTTGGCGTGGTAGTGGCGGTTCTCGGTGAAGAAGATTGGCACCGATGGCAAGAAGCTCTGTCGGGGCTCCTCCATCAGCAAGGTGCTCGTCCTTGTCGTGAAGCCTGGCATGGATGGCGAGGTCGTCGGGAGGTGAACACCAATCACCTTGAGTGACACCCAAGCTGTTGGTCCTGCTTGGAGCTTGATGGTTCTCTTTGTCGCCGCCGCGAAGCTCACAAGTCGAGGCTTCTTGAAGATGGAGACGTCGAACTTTTAGGCGAGGTAGATCGCCGTGTTCCTATGTTGGGCGCCGCCTGGTGCCTTGCAGCCCACGGTTTGTTGGCGTAGTCGTGTACCGGGCGTAGATGTCATTTGAGGAACATGGGAGCCAACCGGTTTGGCTCGAGTCGCCCCGGCCTGTCATAGCCGAGTAGTCGATGGCGCGATGGTCGTTGCTTGGCGCCGTGGTGTCCGGGTAAGCCCATGTTCTTGATGGAAGTGTCGGGGCCATAGGTGTAGTCGATCAAGTCGTAGTTCCGTTGAAGTAGCTCGAAGTAGTCATTGGTGTCGCCATTGATGGGCAGCTTGAGGCCGCGAAGAAGACACCGCGGTGGAGGTGTCCCAGTACTCTCCGCGGTCGCCCGGGTTGGCATGTAGACGAACCGTCAGAAGGAGGAGTCTTGCGCTTTTGTCAGGAGTATAGCGGTGTACCTGATGTTCTGCTGACGTGGCTGATGGTGGTGCCTTTGCTGGATCGGAGGTTGCCCGATGGTGTTCTCCACCATTGTTGATCTTAGGAAGGATGTCCGCAGTGTAGCAGATTGTTGTTGTCGCATGTCGGCGCTGAACGACCGTTTTCGCCGGTGGCGCCCGGGGAACGTCGGTGTTCTCATGAAGGGCGACGTCCGTTTGGGTTGACGTCGTGGCTGCCGGTGTCGAGGTTGGCCGCAGGGGGTCGCCGCGGGTTCATGCCCTTGTAGTTGTTAGCCGGCGATGTGCATGGCGAAGACGTAATTGACGCCGTGGGGTTCGATCATCGGGCGTTGGCGTTTTGAGGACGTCGCCGTTCATGGCGCCCATGGTAGCGTCGTCGTCGTCGATGGTGGCGCCCTTGGGAGGGGCGTTCTTCGAGTCCTTGGTGGCAAAGTGTCATTAAAGGATGTCGATCCCAGCGACGTCGATGTCAACGCTAGCGACGTCGATGTTGACGTCAGGTGACGTCGTCTTGTCGTCCATGTTGGCACTCCAGATGTTCCCAATGTCAAAGAGGGTGTTGGTAGTGACCGCGAAACTTATCTGTGCCATTGTAGTAGCCGCGAGACGTTGGCCTGGTTGGGTAGGCTTTCGTCGAAGCCTGGTGGACGCCTGTGGTAGCCTCCCCTGATCCGATCTCGACCTGTGGTCGCAAAGCAGTTGGGGCATCCTTGGGGTAAGCGTGCTCGTTTGCTTGCAGCGTCGATGATCTTGAGGGGGGTGAGGGCAGGCGCCGCCGGGAGCGTCGCCACTGTCGGCGGCGCCCATGGCAGGGACGTCGTCGGTGGTGGCCGAGGTGACGCCGTAGGCGCGCACGTCGGACGGCAGCGTCGCTGCGGATGCGGTGTTGCTACCGTCGTGGGCCACTTAGGGTCGCCGCGGGATGTCGATGGGAGCGTTGTTGATGTCGGGAGCGCCGCGGTGGCAGCGGCGGCGTTGTTGGCGGCGCCAGGTCGTGTCGTCGTTGTACGTCGTCGGGCAAAGCTGTTCATCCAACTTCTCCGAGGGCGGTGAAGGTGGCTGGGATTTCGCTGAGCACGAAAGCCCGCAATCTCTCCATCCGGAGCTCGGCGATCTTGGTGGCTGTCCACGGATCTTGGCGTTGGTGGTGGTCGGAAGCCGCCGGTGGTGGGAATCGTCCTGGTTCAGATACCGATTCGCTGATTAGATTAAATGGAATTGACACCTGGGATTGCCGATCGGCGTGGGCGATGTAGATGACGAGGGAGGCGTGGCGCGCTGGCCGCTGGCGGCAAGGCCGCTGGGGACGGCGGGTGACGTCGGCCGCGGCCGGGAGGCGCTACAGGCGTAGCGGCGGCGGCCGGTGTGTGCGTGCGTAGGGGTTAGGGTTTGAGAGCTGAAGGTAGGAGCCGTTGAGGGAGCTACCCTTTTAATTTTTCTCGCTTAAGATTCAACCGACACAGGCCCCTTGTATTTATAGTCCCGAGGGAGACTTGCATGGTAAGAAATCTCTAGGAGGTTTCCTTATAGATCGAATACCTCTTGACAAAGTAATTTATTTCTTTCCCTAAATATTTATTTCCTAAATAATTATTACTTAATGACGGCGAAGGATGACAACGGAGGATGACAAGCGGGTCGTCGGGCCAGCGGCTTGCCAAGATGCACCCTCGGCCTTGCTATATCACATATGGCCTATGCCCCCCCCTAAATTGGTTCATGACACGTGTCAATGTGGTGTTAGTCTTGGGAGGCTTTAGTCCCGGTTTGAGACACCTAATCGGACTAAAGGTGCTTCCAAATCGAACTTAAAAGCCGCTTAGGGTCGAAGTGGGAGGTCTTACGCTTAATGAAAAACGCGCCGGCTTAGTTGGACGTGGTCTCAAAAAAAGTGGGGAGGTCTTGAGTTCAAATCTCAAAAACCACAATTTTTTTTACTCGGCATACGTTACCTTTAGTCTGGTTGACCTAGAACTAAAACCTCATTCTCTACTAATGAATTTCTAGTAAGTAACCAAACATGGACTAGAGATTAAATTTTAGTCTCATTTAGTCCCTAAATAACCAAATAATAGGAGTAATAAGACTATTTCATCCACTTAGTCCCTATATATTCTTTGTGCAGCAAATTAGTCTCTTAAACCAAATAACTTTAGGGGGACTAATATTTTATCACTATTTAGTCCCTATATAGTCTTTAGTCCTTAGTCCATTGAACCAAACAAGTCCTAATTAACTCTAAAAATTGAACTCACTAGAAACTTTCTTGGTGGAGCATAGTTTTTTTTTTCACGGAGATCACACTTGTGCCTCCACCCATGCCACGGCCGCCCCTAGAATGCCAAGGCGGCGCCGCCAAGGTGTTCCCGTACTTCGACCTTGTTGCAAGGGAGCGTTCCCGGCCTCAATCGAGGATTTTTTTCTATTCCCGTGGTTTGGGGGGTTTGGCCGAGGATCATTCCAAACCTCAACTTTGCCGAATGCAGTTTTAGTTTTGTCGACGGTTGATTTCTCTTTGATTTAATATTATTAAGTTGAAACAAGACGAAGCAAGCACAAAGGAAGCGTGGGTGCGGGTGCGATGCCATGGTGGCGGGGGTTGCGCCCCGATGCCCATCGACCTGTCTTTTCCAAACGAAGCCGAAACTTGGAGTGTTTTAGGAACTCTTACACCCTCCATTCCTATTCAATAATGATCGTCGATGCATGACGTCAAAATAATCGAAGCACTTGCCTTTCATGGATGCACTTTGCAATTTACAAGCAGTTTATTCAATGTTTTCGTATGTAGTATAGGGTACATATATGTATCTATATAAAATCATCATAGTATGTCTTGTTCGACCCCGTGTATATATATGGACCCGCAGCGTGTGTCCCGCTTTGGTTTTACGAAATTGATGGGGTACACGGCGATCCGGTTCTGCGTTGAAGAGTCCAAAGTTCCTCAGGTCTCGGCTCCGGCCACGGTCTCGTTAAACATGGCGAAGATACAGGTCTCGATGGATCTTCGGCGTGCCCGTGCCCCGACATGGTTGATGAGGGGTACCGGGTTGTATCGCCCCGCTGCTGCCCCCGGCAGGGAAGTAAGGCCGCCGCCGACGGCCAGCCACTCGGACACGACGACGCCGACGCTTCCCAAAGACGGGCGCTTCTCGAAGGAGACAAATGTGTCGACGCAGCCGCCGGTAATCGTGTTCGCTGTACTCCATTGTCACCGTCTCCTCCGCACGCATCGTTGCCTACGAGGTGAAGAGCGCCGTAGTCGAGGTCGCATCTCGCCTTTGCCCGTAGGCTGGGCACGCGGGATGACACGCTGCGCAGCAAACTGGGCGCTGACGCAAGTTCGCGCGGTAATCGCAGGCGCATGGGTCCCTATGCACTCAGCGAAGTCGCCTCGCGACGGGCCGAACTCCCTCGCGTGACGCCGGCCTTCCTCGCCGCCAGGACACCTTTAATGTTTCCCTACCGGGCCGCTGGCCGCCACGGGCGCTCATGTTCTCGCAATGGCCGGAGGATGCCGCTTGTGTCCTCGCACGAGACCCTCGCTGCCGACGGGCGATGTAGCGAAGTTGACCGGAACGCCTCGCGACGCTGCTCAAGACTGGCCAGCCAAGGCCGCTCAAGGCCGCCGCTGGGCGAGGTCCGGAAGCTGGGCACGCCACCCGA
>JADLZK010005941.1:0-85340 GCA_015847255.1 Hyparrhenia diplandra
ACCACACAAAACAAATCATCAGCAAATGGAGGCTTCACGCCATGACTTGTTTTTGGTGACGTCTTACTGAACAAGAAGTTGCATTGGCCCCTAAATAAATAAATAGACCCAATGACTTGATCAAAAACGAAGGAAAACACTAGTGCATCGAGCACTAAGACCCGGCCAGTCTTTTTTTGTTTGTGCCGTGAAAGGGACAAAGAAACAGCACTGCAGCTCAACAAATGGCAGCAATGCAAGGCCCTGCAAGTCTTGGCCATTGGAAGTGCAGTGTAGGGCAGACCAGTTCTTTGATTTCGGTGGCACCTGAAGCAGCAGCTCTGCTGCCGATCGATCTCTCCTGGACACCACATCTGCACTAGTATCTGAGTGCGGAAGCTTTATCGAACAGGCATGCATGTCATGGTCAGATAAACTACAAAAAAAAAAAGATAAACTACAACGTGTCACTGGGAAAATGAAATGCAGTTCTTGTGATAGTGAAACGGTCCATAGTGGGATATATAGATGGCATCGGCGAAAATGACAACGACGACGAGCTTGGGGTAGACCTGGAGACAAGCTAAGCCTAAGAGGTTGGGCTGCATCTTTATTTCCTGGCCCCTCAAGGCTTCAATCCTTTGATTTTCTGGGCTTTAGATCTTAGGACAAGGCCCAATTAGGAGATTTGGTTTTGTGAGATTTGATCGAGACGATTTAGGGGCTTCAGTTTAGGACCTGTTGGGCTAGAGGCCTATGTAAAACGTTTGGCAACCTGGAGTCGAGATTAAGTAAGGAAAAAAGTCGCGTCCCTCATATATATCAGGAAGTTTCACTTTTCCTCCATCAATTTCTAAAACGGACAAATCACCTTCCCAACTTTTCAAACCATGCATTTTTCCTCCTCCGGGGCGGTTTTTTTGAAGGCGGGTTTTGCAATAATAACCCGGGTTTACTACAAACCCGGGTTTGCTACAGTGTCCGTTCCTTTGTCTTCTCTTTTTTTTTTTAAATTCGGTTGAATCTTTGACAAATCATAGTAAATCATAGAAAAATCATAAAATAAAAATCCAGTTTTGTTGGAGCTCCCATGGTAGATCTACCGCGGTGAATATATAATATGATATGCTTTTAGTACAAAGTTTTTTTACTACGAAGGTTTTATCTTTTTCTTTTTATTTATTTTGAATCTTTGAAAAATCATAGTAAATCACGAAGGAAAAATCATAAAATAGAAAATCTAATTTTTGTTAGACTCCACATGAGTAGATCTACACAGTGAATATATAATATGGTATACTTTAGTTCAAAAAAAAATAATTATAGAATTTCTGACTCACGAATTATTTCAATTAATTATATATTCTTTGTGTAGAACTTCTGCACTAAAGCATATCATATTATTATATATTCACTGTGTAGATCTACCTAAGTGACCAACAGGCTAACTAGATTTTTTTATTTTATAATTTTTCTATGATTTCTTATGATTTTTCAAAAATTCAACCAACCCTTTTAAAAAAGAAAAGACAAAGAAAGAGCACTGTAACAAAACCTTTCTTGTAAACAAACCTGCCTTCAAAACCTTTGAGGGAGGAAAAAATGCATGGTTTGAAAAGTTGAGGGTTTGATTTGTCCGGTTTTGAAGTTGAGGGAGGAAAAGCAAAACTTTTGTGATAGTTGAGGAGGGAAATGGACTTTTCCATAAATAATGAATGCCTTTGGTTGGGCTTTCAACCTGTGCTTTTGCATTTGTCCAAAGGCAGCGACGCAGTAGCTAGTAATACGTACTGTACATTTTTAATTGTTGCATGCAAATGGAGACGGGGACGCGGCTTTTGCCAGTGCTAGCTATGGCGCGGCGGACGCGGCGGGCATGCATCGGAGCGAGGGCGGTGGTCGACGCAGGGCGGCAGCCAGTGCTATGGCACGGGGAGCAGCTATATTGCCTTACCCCTCGGCGGCAGCACTACACAAGAGAACTTTAATTTGCTTTGCTGAATTCGTCGCCGGGAAGGAACCACGTTGCTTCATTGCATTAGTTAAGTAATTTCCGTTCTGGGATAGCCTATAGATACGATGATCTTTTTTTCTCTTCAAGGGAATTGAGATCGAAGTCTCGTTGAACAATCGCCAGAACACCAAAATGACAACCGAGTTGTAGTACTTCTCCTCCTCCTCCCTCCACCCTGATCTGGTGCAGGCCATCCCTCCTCCGCCGTCACTGGCGCCCCTATCATCACATAAAAAAAATGGAATATATTATTTAATAATCTACATTACAAAAGATATCCAGGGTGCAATAGGGACAATAATAACCCTTCCCATTACACCGCCTGCTTGCAGCTCTAGTACTCCAGCTCCGATGAAATGTGATCGTCCTTCCAAACTCAATACATCTCCACCTCGCACCACCAATGAAAAAAAATATCTAAGGTGCTTCCTCCATGGGCCGACTATCTTATCGGCATTGGCACAGACATCCTAATCCGCATTTTTGGACCCTACATATTCCAGAGCGTCGCGTCGCTTCTAAGGGCCTGTCTCTGTGGAACACGAGACAGGGGAGGCATCCTGCGGCTAAGACATCCGGCGGCCTGCCACAGCACAATGGCGGGACCTCTTCCAGCAGGGGCGACCACATCGGCTAAAGGTGATTTTTTTACTTTTGCTACAGTAATTAGGCTTGATTAGCAGCACTCAAGGGGCTAGAGCCCCCCTTAGATCCGCGACGAGATCATTGCGCACACTGTGGAAGCTTGCGATGGAGCGGTGAATGATGATTATCTGCAATATGTTAAATATTTTTAGTGGGTACATGTAGATCAAAGTCAGTAAGATTATTATCTCCAAAAATGAGTTGTGTATATTATATATATAGTGTTTCAGGTGTCAAGTCTACTAAATATTTCATGGTTTCCTTATAGTGAATTCTATTCCACCTAGGGCTTTGAATGCTTTATTTTTAAAAGAGTAAATTGCACTCACGTACAACAACTACCTAAGTGGGTCATTTTAGTCCAACATCTTGTAGTGTGTGTTTGATTTGATATGTATACTTTTTTATGAAAGTATTTTTCAAGAACAAATCTATTCACATGGTTTTTCACATTTGCAAACTAAACAACTTAAAAGTTATTGATGATTTATATTCTTAATGTTTGACTCAAAATCTTTTTCTAAAAGCGTCAAGTTTTATGAGTACGGGGGAGTATTAATTTTGGAGTGTTTTGGGTCCTTACAACATAGCCATATCATGTCTTGAAGCCCAACACTTATCTCCCTAAAGTTCCTCCCTCTAAAAACTCTCTTTTGGTGAATTACATATTTACATGGTTTCCTCGCAGCAGGGCGATCTTAGTTGTTTCTTATGATCACTATATATGACATAAAGGGAACATATCTATACTTGCCTAAATGAAGATTTTCCATGAGCACCTTGAATTCGTGCTTTCAAGTTTTCTTAACAAAATCTGTTCAAAATTCTTGGTAATCCCAAATGTTATTGGCAAGTCCGGCCGGTAGGGATACCTTAACCATGTGGCAAGCAAGCTTTGTGGAGAATTTCACAAAATTTGGAGGTCGCTTGTTAAGGTTTACCCTTTCCTAAAAAAAGGTTTACCCTTTTCCTAAAAAAAATTATATAGAACGAAATATGCTAAAATAGGCCTAGTCATGTTGGAAAGTAGGCTAAAAGCTGGTTTCCCCGACCTGGTCGGGTGTTCACTGACTTGCCAAGTTAATTTCCCGTGTCAATGTAAGTCTCGTTCCTAAAAAGGTCAAACGGTATGTTCTGTGTACATGATGTTGGCACGAGAACTAGAAGAGCAACTTGGATTGATCTTTCGAACATACTATCTACATATTACTTGTCTATCGGGCGAAAAAATTAAGGATCTCGTCATCCTCTGAATATCCCTTCAGTCTTTCACCGAGCTTTGTCAAAATATAAGAGCTTGCATACAAAGCTACACACGAGCCTGGGCACCGGTCTAAAAATATATGACTTACCATGCATCGAGCACATTGGCGTCCAAAAATTAAAAAGCAAGACAGTAGAGTCGAGACAATCTGACATACTTCACATGAGTGCAAATGAGGAAACGCAAAACAACCTTCCAATGAAATGAATATTCCTAACATATATACGTACAAGAGCAGAGAGCAATCCCATCATATGAATAAACATACGCACAAAACCTGGACAACGGTGACACAATATATCTCGCAAGTTCACAAAACACTAACACACACGACTGTAGATACACACAAAAAAGCTAGCAGCAGTAACGGAAATACGTACGGCCGTACATGAATATACATACTTAAGGTAGTAGGATTGTAGGAATGTATAATCTGGATTGGTGTACCATAGGAGCGAAGACACTGAAGCCCTTGCATCGATCAGTTGGCGTCCGATCAGGCGTGCTCCTCCTCGCCGTCTTGCTCTTCCTCGTCGTACTCCTCGGCGGTGGCGTCCTGGTACTGCTGATACTCGGCGACGAGGTCATTCATGTTGCTCTCAGCCTCGGTGAACTCCATCTCGTCCATGCCCTCGCTGGTGTACCAGTGCAAGAAGGCCTTGCGCCGGAACATGGCCGTGAACTGCTCGCTCACGCGGCGGAACATCTCCTGGATGGAGGTGGAGTTGCCCACGAAGGTGGAGGCCATGGCCAGACCAACGGGTGGAATGTCGCACACGCTGGACTTGACGTTGTTGGGGATCCACTCCACAAAGTAGGACGAGTTCTTGTTCTGCACGTTGATCATCTGCTCGTCCACCTCCTTGGTGCTCATCTTGCCCCGGAACATGGCAGACGCCGTCAGGTACCGACCGTGCCGTGGGTCCGCTGCGCACATCATGTTCTTGGCGTCCCACATCTGCTGCGTCAGCTCCGGCACCGTCAGCGCGCGGTACTGCTGCGACCCGCGGGACGTCAGCGGCGCGAACCCCACCATGAAGAAGTGCAGCCGCGGGAACGGGATCAGGTTCACTGCCAGCTTGCGGAGGTCCGAGTTCAGCTGGCCCGGGAACCGCAGGCAGCACGTGACGCCGCTCATGGTCGCCGAGATTAGATGGTTCAGGTCACCAACTGCACATTCATTTGGATTCATCAGCTGGCAATTGTATGCAAGTTGGCATTTTGGCAGCATGCTTGAAAGCGAACGAGATAATGCTTACATGAAGGGTTGGTGAGCTTGAGGGTCCTGAAGCAAATATCATACAGCGCCTCGTTGTCAAGGACCATGCACTCGTCGGCGTTCTCCACGAGCTGGTGCACGGACAGTGTTGCATTGTAGGGCTCCACGACGGTGTCGGACACCTTGGGCGACGGGAACACGGAGAAGGTGAGCATCATGCGGTCCGGGTACTCCTCCCTGATCTTGGAGATGAGCAGCGTGCCCATGCCAGAACCAGTGCCACCACCCAGGGGGAGTGGCATACTTGGAACCCTGTCAAATATTCGAGCAATGTCAGTGGCAGACAGTTTCAGTTCTGGAGACGCTGTGACCTGGTATCATAGATTCAGAGTTATGCTACATGGTTCAGATTTAAGCTGTTAGGCATCAGTCAACAAATACAAAACCCAATGAAAAGGCATGAACCACAGGAAAATTTATAAATCATATACAGTGTTTTTTTTATGTTGCATTGATTAGATGTGCTAAAATCCATTTCACCCCATGTAAGTCCAAATGCAATCATGCAAGTATATACACTAAGCAAGTAAGCAACACATGAGTAATCCTCCCAACCACCAGCCCACTGGGTACAGCCTGTCTCAGTGTCTCATTCGTTGCAACCACCACCGACACTGTTACAATGGCAGCAGATCTAGATACTTGTTTTTTTTTCGGTAGGTCGTACAGCGTTGTCATCAATCAGATCATGATAATACCATTATTAGTGTATTGTTGCGATAATCTCAAGAACTTTCACCAGCCTAATAAGATGACTATGACATGTGATGGAACATGCTTCAGTACTGAAAACTGGTTTCTGACCGACAGACCAGGTCATTGGTACCTGAAAACCATATAGTCTAAAAAAAGCAAATGTGTAAATTTCCAGGCAGCAATTAGTGAATGTTCAGGAAAACTAATTTTCACATATATCTAGCAATGAAACTAACATTCATAAAAAAAAATGAAACTAACATTCACAAACGACTTAGTTAGCTAAACCTGTGCTTCACTAGTCACTTGGTAGGAGGACAACAAATGCATTGTCGCGATAATGTTTCTATGTACCCACTGATAAATATTTTAGTAGAAAACACTTGGCCCCGTTGCCACTAGCAAAGTTGCAGTACAGTATACAGATCGCAGAAAAAAAAACTGGGCAACAGGTGAGACAGGTCTAATCTACCTTCTTTTCAGAACTGCAGTGTGTGATTATTATTAAGTAATAACCTCAAGCATGACTACTTTTTGGTTAAAAATTAGCTACACCGACACACGCAAATGTACCTGTCAACTGGTCAATTAAGATTTCAAAGAGTCAAATAACTCATCTAATATATTATGAACAATTAGAAAATTGTCATATATGGCTTCCTTATCACAAAGTTTCAGTAATTTCATTCAACCGAACATAAGCATCCAAGATGAATGCAGATAAGTGCTGAACCATTTCAATAAAAATCTGACAATGGGAGTATCAATTGACAATACTACTGCAGTAAAAATGACCAGAAAAAGGAGACCAATACTTTTTAGCGGCAAAAATGGTGTTTGTCTTTCAATTTATCCTGCTACTAAATCAGATATCCGTTGGATGCAGTGAATAAATTGATATTCGAATAGTTACACTGAATCTATTTCCTTGAAGAAATCAAATTCACCAAACTGTACTGGACGATCTGCTAACTATCAAGGTCTCTGCCTATGCATGCTGCTAAGCTGGCATTATAGTTCCGTTTATTTATAATGCAACTATAATTTCTCATATAGGGTGTCTTAATATCGTGCTATTCCTGTCCTCTCGAAAACACATGGATTATTTTTAGAAAAAAAACATGGATCAAGCATTGATCCATCCAGCAATCGTGTGCATTCGTCTATGGCTGATAGAGACAGAAATGCAGGACGATTGCAGATTTACAGTTTACGTGACATCTAACACTATTGCGCCAAATTTGTAGCAAACTCGGTGTCCTCTGCATTTATGTCATTATATTCCTGATAGTAAGAGGCTCAAATGCCTGATCTGATTTACGTTACGAGAAAGAAACTGTCAATACCATGAGGAGCAGAGTTGACGATTGGATCGAAACAGAGCGCGACCAATCCACTGGGGAAACACGAGATCGCCGAAAGGAACATCTAACCCAGCTTGGAATGGAACCGGCAAAAAGATGTTGGTTTTTCAACGGCAAAAATGATGTTGGTTTTCAATTTATCCGGCTACTGAATCAGATATCCTTTGGATGCAGTGAATAAATTGATATTCGAATAGTTTCCCTGAATCTATTTCCTTGAAGAATTAAAATTCACCAAACTGACACCAACTGGACGATCTGCTAACTATCAAGGCCTGCATGTGCATGCTGCTAAGCATGCATAGTAGTTCCATTTATTTATAATGCAACTAATTTCTCCTATAGGGTGTCTTAATATCGTGCTATTCCTGTTCTCACGAAAACACATGGATTGTTTTTTATTTGGATAGAAAAAAAAAAAAAACATGGGTCAAGCATTAATCCATCCAGCAATCGCGTGCATCCCTCTATATATGGCTGATAGAGACAGAAATGCAGGATAATTACAGATTTACAGTTTACGTGTGTGCCAAATTTGGAGCAAACTCGGCTCAAACGCCTGATCTGATTTACGTTACGAGACTACCATGAGGAGCAGAGTCGACGATCGGATCCAAACAGAGCGCGACCGATCCACTGGGGAAACACGAGATCGCAGAAAGGAACATCTAACCCAGCGTGGAACGGAACCGATCGATGCGTGTAGGCGCATACCTTGGAGGCAGTCGCAGTTCTCGGCCTCCTTGCGCACGACGTCGAGGACGGAGTCGATGAGTTCGGCGCCCTCGGTGTAGTGTCCCTTGGCCCAGTTGTTGCCTGCGCCGGACTGGCCGTAGACGAAGTTGTCGGGGCGGAAGATGTTGCCGAAGGGGCCAGCGCGGATGGACTCCATGGTCCCGGGCTCCAGGTCCATGAGCACGGCGCGGGGCACGTAGCGGCCTCCGCCCGCCTCGTTGTAGTAGACGTTGATCCGCTCGAGCTGCTGCGCGGAGGTCGTCCCCGAGTAGCGGCCCGTGGGGTCGACGCCGTGCTCCCCGCAGATCACCTCCCAGAACTTGGCGCCGATCTGGTTGCCGCACTGGCCGCCCTGGATGTGCAGGATCTCCCTCATCTTGCACGATCGACCTGACGATGATCCCCTGGTGGTGGCGGTGGCGGTTTGTGGAGGGAGGAGGGCGAGGGCGTGGGATTGAGCGAGGCCGAGGAGAGGGAGAGAGAAACCGAAGCCGAAGCGGGTGGGGCGGAGAGAGGGAGGGAGGGAGAGCGTCGTGGGGGGCGGGTCAGTTATATTGGCCACCCCGGTTTGGAGGGATTGGAACGTCGCCTGGGTCCCACCTGTCGGTTTCTGTAGCTCATCTTCCCCGCGTCGGTTGTGCATCGGTTGTGCATGGACCAGGTGTATCTACAGCGCTTTGCTTTGCGGTTTCCATTCCGTCCCTCGGTGCTTCTGTGCTGGAACCAGGAACCGCAAGTGAGAGAACTGTGCTTCGTGGTCGTGGAGGCATGGACCAGGTGTGTGGACTGTGGAATAAACGTAGTACAAGAATGGGGCGTAGACGTGGTGTCTGCAGGTGGGGCCAACAGGGACAGGCAAGTGGGGTACGCCAACGTTGGGCTGTCCTCTTCGTGCCTTGGCTTAATCTCTTAGGCCTTGTTTAGATGTTCAAAAACTTTGCGAAAAGTGATATATTTGGGAACTCGCAAAGACATCAGAAGACGCTTTCGTTTGTTTGTGGTAAATATTATCCTACCATGAAAGTAAACTAGGGCCAAAAGAATCGCTCTCACAAATGTATATCTAAACTGTGTAATTAGTTATTTTTTTATCTACATTTCATACTTCAAACATATGTCTTTTGGTGTATTTAATGTGATGTGATGGAGGAGAGTGGAAAAAAGAGTTAGAATTTTAGCCATCTAAACAAGGCCTTAGTATTATTTTCTGTCTCTGCTTCTTGTGGGTCACTGAATAATTGGACACTGATGTGCAGTGATTCGATTCTCATGTTAGCATACTGGTTTACAAATATATAATAAATATAATAATATAATAATCACCTTTTCAAATATTGGATAGTATGTGCAACCAACTTTTTGATTTATGCCTCAGATGAAGAAGAATATGATTTTTGCGGTGCTATATAGTAGTTCACATCAACATTACACAATCACAAACTTGCTATAGGTCAAAAAAAAAAAGATGAGTTTGAAACTTTATCAAGACAACCCAAAAGGAAAATGCTTCGAATTTTAGTGATGGAAAATGGTAAATCAGCAATAGTCATAAGGCCGGGTCTCAATGGAGAGTTTCATCTCGGTTTTCAAGATGTGAAACTTTGGAATGAAATAAAGCGTCTCCCTCAATGCACGTTTTTCATTGACAGTTTCATAGGCTCACTGGTCCCACAATCCCTCTCATTGTATGGTTTAATTGCATAATTCCATGGTGAAACGTTATTTCTCTCTCAATGGGGGTTTCACAATGTTTCCAACGCATGTGAAACCCGTGCCTAAAGGTTTCACCATGGTGAAACTTTTTCCTTCTCTCCTAGTAGTTTCATGCAAAAAGTGAAGTTTTGTCTGATGTGGCCGCATTTAATGTGCATGAAACACTCATGAAACCCCCATTGAGGCGACCTAATGCTCACACGCCTCACAAGGGTCGCAATCGCAAACCATAAGAAAATAATGCTTCAAAATTTACCGATGGGAAAAAGGTAAATTAGGAAGAGTACGGCGCCCGCCTCAATGGGGGTTTCATGGAGTGTTTCATGCACATTAAATGCAGTGCCACATCAGCAAAATTTTACTTTTTGCATGAAACTCCTAGGAGAGAGAAGGAAAGAGTTTCACCATGGTGAAACCTTGGGTACTTTATTTCACATCGCGTTGAAACCGTGTGAAACCCCATTGAGACACACAAATAGAGTTTCATCATGCAACTATGCAATTAAACCATGCAATGAGAGAGAGGTGTGGGACCTTTGAGTCTATGAAACCGTGCGTAAATGAAACTATGCATTGAGGGGACGCCTATTTCATAGAAAAGTTTCACATCTTGGAAACCGGAGGTGAAACTCTCCATTGAGACCGCCTAATGACCTCCCAACTTTTTCACGTTCACAATCCTCGCAAGGGTCACTTTCCATTTATGTGCATTTGAATGCAAATTAACGTTTCCAACTTGACATTAACTACTTTCAACCCAAGATAAAAGCCGCTTTTAATTGGCAAGCAAACACTTTCCACCTTTTGGCAAACACACACACACACATGGAAAAACAACCGACGGTTACAATTACAATTTACAACTAAAACAGAAACGCTTCATTCTGGTGACACACCCGTACGGAGTAGGTTATAAATTTTATTTTTGCCACAAATCGAACTTTCTCTACTTTTACACACTTATGGAAAATGCACCAATATATACAACAAAATATTAGCTTAGCTTCATTAGGGCCACCATAAAATATATCCTTGATATATAGTGCATTTATTTGGCGTTCTACAGGTTTAATACTCACCCCTTTCAAATTATAAGACTATTTGGCATTTATAGATATGTTGTTTTTACTGGGCACTTAGATATGAATATGTAAATATATAATAAAATAAATGCATCTATGAAATCCAAAACATCTTATTATTTTGAAACAGGGAGAGTATAAATTGCTATAAACAAATTAAAATGATGTACATTGTGGAATTGTAGTGGGGTATATTTTTCAAAAGTGAAAACAGAGAGAGTACTAATAACCATACAAAAGGTTACTTGTTCGTCATTCTTAGCATTCTAGCAATGGCAGTGCCGGCAAGACCTCTCCACGTGCGCACCAGTTTGATAGCTCAATAGCAAACACGAGCCAAGACGGGCATCGATCGGGGCATGCATTCGAGTCTTCCAGAGCTGGGTGGTCAAGCCTAGGTCACATTTCCAGCCTAATCTTCCGAAACGGAACATAACGCTACGTATATTTGTTACTGATAAAGTTCTTTTCATTGCGTATAAGCATGGCCAACGTGGTTTTTTGTTGTACGCACTAGAATAGTAGAATCCTCTCCTCGACCTCGTCGACCAACTTGGCAAGTGGATGCCATCCATCGTCCAAACCATCGATCGGTGTACAAATTCCTTTTCTTTTGTTTTAGCCCCCCTACGGAGTGGGCAAATGGCATGATCCTAAAAGAGATCGGTGCACACACATTATGGCATATATATCCGGTTTATGACGTATCTGGTTTCTTTAATTTGTTATGCAAAGTTTAATTTGGCCTGACCTGCATGGGCTAACGTAATTACAAAGACAGCTGGTGTACACACGATCGACAGGCCAATTGGTAAGCCGGATGTCGCTTGCCCATGGCCACATTCGGTCGCTATAGCTAGCCCTGTCACACGCTGAAATAGTTTATCCTTCTTCTTTTTTCATTTGGGTAGCAAGGGCAATGTTGCCAGCAGAGAGATATTATATTCCTGTGTTCTTGAGCTTGAGATATGAGATATATATCGTCGTCAATCATTATACTAGTGAGCAGTGATCAAATGGGAGTACCACCAACCAATAATTCTGGTGATGATACGATCGAACCCAGCGAGTCCCACATGCACAGCCACATGCTCTGTCTGATTTCGACCAACCAACTCCAAGGTGTAGGAGTATATCGTATAGTATGTATGTATGTCTTATGGAGAGTGCTAAACTCCACACCAAGCTAACTATCTTCCATTCACCATCCTATTTTCTTCCCCCATTGCCCTGTCTTCAATCCCTCTCCAATCAAAAAGCGAAAAAGAACACCAGATGAATAGGATGCCTGACTAACGGATGGAGCCGTTCATTCAGCTGTATAAAAAAGAAGGGTTATGAGGGGCCACGTGGACCCATATATACGGCTGAATGGAGGGGGCCGTTGTTCGGCCCAGTATCCATTTCTCCATCATTCTTTTTTTTTTTTTTTTTTTGAAAGAAAAAGGTCTATTTGCATCCTCGATTTATTGCGGTATCCAAGTGTTTAGAAAACGTATTTCTTGAAAACTTATTTACCCGCCTCTGACATACCGCAACTTCTAGCAAAAACGGGCGATGCAGCTAAGACCACCTAAGGTAGGAAAGCACGGTTTTAAAACTTGAGGAAGATCAAAAACGGGGAGGAAATCGAATTGTGAGGAAGGTAAATAAGACCGCAAAGCAGAGATTCAAGTTTTTTCTTGTCTAATAAACAGAAACAGATGGGCTTCCCCATATTGTTTGTTCGGCTGCATGCAAACGGGCGATGCAGCTAAGACTACTGGGCATGCCTTGGGCCGGCTTACTTCCATTTGGACTACTGGTCCAGTCATCTGTATGGTGGGCCTAGATGATGACACTGGCGTTGCTGGACGTGTGGATGGGCCAAAAGCAGAAGTGAAGGAAAGGAACACAGCGAGGCCCGTTTCCGTGCAAGGAAGTAAACAGTGATGGACACCACACCACCGAGCTGCAACGCTGCAGTACTCTGCTCAACGTAAACAGTGATGGACGCCTGGGCCTGACCGCCTGAGAGACATACAAACACCCTGGCTCTGTCACCACCACCACTACAACGCCGGCGAGTGCAATTGGCAGTCGATCAGAGACTGGTCCTACTACTGCCTGGAGCTACGGACACAGCTCACTGGTAACATGTTTCTCCGTGGTCCGTGGACGGCAGCCGGCCGGCCGGCCATCCGGATCCGGGCATAGGGCACGGTCGGGCCGCCGGCCGTGCAATGCTCCAGTACTCCGTATACGTGCTCCCTGCAATAGCCGGCCAATAGGCTGTTCTTGGCTGTTGGGGACATCGTCCGACCATTACTTGAACCGTCCGTCCGTCCGTCCGTCGTGAACTGATCTGAATTGCATTAGAATAAACAGTGCCTAATGCATGATATGTCTCGCGGTCGGAATGTCCGACGCTTCCGACAGCTGACATTGTGCGTGTGCGTGGCTACTACTCCTAACTCAGGATGAGCTCATCAAACATTGCCATTGCCGGTGTCACGAGCGTACAGTACGTCGTTGGAGTGTGTTGGTTGGACTTGGGTGGTGTGCATCCCAGGCATTCAGGCCCGGCTCCTAGACCCAAGTGTGACGACGTAGGATCAGATAATGGTTAATGCTAACAAGAGAAAATAGAGAGGAAAAAAAGGAGATGAAAGGAAAAAATATATGTTTACTGTACATTGTGTGAATAGTAGTATTAACAAAACATCTTAAGTCTACACTTTAATTGCTCTGAGTATTACCGTCCACTGTTGACATTAAAGCAGGGCTCCTGCGTACTGTACGTAGACAGTACTGGCAGGTGTTTATCTACGGGTAGTACTTGCGTACGATGGATGCGATGGTAGCTAGTGCAGGCACGCACCATGCAATGCAGAGTCATGAATTCATGATTGCGGATTTAATTTTGCAGCTCGTTGCACTTGGTACGAACCAGCAGACAGCGTAGTATCAAGCACAGAGCAAGTGTTAATTGCTGCACAGCACTGATGTGAACGTATCAAGCCATGATTCGTTGACTAGTCACTCCCTCTTGTTCATGGATATGTTTATGTTTATTTGCTAAAATTCATAGATGTCCGTCCAGCTTCCACCTATACGTATGTAGATATATAATAGTACCGATGAATGAATACCGCTTCAGAGTTATAACAAAGTTATGTTGTCCTTTTACCACCGTTTGGTTGGTGGAATTTCACCACCCGGATGGGTCGAACCCCTTTTTTTCGGATGTTTGGATGGGAGGGGCCGGTTGAGCGCGCCCCCATGCTATGGCGATGGAGCGAACCCCCGATTCTTCCGTCTGGGAGCGCCCGTGAGCGCCGTTTGTCCTCGTCGCTCGCCTCGACTTATCGAGCAAAGAACGGATCCACACCCCATCGAAAAGATCGATCTCGCCTCGACCGCTCGCCGGAGGTGAGGTCGCGACGCGACGTGCTTGACTTGGGAGGCCACGACGACAGCGAGCCGAGCCCGACCTAGAGCGGCGCGGTGGCGAGCTCAAGCCCACTCCTCCTCGCCTTGATCCGCCAGGCACGGGTCGTGGCCGGCCGCGACGGGCGGGCCCGCTGAGGCCCGACCTGGGCGTGGAGCCGCACCTCGGGGCTCGTGGAGGCCTGGGCTGCCACGAAGGGTCCGCGCGCGGCTGAGCTCGTGCCCCGACCTTGGGCTTAGGGAGTGAGGAGTCTGGCGGCGAGCTGGTCCCCGATTGCTCCGCCGGTAGGTTGAAGAAGACAAGGGCATGAATAGAATTTGATTTTTGTCTTAGGGTTCCTCATACTTATTTGCCGAGAGGGAAGTTTTTAGATGTGGGCTTATTTAATTTCGCGATGTGCAAGGTTCTAGATGAAAAGTGTGTGCAATGCGTTTCTAACGGTGTTATTTTGTCATCCATCCCGCATTTTCAATTCCTTCAACCACACGTAAGATTGGGCGAACTCATCCCTATCCCAAAAATGAACCAAACATGGGAGGGGTTAGACCCATCCCCAAAATGAGGGGGCCGAACCACTCCAACCCACCCATTCCGCAAACAACTAGAGGGTTAGAGAGAAAAGGCAAGTTCCCTGTTTAATTAACTCCATCTCTTGCCTTTTTCTGGACGTGGTTCTGAATCCAACAGCAGCAGCCTTTACACAAACAACACACATTTAATTTTCAGTTACTGTACTATATCCGTATACTACCATGTACAGTTCTGTAAATAAACGTATATGTACGTGTGCACATATAACTGTCCTATCATTTTCGAATTCAATTTGTTAACTGCCGGTGCTACATGGTCCCTGTACTGTACCGCAGTTAAGCATCCTTATAAAACGAACTACCTTTTATATATCTTATAAAGCCAAACCAGTCTTTTTTAAAATCTAATTTAACCATTCATCTTATTCAAAATATTTGTGTAAATTTCAAAATAAATTAGTTATTATTATAATATCTTTAATGATCTAATAAGTCATAACAAAATTGATAATATTTATATAAATTAGATTTTGAAAGTTAAAGAATTATGTTTTTTTTTTTTTGGTTGTTGGACGGAGGGAGTAGATGGAATAACTCGATGATGGCTGGAGTAAACTCGATGCACTCGTTAATAAGTTGGTCCAGGTCAATAACTCAATGATGGCTGGAAGTGGGAATCAACAATGTGATAGTGGAAAGATGCGCCCTCCCTGACCCCTCCCGACCTTTCCGCCTCGTTGACGGCGCCGCCGGCGCGCCCGCCGACGACGATCTCCTCTCACCTCCAACCCTCACCTCCTAAGCCTGCATCCGAGCTCCCCGAGCGGATCTCTCCCTCCCCCGGGTCGCAAGGGTTTCTTTGCCCGGGCGCGCGTCGCCACCCGGATGCGCCCCAGCCTGCCTCACTGGGCCGCCACCCGCGCCGGGCTGGGCCTCACCTACGGTGGGCATGAGGCGCCAGCCGCGGCCGCGACGCCGTCCTCGGCCGGCACCCATCCATGGCTACCCGGCCACGGGCGCCCGACGCTGCCTCTCGCCGGAGTCCCCCCCGCCGCCGGGCCGATGGGCGCTGGGCGGATGGATGGGCCTGGTCGCACATCGTCGGCCGCTCGGCGCCGCCATCTCGCCGACTACCTCCCTCCACGCCCCTCTACTCCCCAGACGCGGTGTGTGCCCAGATACGCCGGCGCACCAGCGGTGGGGGAGGGGTCGAAGCCGACGACCGAGGAGGGTGAGGTCGAGCCGGCGGCGCCGGTCCCAGCCGCCCCCACGCAGGTCGCCGTCGTCGCGCCACCGCCATCCGGAGCCGCCTACATCGCCGCCCCAATGCCGCCGCCCGCCCCGACGCCGAGGGCGGGTTGAGGACGCCGGCGATGAAGATGACATGTGCGCACATGGGAGGTCCGCCAGCAACCGCTTGCCGTCCTCCCTCTCCCCGCAAGACGCCCCCCTCTCCCGACCATCGGCCGTCGGGTGGGGAAGTTCCAGCGGTTGGGAGGAGGGATTCTCACGCCCAAAGAACGACGAGCTCCTCCCGGGCCGCCACCGCCCGTCGCACCTAGACGCCGCCCGCAGCTATCCGCACCAAACTCTCTCCTGGGCCAGAGGGGTGTCGCGGAAGGGGTGGCACGCACCTTGCTCCCCCGCCGGAAGAGGCGGCGCTAACGTCGGAGGCGCAACGCTCGGCCGGAGTCGCACGGCTGGTGCTCAGGCGTATCGCCTTGGTCCGCGATCGGCCACGGATCCAGCGCACTTCTACGCTTTGGCCGCGGGCCACACCCTCACCGCCCGATGTCGACACCGATGGCTTCCAAACCGCCGTTCGTTGCCGCCAACTGGCCAAGAGCTCGACATGGCACCACCTGTGACGCCGTCGCCGCCCGCCCCACCCGAAGCTGGTGGGCCTTTGCTTCAACCGCCCGGGCATGTGACCACATCGCCGCCAATGCCACTCCCCGCCACGCTGTCTTCGTTGTCGGGGTTCCGCCACCGGGCATGCGGGTCGCGCCGAAGGGCAAACAGACCCTTCACCGCCGCCGCCCTCATCGGGCTGCGCGCGGGAAGTTGCGGCCCTTTTCATGGCGCCACGGGCTTTGTCGCCACTGGGCGCGCCGGTGGCGCCCACAACGGCGCCGCACATGGTATCCAAGGAGGTCAACTTTCGACGCCCGCGCCCCGCCGACCCGCTAGAGCTCCCCGCCGGGCGCCGGATGCGACGAGGCGAAGCTGGGCCGACCCGATGCTCGATGAGCTTGTGGCCTCCTTCATCGCGACGCCCTTGTGCCCTCTTTCGAGGACCTGGCCGGAGCCGGTCGATCCCCTTCGTCTGGCGTGGGTGCGGCTTAGCTTCGGGATGCCGATGCGCCCTCGAGCCGGGCGCTGAGGTTGCGGGACAAGGGAACCGACACCTCTCCCCTCGTTTCCACTCGCCCGCAGCCACCACGGATGACGCCGCATCGCCGACGCAATCCGCGGCGACTCCGGCCGCCGCTGATGCTTCACTGTCCGGAGGCCGGTGTTACCCATCCGGCTGTGAAAGCGGGGTGGCGGAGGTGGGTCCTCGCTTCAGAACTCCCCTCTTGAAGCGCCAAAGGTAAGGCGCTCCAAAACTCCGATATCGATATACGCAGCGACCGCCTTGCTTGCCAAGGTTGACGCCGTCCGGCGGCCGGGCCGACATTGTCGCCCCGCCCAATCGGCTTTCAAGGGGGACATGTCGGGTGCGCAAGCAGGGGCGCCTGAATAAGTTGCTGGTGGGAGGTTTTGATGTAACCATGTTGGACCTCAACCTTACTTTGTTTGGAGGAAGAGCTAGGCGCCTGAGTGCACCGCTTGGTCCACACACTAGCTTGTCGCGACGCTTGTTACAATGTAATCTCAGTACTTTTAGATCCAAAGAGTTGGTAGGTTGTTGGTTGGTAACCCGGGTTACCAATCATGTTGGTTTGTATTTGTAAAACTCTTCTCGCTTAATAAAAAACGCGCGCTTCGCGTGATCTCAAAAAAAAAAAAAAAAAGATGATGGCTGGAAGTCACACAATCTATGAGCGCCTCGGTGATCATTACACGCCATCATGTGGATTGAACAACCACACATGCCGCTCAATCTCGACATGGATCGAGCTACGAGCTATATATACTATAAGTATTGGTGTTTAAATCCTTATGATCGTGTATATAAACTCGACAATACTAAAAGTTTCCCTCTTCACATTGATCTCTCGGATAATCGGCTTGGCTTGTCCGTAGGTCACGAGATCATCTTATCGGATACTCTTCACCGTGTTCAAACAAGTCACTTGTTTAGACAATCACTAGCTAATCTGACATTGTACAAGTACATTGTAGTGAGTTGAGGGCACTGTGCATTCAGTATTGTCTCTGCGTTCCACCAGACCTACAGTATGATGTGCGTGGTTCTGAACGCCGCATTCATGCCGGATAGTACAAGCCAGTTTGGCTCACTACAACCTTTCTGCGGAGTAATATCCACAACCGTACAATAATAGTAGGAATAGGAATAGTAGCGAGACTTAATAAGCACAACCGTACAATAGTAGTAGCATTGATCGGTGAAGGGGTAAACAGCTGGTCTTGATGAATTGTAAGAAAAAAAAGCTAAACTTCAATTAGCTTGTAATTGGCTTTGATCGGTGAAGTGTTTGTAATTGGCTTGCTTGTGGTTTGCTGGCTGGCTTTGCGTCAGCATCCTAAAACTTTGTCCAGAGGCCGGGATAAGCATCTGTCGCCCATCCTAAGTCGATGCATTGATCATCGATCATTCATCGGTCCACATGAGCTTCATTTAGACCTGTTGAATGTGCCCATGAAAATCCAATAAACCTTCCATTATGCTCTACGTATCATCCTGTCCACTTATGTAATCAGCGGTTGCTCAAAAACCCAGCATTAGATCAACATGTGAGCTGCACCCTGAGCGTGTTTTCTTTTTCATCAATTTTTTTACTCTTATATAAATATATATATTTTTTTTATTGAACTCCTATTTTCATTGTATAGCAAGTGGCAGCTAGCTACTCGTACACAATAGTAGGAGTATGCTTCACCAGCGAGCGGGAGTACTATTTTTAATTGATTGCTTTGTACTAGGACCTGGAGACGTACTGTTGGGTCATTAAGTTCCCTCGGAAATCAAAAACAAGTCAGTTCTCGCATTGAAACCAAGCCGTGACTTAAACGGTGTGAAATCAATGAGGCGTGTTTAATTCTGTAGTATGGTCGCAGGTATTAATGAGCTAAAGCGACACGCAGGAGCAATAGTATCTTCAAGGTTCCGTTCACTCGATCTGGATAAGGAACGGAGGATTACCTACCGAGCCAAAAACAAATAAACACGCTACTAGCTGTTTCCGTAACAAAAATGAAGCTAAGGACGGCCGGGCAGCATCCATCACGCATCACGGAACTGAACCTTCTTGCGGCAGCCATGGCTGCAGGTCTACGTGGAAGTTGGATGCCTATGGACGCCTAAATGGATACCCTCTAGCTTAAAAAATGAACCCAAAAAGAGGTGTCCCCCACCAAAATTTAAATTTCTAAGTCATTTTGTCAAAATCCATGGATGTCCAAATTAGATTGAGCTTCCACCTAGAGCCGCAGGGCATATGCCGCACAAGTTGAACGTAACTATATGATGAGACGCATGCATATGAACCCACGTTTTAAAATGGGGGCTTATAGCGGAGGCGTGAGCAACTCACGCGGGCTATCACACTTTTTTCACGCTTAATCACGCTTTTTTATTTGAGCTATAGCACGCTATAGCGCGCTTATTCGCGCCATAGCCGCCGCTATTCGCGCCGCTTATTTGGCGCTATAACGGCGCTTATTTGCCGCTATTCGCGCTATAAGACCACTATTCACGCTTATAGCGGCGGCGTAGGCAAACGACGCCATCATACAGAGCTGCCGCTATAGCGGCTATAGCGGCTATAGTGCCCAATAGCCCGTAAATGCCCGACGCTTTTTTTCATAGCCCGCTATTTAAAAAACATGGATATGAACTAGTCCGATCCATCTATTTTCGGGCGAGCAGTGGGAGCAGACACGCAGTTGTTGCGAGTGGAGGCGACGACTAATGAGCGTGTAACACGCTGGCGATCCAGATTTCAATCATGGGGGTACGGACCTAAGTGACACAATTTACCAATGATATAATATGACGACCTAAGTGACGCGATTTATTAAGAGTAATTTGAAAAGGCTCTTTTATATCCTTTTATAATTTATAGGAATAGAGATTTTGGTGAAAAAAAATACCCTCCAACAGCATCTTTAATTAGATCTCCAAAATATAGACATCCTATTTTCCGGATTTTTCTCATTTTCCGTTAGCTAAAGATGGAGAATGATTATGGCTCTCTATGTGCGCACACTATATAAAAATTCCGTTGAAGTGTACAAAGATATAGAAAGCGATTTTCAATCAATTAACTCTCCAAACGATGATTTATTGAGTAAATTTTATAAAGATTATTGGAGATGCTCCAATGATACAATTCATCAAGATTCATCTAGAGTATACAAATATAGTAGTTGCCAAGGTATTAATAAGCATATTAGTTTCTTACTGATTCAGAGTGGACAAAGAACTCTTTTTTTTGTGCTTTACTTAGCAGTATATAAAAATGCTAGATCATTGTTTTTAGATAATAGTATATTTGAGGGATTCATAGATAATAGTATATTATTGGTACATATAATAGTATATTATTGGTACATATACTTAGTGTTTGTATAAAAATTTGGGGTACAGCTGTATACCCATGCCCCTATGGAGTACTACATACGCCACTGGCGTTGCATTGTTGTACGCGTACCACGTGATAAAAGAAAAAGCGACGGCATGTGCCTTGATCGACCTGTGCCGAGCTGCCGGTCTCTGTCGTAGGGAATGGGCATGTGCTACGTGTGTACCTACAATAATCCTACATACTCCTACATGAGTAATAGATCAGTTTCATTATAGTTCGTCTAACTTTTTTCAACTCTAATTTTGACAACTCATCTTGTTTTAAAAATTTTTTATACAAACATAGTCATATTTAAGTCATTATTAAGGACTTTTTAATAAAGCATGTCACAACAAAACAAGTCATATGTTGCACAAATTTTTTACAAGGTGATATTTTACATAAATTTTTACAAGGCGTGCAGGAGTAGCACTTCATCCATCTTAAAAAGAGTGACATTTTTTTACTTTCAGACAACGTGTTTGTCCATTTCGTCTAATTCCAAAATTTTAGGTAAATTATAAAATAAATAAATCGACATTAAAGTATCTCTAATGATTTAAAAGTCATAACAAAATCGAAGCTATATTTATTTTTTTTTTTTTGAATAAGATGGATGACCAAACATTTATGAAAAACAAAAACCTAAAATGACACTTTTTGGGATAGAGGGGGTATATTACTAGTATTCATTAATCCATTATATACTAGCTAGTACATACATACGCGCCGCCTCCTAGCGGCGACTAGGACATCTCTTGTTGTCGGCGTCGCTGACCGCTCCTCCTCTCACGGCCTCTTCGATGTCGGGGCGGGTGGGGGCCGAGTGGATCGACGTCCGACCTCGCTTGTTATCTTCTTTGGGGTGTGGAGTTTAGTAGAATAGGGTTACTCATCGCTGTTGTAGGTGATGGAGTTTAGGGTTTCGGTGGTGGCATCACCACCAGCACGGTAGAAGTTACAATTGAGACCTTTGGATCCAATCTCATCATCCTAAGCATTGGAAAAGCCACATCATACATTGCCCAGATCACCAATTCAGCGAATAATCGGCATCAGGTATTTGTGCTCTTCGGTCATCCTCATGGGTTTGTGGCTCTTACTTGTCGATGGGTTTCCTAGCGGCCGTGGATGTTTTTTTTCGGTCCTCGGGCCAGCGTGAAAGGTCCTAATGGCTAGAGGGGGAGGGGGGGGAGGGGGTGAATAGCCTATTAAAACTTCTCGCAACAACACTAAGCACCCGGATTAGTAAGTAAGATGGCGGCTATTAAGCAATGCAACAAGCTAGCTATGCAAGCCACAAGTCAATTCTATTGTCTCTAATCCACTCAAAAACTATGTCGCTAGTTTACTCCTAGGTGAACAAGCAATTCTAACTAGATTACAACTAGGAGCTAACAAGACTAAGCAATCTAACACACTACTCAAACTAACAAGCTAAACAAAGCTACACAAGATATATCAATGTAAATACATGTGGAGTAGTGAACGATATACCGACGTCGATGTGTAGAGGTGGAAGCCAATCACCGTGATCAACAAGAAATCTCCAACGAAAGCACAACAAGGTTGACACGATGATTTTTCACCGAGGTTCACGCGGCTTGCCGGCAAGACGCTTAGTCCCCCGTTGTGGCGACACACTCTCACTTGACGGTTGCTAAGCTTTTAATGGCCGGTGCCAAAACCCCTATGGGCTCAAGCAAACGATCACAAGAGAGGGTCCAACAAGCCACGAGCAATCCACTAGTGACGCCTTTCGCGAACTCCTCCCACGGGTAAGGCTCAACCCCTCACAATAACCACCGGTGTGGCCTCAAACAAGCTCCACTTGAGCTCAACGCCTCTTGCTCCAAGCCGCTAGGGAACCGGGCAAATTCCTAAGAGAAAACAAGAATCCCGCGGCTTCTCCTAGGATGAAGTGCTCTAGATGCAACCAAGCAATGCAATGCACTTCTATCACTCTCAATCTCACCAAGAATTCGAGTTATGGATGGAGAGATGAGTGGAGAGGAGTATCAAATGCCCACTAGCAAGTTGGAAGCTTCAAAATGTGCAAGAGAGAGGACCTAAGGAACCAGCCAACCAAGTATATATGGCTCCTCTTGAAATGGAGCGTTGCTCTAAAAAATTTGCTCCATGGGGGATCGACGGACCTTGGGCGAACCACCAGCGGTGCGTCGCGCGGTCCGGCCACCGCTCCCGGTCCACTACCGGCAAGGGTTGGGCCCACGGTGGCGCCCTTCGCCGTCGCGTCCGTCGATAGGATCGGTCGACCACCGGAAGCATATCGGTCCGGGGGTCCTGGCGTCGGCAAAAATGCGGCTGCGGGGCTCTACGCGGGCGCACCCACCGGAGCCACCGGCGTCGTCGGCCCCGGCCGAGCGTCCGGCCGCCGAAATAGCAAAGAACTTCTTCTTTTTCTTTGCTCTTTGCTTCAAACTTGCTTCGCGCCTCTTGCCGCAGGTTGCCAACACGTCCAAGATGACCACGTTATCACCAATGTTAGCACGCCGAGATGTTAGGCAAGATCGTTAGTGCTCTCATGTCCTAAATGCAATATGCAAGTCAATTGGACCTAGAAGCACTTCATGCAAGGATTGTCGCGGCATCCCTCTTGATAGTCGGGCTATCTATCCTATAATGTGATCACACGCTCTATCGTGTCTTGATCACGAAAGGAAAACCCTATCAAGTATACCTTTTTTGCCTTGATCTCTCGGGTTCCTCCAAGCCGATCACCGAGCTTGACGATCCATCAAGTCCACCCGACATTGTCCATGTTCATGATCATCATGCTCCCTTTGTCATCCACCTAATCCTTTCTTAAGTCACACACTTAGAGCAAAGGATTAGTCCACAAGTGTGTCATCAATTTCCAAAAACCAAACATGAGATTTCACAGCGGTGGCGAATTTTCTTTTCCCTCTTTCCTTGTGCCAAGGTGCTGGGCCGATTTTCTTTCAACAAAATCGATTCACCTGAATTGGTGATCCGGACAATGTATGATGTGACTTTTCCAATGCTTAGGATAATGAGATTGGATCCAAAGGTCTCAATTATAATTTTCTTTTTCTTTACAATTCAGTATTTAATAGGGGAGGATTAATAGGGGAGGATGTAATGTATAGCGCAAAGAAAAAAAAAAGACGAAGATTAGAACACGCACGGTCCGGCTCCAGCGGGTGCATGAGGCAGTGGGAGTGGTCCGAGACGACAGCTGCAGGGCGGGTGATCAAAGGAGCGTCACGCCTGACTGATCAGCGGCCGCCGCCGATCGACCCGCTCCTGTGTGCTGTGCAACAACGACGTGCAACGGCCGGACAATGCAAGCTGCTGGCGGGCATGCGGTGAATGTGAATGTGAATGTGAATTTGAATGGAATTCAGCGTCCTTGTCACACGTACTGTACGTGCGTGCGTGCAAAGGACGAGCGATATGCTCAGATATATATGCATATGCATGTTTTTTTTTTTTTTTTTTTTTGAGGGGGATATATGCATGGTTTTGTTTGGTACGTACGGCACCGCCCTGGGCCACGGCCGGTGGTGCCATCGGCCTGGACAACAGTATCCGGCCGGCGGCAAGTACCACGGCGTCGCCTTCACGACCTTTGCCTGCGTTCGGTTCCGCACAAAGCGTACACCCTCGTATACCATAATTAGTTGAGCAACACCATAATCGACCATGTTATTATTGCCTATAATAATTAGTACTACTAATACTTGGTGACATGTGTGAATGTGATTGTTTACCAAATTTACTGATTTATGTAGGCCCATTAAATAAATCAGTAAACAAATTTATTAAATATGAAAAAATCTTGGTCGGAAATACTGCTCAGCGCATCGCCGTCACAATTTGGTAGGCAGTGCCTATACTGTACCAATTTTCAATTTCTACATGGATCATTTTAGGGTGTGTTTAGAGCCCCAACTTCTCTCGAAAATTTTCTGCATTTCCATCACATCGAAGCACTAAATGCACCAAAAGACGCATGCCCGGAGTATTAAATATAGGTAAAAAATCTAATTGCGCAGTTTAGATATACTTTGCGAGATGATTTTTTTAGCCTAGTTACCCCCCATGATAGGATAATATTTACCACAAACAAACAAAACGTGCTATAGTGCTTTTGAGTATTTGCAGGTGTTTTTCAATTCGCCACGGTGCCAACGATGGTCATGTCGCCCTCCCATGGCGTCGGCACCCTTTGTCGCCACCAGCCTACGCCGCCGCCGCCATCAAGTTGGTCGCCTCTATTCCTCGTTGCGGGGTGCGGGCGGGGTGGGTGGGGAGCATCATTTGTGAGGTCGTGGTTAACCCCGGTAGGCGGGTAGCGGGCGGGGGCAGGGGCAGCAAAGCGGGCGACGACCCCCGCCGTAGGTGGTGGGCCTTCGGGGCAACCATCCACACCTCCAAGGCAACCAACCCAGCCACGGTCGTAGCCGGGATCGCTCGCGTGGCCACCACGGCCACCACGGCTCGCGTCCGACCCACGGCTCATCGTGGATACCGCGATGATCCTTCTCCATGGTGGACAGGTGGGCAGAAGACTATGCGTGGGACGGCGAAAAGACGTGGAGCAACGAGCAAATGTGAAGAAACGGGATGCTATGGTCTTTGTAGTACGGATGTGCGGCACCGTATCGCAATGTCGACTTATATGCAAGCAAAACGAGTAACGTCGGCCCGTCCGTACGAGAGGACACGTCAGATTCACATGCTCAAGGAGTACTGGTACTACTCACAGAAGAAACACACGCTGCCACGCTTCTCCACTTGCCAGTCCTGCCCCTCTCAAAAGAAACACAAGCACGTAAGCGATTCCCGCCTAAGGATCCGCGCGCTCCGATTGGCTACGTTTTCATATGGGACCCGTATGTCTACAGGCTTAGAACGCTGGCCCGTCCGTACGAGAGGACATGTCAGATTCACATGCTCACGTAATACTGGTAGTATTACTCACAGAAGAAACTCACGCTATCACGCTTCTCTACTTGCCAGTCCAGCCCCTCTCAGAAGAAACACAAGCACGTCAGCGATCCGCGCCTAAGGATCTGAGCGCTCTGTTTGGCTATGCTCAAGGAGTACGAGTAATACTAACAGAAGAAACACACGCTGCCACGCTTTTGCACTTGCCAGTCCCGCCCCTCTCAGAAGAAACACAGGCACGTCAGCGATCCGCGCCTAAGGATCCGAGCGCTCTAATTGGCTATGTTCAAGGAGTATTGGTATTACTCACAGAAGAAACACACGCTGCCACGCTTCTCCACTTGCCAGTCCCGCCCCTCTTAGAAGAAACATAGGCACGTCAGCGATCCGCGCCTAAGGATCCAAGCGCTCTGATGGGTTACGTTTTCATATGGGACCCGCATGTCTCCACGCTTAGAACGCCAGCCCGTCCATACGAGAGGACACGTCGGATTCACATGCTCACGGAGTACTGGTACTACTCACAGAAGAAACACATGCTGCCACGCTTCTCCACTCGCCAGTCCGGCCCTTTCAGAAGAAACACAGGCGCGTCAGTGATCCACACCTAAAGATCCGAGCGCTCTGATTAGCTACGTTTTCATATGGGACCCACATGTGTACAGGCTGCCGGTGGAATACTACTGTAGCTATGTTTCCTCAGCTGACCAACTCATTCCGCTCGGCTCGGCTTCGAGGCGCTCCTCTCGCCCTTCGTTGTCCCTTGTGATATGAGTTTTTTTTCTTTATTCACGCCATTAGAATTGTTAGTTTAGAGAAATATTATTATTACAGTTCATTTTTTTCGAAACATGTCATTACAAATTCATCTCTTATTGGTCCATGCTATTTTGTACTACATCTTTCGTGTATTTGCATACGGAGGCATTGTACCTTTTTATACAAAAATGTGTATGGACGTTGTCGTGGTTCTCAACCACAGTCATAGTGATCGAGTGTCTCGTGTGGTGCTAAGATGGCTTAGCTCAAGGGACAAATGACACAGGATGTTTACTGGTTCAGGCAAATCGGTCCCCTAGTCTAGTCGGAGTCACTAATCCAAGTTCGGGGCTCGTAGAAGGGTGGCTACAAGTTGTTCGAGAGAGGGAGCAGGCTCCCAATTCTCTGTCATTGAGGCAAATGCCAATATTGAGAGTGGTGTGTTGTGAAAGTGGAGGGTGAGCAGAGTTGATTACCCTTTCCCAGTGGCCAAGAGACCTCTTTTATAGTCCAAGGGGTGTGCATAGGGATTCCACGGGAAAGGACTTAGAGCAAGGGGCAAAATGTAAAAATGTGCTGGTTGCAGGGCACGCGGGGTCATCAGTCGCGCGTGCGACATTGCCCTGCTGCTTCATAGCCTGTCCTCCTATTCTGCACGGTGGAGAAGGGTGGTGCGGGAATCCTGTCGCCCTGTGTCAGACTGGGCGAGCTCTGGAGCTCACGGGCTTCATGATGATGACCGGCGTATTCGATTACGCCCCAATCGAGTATTACGGCAGGGAGACGTCCCATCAGTCATCAGGCACGCCTCTCTGCCCAGTTGCCAAGCACCGCCACGCCGCCTGTCAAACGGAAGCGTGGACTCTGGCAAGACGTAGCGAATCGTGTGAACAGGAGAGCTCGGCAGGAGGTGATGATTCCTTTTGTCTGTAGCGGTTGGCATGATTCGAGCTCGACTAGACGGGTCACTGCCACGTGTGCGCTTGGAGGCGGGACTCCGTTGCTTCCCGTGTTCAGTCAGAACCGTAGCCGCAATGGATAGCCGCGACGCTCGACATGCCTAGATGTCGTTACTATAGAGTTGACCCCGTCCTTCCCTCGTTGGGACGAGTGGTTGGTTGATGTGGGGATCACAAGCTCGTGACCTCACTGTCGTCGCGACCTCAAGGTCGTGCGAGTTGTAAATCGGTTACACGCGTCCCGAGGCGGGGTGATCCGATTGCGTGGGGGCTCGTTGCCCGAGCTCTCGAGCTCTCTCCCAACTCGGCCTCCGAGCTCGGCGAGGCAGAGTCCAGGCGTACGGCTCCCGAGCTCGTGCGAGACGGAACTCGGCGTCCCGACCTCGAAGCTCGTGCGGGGCGGAACCTAGGTGGACGACGCCCCGAGCTCGCGGCGTGGCGAGATTTGGCGTCCCGACCTTAGAGCCCGTGCGAGGTGGAGCCTGGGACTTGGCGGACTGGGCTTTGGCTAAGCCGAGTTAGACCTAGTGTTATTGGGCTTTTTTTTGTTGCTTTCGTGTATGTTAGGGGTACCCGTAATATTGGTCCCCGACATACGTTAAGTGGCATCCTCTTCCGTTAGAATGCCCTTGCCCGCGGCGTCCAGCGCGTTAGGCGGAGCGACATTTTTAGCACCGTAGCGAACTGAAAAGCACTGTATTGAACTGAAAAGCACTGTAGCATGTTTCGTTTATTTGTGATAATATTATCCTATCGTGGGTAACTAGTCACGTCAGAATGGAAGATGGTAGGTTCATGTCTCGATTTGTACTAGAAAGTGTTTTCTTTGCAAACGAGACCAAATTAAGAGCAGCCCGGCCGCGTAAGAGCAAGTATTATAATACAGCCAGCAAGCCGGCTATAAGGTTCCTTACAGCCTTCTCCCAGCCCACCCATACAATAGTTAGCTCTTTCTAATTAATACAGGGCCGACTTGTCTATCTCACATAGTTTCTTGATTCTTGTGTCCAAGCCGGTTGTAAGCTTACAGCCCGCTTCTCCTCTGACTCCTCACTTTTCTTCTCCACCTCAGCATTTAGTCGGCTTACTGCCTGCCATAATACTTGCTCTAATAGTTCATCTTCCAAACAAAATTTATTAAGGCCAGTGTCCCATATAAGATGAAATATAACTTGGATGAAGCACTCTCCCTCAATGTAAAGTTTCATTCTAAAGTTTCATATACATTTAATTCCATGACTCATAGAGAGTTGGTATGTGTGCCAAAAGAGTTTCACCAAGATGAAACTTTTCTCTTCTCTCTCCTCAGAGTTTAATACAAAAAGTGAACTTTTGCTGATGTGGCACCCTATTTAATGTGCATTAAACACCTATGAAACTCCATTAAAACTGGCCTAATGGACGTGCAAGTGCAATTAATGGGCGTGTGTTCTTTATTTCTGAAACTAATTAATGGCCGTGTTGGACTCGTAGTGTGGTCGCAGAAAATAAATGTGGTCGTCACTAGAGCGACAGGTATCTTTTCCGTCCGTTTACTCTCATCACTCCGTGAAGGAGAATTACGGAGTACTACTCCTGTCATACTCCGTAGAAAGCGTACCATCTGTCGCGGATGAGCTACTAGGTGATGGAAAAAAAAAAGATTTATTGCCAGATTACAGTGCGGTTACGGCCACAGAAAAGCCAGAAAGCGTCATCTCGTTGCAGCAGCACGCTGGACGTCAGGAAAAAAAATCTCGTTGCAGCTGCACGCTGGACGTCAGGAACATGATCGGCCATGGATTCCGTGAGATCTCTCTGGAGCAGCTGCTCCTGGCACGAGTCATGAGTTCCATGCCGCCCCAGCCTTGAATATGCCTGTCTTCCTGATGGCTGATCCTGCCGCATGCATTCAAGGGCAGGGCCTGCTCGGTCTGATGGATCACTGCTTGATGGTGCACTGTTGCCGCACAGGAGAAGTCCGATCCCCGAAGGATCACCTCCCAAACCACACGATGACTCTCGTGCCCGGCCTCCTGTGTCCCGTGGTCCGTCATCCGTCTTGCAAACCAGTTGAGTGTGTTTTAAATTAAAGCCAGAATTATTTTCACACTGCACCAGAATTAAGGGTTGTTTGGTTCACCACCTCAGATCGCCACGCCACGAGTGTGGCCGCCGCGTACACCGGCTGCTGTTTGGATGGTTCTGTGTTTGCTCGCCACAGCCCTGCACTGCCATGTTCTTTTGCTGTAGCACTCTGGCAACTAGTACAAATATAGGGACCATAACAGAGAAAAAGAGAGATTGGAAAGAGAGAGAGTGTGGGGCATCATCATGCACAGCAGAGAAAGAGAGTGCGCATCCATCATATCAGCAGGCGCTGCTGCTTTCAGGCTCCGGTCGGCTGTGGCGGAGTGTGGCGGACGATTCGTCCGCCACAGACCTGTGGCCGCCACAGCGGCGGCGTGGCACGTTGCGGCGGCAACCAAACACGCCCTTAGTCTCCCCGCCGGGCAATGTTATTGGTGCCTCCTGTGTGGGGATTATTGCTCTGCAGTGCTAGGAGTACTACTGTCTATAGTAGGTGTTTACAGTACCATTTAGTACCTCGATCTGTGCTCGATATCAGTACTTGCGATCGCATTCTTAAAGCTGTGGATACTATGCTCCTCTCCTACCGTCCTACGTACTGCTAAATTTATAAAGCATGTTTGTTATCAAAAAAAAAAAAAAAAGCGCCAGTACAACTCGCCTTGATAGCGTGCGGCGTACTCGGACGAGGTACGTACTGTAAAACGTACGTAGGCCAACCGGAGTACGGATTGAAATGATTTCACGAAATAAGGCTGTGTACCCCCCGTACGTCTACACTACAGAATTAAGTGTATACATGAATACACACATCCGTATACACCTACAGAATTATTAAAAGAGGAAGGAGGAGAAAGGAATGGATCGGAGTTCACGCTTTACAAGCAACACAAACCTGAACAAGTACACGGTCCTAGGTGTCAACCTCATCACATACGGAGTACACGGAAGGATAGTTGAGCCACACCAGCATCAACAGGGATGTAGCTATTGTGCTGGATGCCCACGGCATGGTGATGACCGACTAGTTAACAGACATGTCGGCCGCCAACGGCACCGTTGCTGCCTGCTGGGCCACACGGTTCAGTGGTGGTACCCTGGACAACAGCGTCCGTCCGTCCGTTCGGCCGGCCGGATTCCTTTTGGTCCGCCGTGGTGGAGTAGACAGCAGTCAAAGTACCACGGGTAAGGTCGTTAATACACGTGCATCCACGTTACCAACCCTCATGGCTCCAGGACTACACTACTGGCATGTATGCGTCATGCGTGTGTTTTTTATTTTTCTCTTCACTGTGGGAACGTGGAGGGCGGTCTTATGCTTCAGCATCGTGGAAATGGTTCCGTTACATGTGAGCTTTCTGAAAAGTCAAACAATTTTAAGTTAGACTAAAAATGTATTGAAAATTATTTGACTTATATATCACTAAATTAGTTCTGAAGATGGTGCAAGATTGCCAAAGGATGGCAATACTATCTGCTACTTTGGTGTCATCAGTTATAGGTACCTGATTGATTGGGTAGTGCCCAACAAGCCCAGACTAGTATTGGGACACGTTGCATTGATTGGGTAGCTTGCACCTCTCGTCTCCCGCTCGCGTTGACAATCGATACGTGATGATGCATGCTAGTCTACCTGATTGATGAATGATGGACCGTCCCGTCCCACCCAGTGCTGGACCGGTACTGACCTGGAACAGCCACGGCCTCGACGCGCGCCGCACGCTGCTCCCCTCGATTTTTCACCCTCCCCGACTCCCACCTCCCATGATTGCTTTGCGTAGACGCAAGTGCCTCCGGCGTCCTGGCCCAATTTGATGACAAGCCCTGGCCCGCCGAGCGGGACCCATCACGAACGCATTAACGCCGCTGCCGGCTGCACCGGTTTTAATTCCATTTTGGCCGCGCTTCCCTGGCTGGCCTGGCCTCCTATCACCCCATCCGCTCGTGAGTCCGTGACCATCCATCCGAGCTCCTTGTCGTCGGCGCCGCCGCCGCCGGCCACGCACCGGCCCATGGCCTTTATGAGTTGCCGCCGCTGCGCCCAGTGGGTGCGTGCGTGCGTGTGCGACCGCCGATACGATCCCATGATGATGATGATGGCAACACGCCCGCCCGCCCGCCGCCCGCGGACTCGCTCGCTCGCTTCTCATTAAACTCGTCGCCGCGCCGTCTGTTTTCTGTACACGATCGCGCTGGGGTCAGCAATTTATTAAATAAATTAGGTTTCTTCTTTCGCGTCCAATTATAGGAGCAGGGCAGTTCAACCTTCAACGCTATAGGAGTTTGGAACAATGCAGTTGACGCGTTGGAACGTGGTTCACATTCAAACTAACTTTAGGGCAGACCAGAGCTCTATCACCGAAACCCTAATCTCAATGTATGGTATGGTTTACCATAGAAAGCTCCGCCACTGGACCTCAAATACACAGTGAACGTGAACAGTTTGGCTACACTACAGCACCAGATTCATAAAACTAAGGTTTTGTTGAAATGATGTTTTGCAATGAGGTGCATCTCACTTGTCAATCTCTTTGATCCATTATTTACTATTATTACAAAAACTAAAAAAAGTTTCTTTTCGGATAGCCTTCTTCGCACTATCACCACACCCCATTCGGCATGTTGGAACAATCCCACTTGTACCGAATACCACAAACGATTGAACTTAGACAATTTAGTTGCCCTCACCGAGGTAGAGCCAATGACAGGCAATGCATGCTAGGCTCGGCAAGATGACAAGGGTGTCGTATCCCTCCACCCTTTAATTGAGAGGCCTTTGTGGCGGGATGTTTTATGACATTGTGCAGTAGGGAGGCCTTGCTATGGCCGAAGGAGGGGATCACCTAGTGGGCATACCCCAATAGCATGAGAAGGGTTGTTGAAACAATTGATATGTTCTTGTTTCTTGTATGATGAGAGCCTAAGCCCACAAATTGATCGAAAGATTTTGTTGTCTTTTTTTGGTAAAGAAATCGAGCAAAGAAGCATGAAAGGGGGTTTGTTGTTTTTTTTTTTTTTAAAACCAGTGTTTTCAACGGGGCTTAAGGCAAAAGAACAATTTTCCTAGACAGTAAGATATGGTTTCGCCAAAAAAAAAAAAGACAGTAAATTATGGGAAAGCTCTCGCGATCAAGCCAGGGTCGTGGTCCGGGCCGGCTCCCCATAATTTTTTACAGAGCCGAGCCCCCGTTGAAAACAAAACTTGGGACACTAAACCGCGACTATGTGCTAGAATTGTAAGTTTTTTTTTTTTTTAACGAGTGAGTAATTGAGAGAATGGTTTTTGTCCCACGTTCTCGTCGGAGTAATAATAATAATAATTAAGAAAACGACTATTCGTCGGATGAGTCGTCCATTTTAGTGCGTGAATGAATGAATCAATTGTTTACCAATCCCAAAGAAGATCTCGGGGCGTGGGTCCCGCGTGATCCCCACGCAACCCGCACAAGTCGTGAGGCGCTGTACGGTACGACCAGTTCCATTCGGGCGCCCCCGTGAGCCAAGCCAGGGGCGGAGACGGAGACGAGAGGGAGTACTCGTACTCCGTGGCAGCAGTGAGTGGCGTACTCGGGCCGTAGGCTGGTCCATCTCCATCACAGACACAGCGGGCGCCATCTGCCATCAATGCGGCCTAGGCCCGCTCGCATTCATTGCACATCTTGTCCTCATGCCGAGCCTTTCCAACACCTTCATTAATGCCCGCGCCCATACGTGAGCTGAGACCCGACCCTTTTTATCACCTCACTCATTCCCGTCCCTCCTGCTCTTCCTCCTCGCCGGCCGCTTCCCCGCCCACACGCCACACCCTCCTCCTCCTCTTCCGGCTGAGCGAGCACTAGCACCAACTGCGTCCTCCTCCTCCTCCTCTGCCTGATCTCTGCTGCCTGCGCCCGCTACCGCTTCCGCCAGAGCCTGATCGTGACTCAATTCGGCTGCCTGCCTGCCTGCCTCAGCGGTGTTGGTTCGTGGACCTGCGTTCTACCGCCACGGCGTAACCGGCCGGCCGTCGTCGCTGCATGCTGCGGTAGAAGGAACGAAAAAAGAGAGAGAGAGAGAGATGGCGGCTGAGGCGCTGGGGTTCATGGCGCGGGGAGCCAACGGTGGGAGGGCGGCGGAGCTCGTCACCAGGGACTTCCTCGGCGGGTGCGCCGGCTCCGACGACGCCAGGGACGCGTCCGCCAGGAATGACGCCGTGGTGAGCACTCCTCGGTCCCTCGTGTTGTCTGTGTGTGCTTCAATTCTGAAATCCTCTCTCTTCCTCTGTTCCTCTGCTGCCCACGGCCCGCCTCTGTTCTGTTGTCCTCGCCCGTCTCCGGCGAGTGTTGTGTGCCTGTGCGTGCTTGCTTGCCTTCGGGCTGCGGATCAGCCCTGCTTGCGTGCTTGAATTGTCAAATGTTTGATTGGATTCAAAGAGGACCTTGGTGTTTTTAAGTTTTTATACCAGGGGGAGAAAAAAATCCTCGATTTCCCCAACGTGGAGAATGGACTAGTCTAGTCCAAGGTCTACAAGAGAGTTCCAAGTCCAAATTCCACTGCTTTGTGATTAGAATTACATCCTTTGTTGAGCTCTGATTTTTTTTTTTTTTTTTAATATGAAACAGTTGCTCTACCAGAATCATTTCAACATTCCCACTGAACTATACCCGACGACTAGAGTTTCCTGATTTAAACAAAATAATAATCCTGATGTACTTGCACATGTTGTCCTTTTGTGTTTTATTTATCAGTAGATGGACTTGTTTAGAAGAAAATCCACAGCATCAGTAGCTGCATTAGCCCATGCTTACTCCTATATAGAATCACTTGTACTTGTTTGCTGAGAAGCGAAGCTAATGTCTTGTGTGGCCACGTGCAGCCCGGGTGGGTGTCTCACTCCCAGCACCAGCAGAAGCACGCGTGCCCAGCGGCGACGCCGAGGGACCTCAACCTGTTCCCGGTCGCCACGAAGCCCTGCGCCGTGACGACGGCCCCGGCTCCACCGCCCGCGCCGAGCGCTGCAGCCTCCCCTCGGGCTCCGCGGCGGGCGGCGCCACGACGACGTACCACAGCGTGTGCACGATCGAGAAGGTGAAGACGGCCCTGGAGCGGTTCGAGCGCGGCAAGCAGCAGCAGCATCAGTCCCCGCATCCCCACCATCACCACCAGCACAGCAGCGGCGCGGGCGCGGGCGCGGGCACCGGAGCCTCCCCGTCGTCGTCGTCCGTGACCACGTCCTCCGTCAAGCGCCGCGGCGGCGGCGACAGCAGCGGCGGCGTGGAGCAGGGCGACGGCTGCGACTCTCCTCCGGCGGCGGAGGAGGGATGGTGGCCGCGGCGTGCCCCAGGTGCTTCCTGTACGTGCTCATCTCCCGGAGCGACCCACGGTGCCCGCGGTGCGAGTCCCACGTCCCGGCCCCGCCGGCACCGGCGCTCGCCGTCAGTCAGCAAGAAGCCGCGGATCGACCTCAACGTCGGCTACCTCGGTACCTAGCTGGTTAGCCATGGCGACGTAGCCTAGATTGATCCCACCCCACCCCGTACGTACGTTGCTGTAACTCCATCGTAAATTAGGCTCGTACGTCGTGTAATGTGATGGATGATCCACGGACTGAGTTGGGTAGGGTACATAGGGGAGGCGCCATTTTTGGGTCCGGATTGCGTTCAACTGAAACAGAAATGCTTGCCTTGCCTTCCCCTCCCTGGCTCCTCCCTCCCGGTCCTTGTCAGCAGGGAAATTTATGACCGATCAGACACCCCCATAGAACATGAATGATGATGATACTGCTCCTGCTCTTGCTCCTGTAGAACCATTCAATCCTATTCCAGTAGCACAATTGATGATGATCGATCTATCTATAGCAAGGTACTACTCGCCATGTTCACAGTTTCGAACTCCAGAGTCCATGAGCTCCAGAGATGATTGGTGGTGACGTTTGCAAATTGCAAGTTTTGATGTGCCGTCGGACGCGCCGCCGTCGATGGGCGCCTCGCATTGATTGCAGGCCGGCCGCGCATCACGTAGTCGCCGTCGGTCGCAGCAGGAGCAGCGGGTGAGATGCTGATGATGTGGGCGGGGCCAGGGCGTTGGCGTCACCTGCGGCCGTTTTAATGCCCAGGGCAGGGAGTTGACGTCGCGGCCGCAGCCAGCAGCATCATCCGCTTTGATGAGCCCCTCCCCTGCGGCAGGCACGTCGTCGGAGCAGCCTACTACTCTCCTCTCCTCCGGCGTGAATGCGAGTAATGGCGCGATGGCGATGGGTGTCCGTGGTCGCGGAAAGAGAGGCGGCTGCCGGCTGCCGTTTTCAGTTCACCCGCAGCGGGCGAGGCGTGCGTTATTGCGCGCGCGCGCGCAGGACGACGCCGCGCCGCGCGCGTGATGAACCAGACGTTGGTGGTGTTTATTGGAGGTTGGTCCGGCAGGCAGGCATTACCGTTTGTTGCTCACGTCGTACGGTACGGCATTTCTGCAGAGATATTACGATACGATCCGAGCGGGACCCCGTGCTCGCGCGCCATCAATGGTTTATGTGCGGGGCTGCGGCATTGATTTCGCAATCGTTCGTGCTGTTCGTGTGCCGGGCTGCCTCACCGGGCCTTAAACACGCCGCACAGCACGGGCGTAGGAGCACGTACGTGTACTCCTTGTTGCAGTTTAGTACTGTATTCCTGGGCGAACTGGTACTGGCCGGCCACGGGCGTTTTGAGCGGGAACGACACAGAGGCGTGTCCGTGGTTTTATTACTTCGCTGGGTGGCGAATTGCTGGTCCACGATCTGGGGGCTCAGGCCCAGGCCAATTTCCTTTGGCGGGCTGCGGCCTCTAGCGAAAGGACTGCCGGCCGGCCCGTGTAGTCTGAGGCGCTTCCCACAAGGTGGGGCCAACCCGTCTTCAATTCGGCCCAGTGAGCCAAGAGAAAATGCCCACGTTTGCACACTCCACGTTTGCACACTCAGCAAGTTTGGCCCAGTTCGCCTCAAAAAAAAAAAAAAAAAAAAAAAAAAAAGTTTGGCCCAGCTGTGCCGCCGGACTGATGAACTTTCCTCGTTCCTTCTTTCTTTCCTCTGTTCAGGCGACGTCTTTAGGACCGTTAGATTGTAACGCCCGATCCGGGATGACGGCTAAGATCCACTCTACATGTCGAATGACCACATCAGCACTCTGTTGCGGTTTCATCCTCGCTTCGCGTAAAAGAATCGATCTGCAATTAACGGCCTCCCCGGCCGAAGCTTTTTAAGCTGGTTCGGCCTTCCAACGACTTCCAGACTTCCAGTATGGTATTATTCGTGAAGCTACAGTGTCCTTCGCGGAGCTACAGTAAACCCACATCATCCAGAGCTACAGTAACGTGAATCTGGCCCGGCCAATCATCTTGGTCCATGGGCTGGGTCTTGGTCCATGGGCTGGGTCTCACATAGATTTAGTTTGGAGGGTTGCTGTTCATCATTTTTTTTTTGAGACCACGCCAAGGCGCGTTTTTCATTAAGCAGATAGAATGTTACAAACCATGGCTGATCCGGTAACGCGACGATTACCCGAATCATCACCCCTACTTCTACCGAAAAAAAAAGTCATATTCAGCCGACCAAACTGGACACTGGATCAATTGCCGTTGTGAACCGATTCCAGACCAGAAGCCCCGAACCAAACAACACCAAAGCTGAAGCAGCAACACAGACGGCTTTAATTTGCAAAGCCAATGGTTGCAGGCATCTGCAAAGCCAATGGTTGCAGGCATCTGCACGCGTTTTTTCATGACAAATTTTAGAACTACTACCACTGCAGACCCCAGTAGGATATGTACCCGTCTAGCTAGCTACCTGGCCATGCACTCGAGACCCATGAGCTTCGAATCGCCGGGCGTCGCAGGGGATCCGCAGCACGCCGGGCTGGCCGTACCCGTACTGCCGCTCGGCCATCTCCAGCAGCTCCACCATGCGCGGCTCCTTGAGCAGCGCCACCGGCACCAGGACCGTCTCATGCTCCTCGTCCTCGCCGACGACGTCGCCAACGAGCCGCATGGGCACGTACCCTCTCGGCATCGCCGCCCCATTGCCGGCGGCGCGGACCGGCGAGGCCGAGCCCTTCTGCTTGCTCCGTGCCGCCTGCTGCTTTCTCCACAGCATCTTCGCCATATCTATATGGTTCTTGGGATAGAACGCAACAACGCACACCGTGCAGTCACGTCGTCGTAGCAGCGGCAAATGGCACTGGCACCGTGTAGTTGTTGTTGGGCAGCGTTTATATAGGGAAGAAGAGAAGGAAAAAGGTGACGGCCTGACGGGATTGTCAAGGCTTTTTAGATGCTGCCGGCGGCGCAAAGAAAATACTAGAGTTGCATTGAATTTGGATTGGAGAGCTGGTCTTTGTCGACTCGCGAAAAAGCTTTGCACGCATACGCACGCACGACCACGTTGACGGCCTGGCTTCGATCGAGACCAAACATGATGAAGTAACTTGTAGAGATGGCACCGTTAGTAGTGCTCGGCTCAGATGATGCACCACCGGTTCTTCACATACCGGGCCTGTTTGGTTGGAGACCGCAAGGTTGCTTGTAAAAAAGTGTTGTTGCAGGAGTTGCCGGAAATTCAATAGAATCTGCCCTGGCGAGGCAAGTTAGGAGATAGTCTGTTTGGTTGGAAGCCTCGTGCACAGGAAGATTAATAAAGGAAGATAACATATTTATATTGTAACTTCAAGTTTGTAATAGAAATTAATAAAATAGTATAAATTAATTCATTTCTAAATTAATAATATACATAAAAATAAATAATCTCAATAGTTTATTTACTAACTAGACGTGCACTTAATTGATTAAGAAATGGATAAAAAAATAGAAAACATTTGCGTCAAACCATCATAACCGGTGCTTCCTTTATTAAATACCTTCCAATGATTTAACCGAGGACTAGAAAGGAAAAAAAAAGAAAGAAAGAAAAACAAAACTTACACGTTTTCCAATTAACTAGTGCTACTCATGCCCAGGCAACCAAGCCGCAGCAGCCATGCACTCGTTTTTCGGTCGCCTGGTGAGGCCACGCTTGCCCGACTTCGGTCACTTGTCCAGGTTCCAAACCAAATGCGTCACAGGCAACATCCGTGAAGGTGCCAGGCCAGCAAATTTGCTCAGGCCATGAACCAAACAGCCCCAAGTGCTCGGAAAATTTGCAATTGATCTGGCCACCGCCCACCGGGTCAATGACGCAGACAGAATGCGGCATGGATACGGTCAATCCGGCCACAATCTCCCAATTTTCCTCAAAAAAACAGTCTCTCAATTTCCGCCTCCCTGCTTGGTAGACCAATGGCGGAGATTGATGTACCTTCTGAGCAACACGTACGTACGTTCATCTTGACCACTGCTAAAAAAAAAGTATATCTTAATTTTTTAAATTAAATAAAAAAATATCAATCCTGGGAACAATCTGATAGAATCTAATCTAAAACAATATTAGTTAGTGATGACCTATTTTTTTTTGCTAATATCCACTTCATTTTATTAAACTGAACTGTTCCTATTAAATCTTCATCTAAGTTGCCCATATTCCTATATACTCACCCGCCCTAAAAACATGCAACTATGTGTTTTCGTGTTGGTCAATTTGACTAGTTTTTTTACCAAGTTTATAGTAATTAGTATTAATATTTTTCTCTCAATAAAATTTATTACAAAAATATATTTCCTCATTAATCTATTGATACTTTATTTTGTATTACAAGTGTTATAAATCTTTTATATAAATTTTATTAAATTTGGAATCACTTGACTTCTCAAGAACTGAGAATAGTTTGGGGCAATAACTATGTAAGTTGCCTTTTTTTCGAAAAGCGGGCTTTGCCCATACTACATTAAGAGAAGTGAGAAAGTTCATTATATCTTAGTGCACTCCCTTAGCCGGTTGCTTGGGAGCCCACCAGGCCAAACAAGACAAATGGCACCGGCTTTAACGGTGACGCTTAGAGTGGTGCGGTAAGAAGGAAACCAATGTACGACTAAAGAAATGGGCACACTAGCTAGGAGAGGTCGAACCATCCAAATCCTTCCCAGCAAAGCCGGCGTCAAGCATGGGGAGGATCTTGCGCACGTTCTCCCGCCTAACGGACGGAAGAGCATCACAGAACGCTGCTGGGAACCTTACGGCGATCATGGAGTCCAGGGCGTCTGACACCACATGCTCAAGTCTCCCTTCCCACGTGTTCAATAAGATACGCCACACCTGCTTCTTCGGGTGAGGATCGCGGAAGGACGATTTGGCGGCCAACCGGTCGCTGCAACGTGGAAACCAGTCGTCGTCTACCACATTTGTCCTTCGCGTGCGAGGCGTATCCTTGATCGGGGGCTCCTCCAACGGCAGCCTGAAGGAGTCGACGAAGGCTGCTACCGAAGCGACTGTAGGCACGACAGTGATAGGTGCGGTGGTCGTGGGCTTTGCGGCCGCTGGGGCACATGGAACACCTACGGCTGCGGTACTCACACCAACCGCCTTCGACACTTCCGCTTCCGCAACGCTTAGCCGGGCCATGTCAGGCAACGAGGGGGGTGGGGTGGGCAGCACATCCTGGCCTGGGTTACCTCCGACACGGCCTGGCTGAGACAAGCCTCCGCCTCGACCAGCATGGGGCTGGGCTGGTCCATGTGAGGTGGCGAGAGAGGGTCCTCCAGCACCGCACGAACCTTCGGCGCCACGACATCCGCGAAGTTGAGCTCGACCACACGTAGCGGCGAAGGTGGCTCCATTTGCACTGCCTGGGAGACCACATTGGTAGACGGACGCACGACGAGGGAGGCCACGGGCTCATCAAGCATTGGGTCCACCCGAGCGGGACACTCCACAACCACATATGGCACAAGCGCGAAGCGGGTCGGCATAGCTCACGGCGATGTTGACCTTCTTTTTAGAGGCATGGCGTCTCTCCCCAGCTACAACATTGTCGACGCCGATAGGTCGGACAGACAGAGAATCTGTCCGACGAAGAAAGGAGCCGCTTGCGCCTTGTTCGCCCCAGGAGCTCCGTGGCCCATCGCCACGGCCGCCGACGCCGTGGCGATCTGGAAGGAGTTGGCGCTGGCGTGGCTCCTGCGCATGGCTCGCAGAGAAGTGTAAGTTACCTCTTTAGATAAATTTTAAAAATATCATTGGTAAATACACTTATAACAATAATTATATATGACTTAATACCTAGGATTGATTCCTAGCTCATTTTTAAACCTAGAGACGAGCTAAACAATTTATTTGCAATGTATCAAGTGTAAACTAACTTGAAGAAGTTTGTGGTTGCACAGGGGATTGATTTGTACTAGATTTTTAATACTCATACATACTCTAGTGAATATTATTAATTACCTCTAGTCGTTAAGCCACTTTGTACCAGTCGTTGCTGGGCTATGTAACAATACGTGTAGTTAAACTAGATTTTTTTTCATATTGACTTATCATTGTCTGCATCTGGAGGAGGCTGCTGTCCAGTTTCCACGCAAAGTGACACTGCGGGTGGAAGAACAAGAATCTTAAGGGTTACGGCTGCAAGAATCTTGGCAGAGTCTACAACTTGAAGAAGGTGCATGGGGCACGTCGCACGTGAGGTTGATCAAAAAGGGCGGCCAAAACGGCAGACTGCGAAGATGGTGGCTGCCACACGGGCCCAGCTGTGGTTGCATTGCAAACATTCCTTTCTGGATCAATTTGGATGGACAAGTAAAGATTTCTTTTAGATTAGGGAACCAAATGATGGACAAGTCAATTGACTTGAAAAAGTTTCACTATATATTTCTATTAGTATGGGTTAAGTCTTTGCTACAATAATGAGCCCAAGACTTTTGCAGCAACAATCATCAGAAAGAACAAAACTACATTTGAGTTGTTTATTCGTTGGATTCACGGCAATGGTCCCCGTTCTCCAACTCTCCAAGAATCGCACAGTACTCTTCCTCTAAGACTCTTCTTCTTAGGTGATTGCGGCGCAGGCTGCTATACTGTTACAGCAAGAAAAAAAAAAAAAAAGGTTGAACAATGGAAAAAAAGTTCTATGCGGCACTGGTGCTTTCTGTAGTGGACAACAGACCACTACTTGTCAAAAAAAAAGACCACTACAGATCACTGTATGTATAACCCCCTTAATATTTTTTATAAGTAATGAAAAATGTCTTTTACTGTGGGATGTCCCCACAGTCTTTTGCGTTAAAAAAAAACAGACCACTACAGACACGCCAACATTAGAGGAGAGGTGAGCAATAAGGGATTTATTAACTTTTTTATTAATACAGAATATGATTTTTTTACAATAATACAAAAGAGATTTATTAATACAAAGATGCGTAAATCTTTTACGTATTCAAGAAAAAACAATTTATTAACTCGTTAATGAAACACATGTCAACAAACACGTTCTTGATGAAACACATGTCAACAGACTTGACATGGTTTGGAGGCCTCCTAGCCGTGGACTCGCAGAATCCTGTCGTGGCCGCCATCGGCGAAGCGTGGCGGGGAGCACCGCGACAAAGCCACGACTACGGTGGACGTTGGCTCTGAAGGCACGTTGGCTCCAACAGCGCCCGACCACACGGCCGCCCGGTGTCGGGTTGCCGGGCACGAGGGAGAGGTCACACCACATGGTGCGGGTGTTCCACAGCAAGTGGTTGAGATCCCCGTGTTGGCCGCAATCGCCACCCGGGAACATGACGCGCTAGACGATGACAACGGATGCTGCTCGCCGCCACCGGGCTTCCCCCGTGCTCGCATACAAGGAGGTCAACCAGCTTCCGCCTGCCGGCCGTGTCGGGATGGACCAGGATGCGCCGTGCGACGACGACGATATTCCAGCGCTCGGCCGGGCGCATCACGAGATTCGCCCGGCGGGTGTTCAAGAAGGCCGCCAAACCCCTGTTGTAGACGCCCGCAACAACACCACTATTGCGCGCACAAGGGGCCGACCACTCGTCCGGCCTTCCCATCAGGAGCGCGAGGATAGCGGTGCAGCCGCTTGCCAACATCTCGGTCGCCAGGCAAGGGGAAGCCCTTGTCATATAACGGCTTTGACAGCTTGAGGGGAAAACGAAGGCGGAGGCCAAGCAGAAGTACGAGGCCATGTTTGGCGACATCCCTGTTGACTCATACGCCGAGTCGTTACGGGACCTCTTCCCGCCCTCGCACGCCCATGGTAGTCCCGCGAGCGACGTGGCACCTGTGCATGAGCGCCACCGCCGATCCACGGATCCGAGCAGGTGCGCACAAATAGGTTGTCTAATTCGTGAGTAATTCCCTTAGGAGGAAAGGTTTGAGAGTGACGCATAATGTAATATCTTAACCCCCGGCAACGCGCGAAAGCGCGGATGTAAAAACTCTTTTCTTAAATACAAAGATGATAAGTCTTTTGCATATTTGAGGAAAAAACTATGCTAATGTGGCAACAAAAGGGGCATTGGTTATTAATAAGGCTCACCATCTCTCCCTATTTATTTTTTTATGTATGTACTGTACATATTTATTTGAGATCTGTGCACAGCGAAACATGTTTCATTTGAAGCTGGCGTTGGGCACGTGACTAGAATTTTCTTGAGACAACGGTCTGTAAACGTGCAAATTGGACTGGGACAACACAAAGCCTTGAGCATCAGAAATCATGGTAGCACGCAGCCGCCAGGCAACGACTAAGCTAGGAATTGAAGCGGCACGGCTGGCAAAACAAGTACAGTACGTGTGTATATACACGTCAATATCAATTGAAGCTGAAGACTGGCCAGATAATCCAATTGAAAAATGACCTTGCCACTGTTGGGGAAAAAAGAGAGAATTGATGGATATATACGTACTCTACTGAAAATTAGTCAGATCCAAATGAGGGTCTTCGTTTGGCTATCGCAGTGACTGGACGTCATCAGATGGCTAGTGCTCTTGGGTCAGTCGTCGTTGCTGGACAACAGAAGAGACAGAGTTTCATCTTGCTCGAAAGATGAAACTCATTTCAGACTACCAGTCGACAGCCGTTGATAGGCCGATGTTCTGTTGTGCTAAGATGATTCAGGTAAAGAATTATAAAGCATATATCGAAGCTTTCATCTTGCCTGAAAGAAAAGCAGATCGGAGGTTATCTTGTTTGTTTCTGAAAAGAGAGAATTCTGGAAGCATAGATAGGGCTTGCTTCCAACTTTCCAAGTGAACGATGGAGACCCTTTCAGTATCAGATAACAGAGTGCTCTGCTGCACTGAAAATGACTCTCTTCATTTCTTATTGGCAAAATAGGCTGCAAATCCTACACTCCAAGTATTCCAGGATCAGGAAGGGGTGATGACTGATGAAGAAACACGACCTTCCTCTACGTACGTAGTGATATGCGCATTGCCTTTTTGAGTCTGATACAGGGTTTGGAATACGAACAGTATCTGCACAGACGCTTTTAAAACGCTTGATTTAACTTTGAATTTGCATTTTTTGGTGATTCTCATTTCTCTTGCGAGTTGAGAAATTAATTAAGAAGCAGCAGCTGAAAGTAAAGTGTGGTATATATATCAAATCAAATGATCAGCATACGAAACAAGCCGATAATAGGCGTGAGTGAGGACCTAACAAAGAATTTTAATAAGCCGATAATATGTTCATCAAAGAATTTTAATCGACCTAACAAAGAACAAACTAGTTTCATATATCTATGTGTACACTACAACTGAAGCAGCTGCTCTAGCTAAGGTCGCCTCATTGGGCGCGTTGTCGTCGTCATCTTGGTCTCACGACCAGTCACACCAGCCATTTAATTTCATTTCAGGCTGAGGATCCGATGCCGCCGCCGCATCTGTGCATGGCGCCATCGAGTACCTGCCGGAAGTGTCCGGCGTCACAAGGCACCCTTAGCACACCCGGCTGGCCGTACCCGTACCGCTGCGCCGCCATGTCCAGCAGCTCCGCGACGGAAGGGTCGCTGAGCAGCCGCACCGGTACCAGCACGCGCTCGCCATCCCCGTCCCCGCCGGCGAGTAGCAGCATCGGGACGTGCCCTCTCGGGACGACGACCTTCTCCTCCTCCACCTCGGCGGCGCCCCGGACGGGCGACGGGATTTTCCTCTTCCAGGACACCATTTCCGCTACTGCTGCGATCGAGCTAGCGATTCGGTTAAGTCGGTGGATCGTGGCTTATGCTTGTTCGTTCTGCCCGCGCTCTGGATGGTCGTCGTCGTCGTCAGCTCCGGGGAAGACGTAGGTGGGACTAGGAATTTATAGGGTGCCCCGGCAGGGTGGGCATTGCGTGGCAGGTTTGTTTGAGTGTTTGACGCGACGACAACGATCGAGTGAGATGGTCGTCGCGGCCGTCCACGGGCGGTCGTTGTCCAGTCCAAATTGAATATTTTTCGGCGACCAATTGGGGGACGCGATGGAGCCGGATGCCAGGCACCTTCCTTCGCGGGCGCGGGCACGGGCAGCGTGAGACCAAAATGGCCTGGTCCGTCGTCCGTCCGTCCGTTCGGTTCCGTCCACCGTGGTGATTTTCTTCTTCTTCGGTCCATCCAGTTTCCAGCCACCGTGGTCGGGAGGGAAATTTCGTTGAAAATCTTTTCATTCTTCTTCCAGTCCGTTTTTTGAAAAAAATCCACATCAAGGGAAAGGGTAAAAGATGGATTTGTAGCCATCGCCTACACGAATTGAATCAGCAGCGTGTGCACGTGTGGATCAAGAACACACGGCGCCCCATGAATGGACTCATGCAGTCATGCATAAAGGAAGCATCGACTGTGCATTCATTGTCCGTGAACCGTGATCGCTAGTAGATTTTTAGTTTCTGCACTAAGATTTGGTCATGTGACGTACTCGTGCAGGTCTGATGCGTACGAGATGACCAAAGTAAATGTCAGAGGATCGAGATTGAAACACGCATGTTCAACATGTACATGTGTGCCTGCAGTATGAACTAATAACCGTGCGCATTTGAACTAGGTGAATCGTGAATTCTTGTGATCGCTGTTTACTTTTCCAGATAGGTAGATAGATTTGGTCGGTCATGAGATGACCCAATTAAATGGCATGGAGACCGGAATATGCATGTTCAACATGATGCGTAGTATATGGAAGGAACGTGCGTGCTTAATTGTTTCAGGTATTCAATGTTATCTGTGGCGCTTTTGTAGGAAAAAAGTTGGTTTCGGTCAATTTCTAATTTGGACATCCATGGATTTTTGACAAATGACTTAGAAATTCAAATTTTGGCGGGGAACCATCTCTTTCTAGTTTATTTTTTTGAACTAGAGGGTATCCATTGGACATCCATGGACATCCAACTTCCACCTAATATACGTACCAAAGAAACAGTGTGTATACAAAGCGGCTCGGCTAAATGGAATATATATCCTGAAAATTGGGATCAATTGGTGTGAAAAGAAATGCCCCCATCCAAATGGAAGGTCCTGAAAACAACCCATGCCCAATATTTCCACGGCGGCTACAAACTCGTAGCTACTCCCTCGGTCTCTAAAAAGCTTGTTAGCGCCTTCTTAATGAAATACGCGCGAACGGCGCTGGAAAAAAAAAAAGCTTGTTAGCGCTTTTCGAAAAACAAATGTCGGCAATTATATATTAAAATATATAAATATTTATGTTCAGTAATTAGCATCATCGGAAAGATCTTTATGTCTAGTTTTTTAACAAATTTATTTTAAGATTTAAATGTTGCACGTATTTTCTAAAATTTAAGTCAAACTTATAAAGACGCATCTCACGGCGACAACATTTTTAGAGAGAGAGAGGAGTAGGTCTCAGATAGATCTACTATTTGACCTTAAGTCACATTCGTGTACTCATGTGTTTTTATATTCCAACTATATATATTTTCAAGTCTCCGTTCAAACGCGGACCATGCTCACGTGCGCCGGGGTCGCATACGTACGCCGCCCCGTCCGTCCCTTCGCATCCAACTTGCCATGAAGGTACACGGAGTAGAGCCTCGACACGTACAGTATTGGCGTGTCCGGTACTCACCCCCATTTCAGAGCAGACGTAATAATTGACTCACGCCTGGATTTCTCTTGGATATACTTCGATTTCCTCCCCATCTATTAAATGCATAAAAAAATTAGCAACTTTTAAATAAAAATAGTCATATTTTATCATATTATTATTAGATAGGTAAAGATTGTTAGATTCTATAATACACAGTATATATGCTTTCGTATTATACTTGATTAATAGTATGACATAAAATTTAGTTAAACATAATGTGTTTGTTTCGAACAAAAAAATAATGTTTTTTTTTTTTTGACAAATCTGGAGGGACCTAAGTCCCTACAGTACTTTATTAGAAAAAAGGTTCAATCCATTACAAATCAGGGCAAGGAGAGAAAAAAAAACAAAACAGATACAACCTCTGAGAAAACCCCTTCAAGAGACAAAGAAGGAGATGAAAAAAACTAAGAGTTGTTTGACACATTAATCTAGGTTCTAAACCCATTCTAAAAAAAAAAAAAAAGATGCTTTGTTATGAAGTTCTCTTTGCAGTTTTGCACATTCCACTGAACTCCGTTGAAGATTAGGTTCCTTGCCTTCCAGATGGCCCAGCACATCAGAATGGCTACTTCCATGAAAAAAGGATTGTTTAGCTAAAACTTTATATGATCAACCACTTTAGGAAAAGCATTACCAGGCGAAAGCTCAATCCCCATCAAATTCCAACATGCTGCAGTGAAAGGACATCCAACAAAGAGATGAATAACAGATTCTTCCACAAGATTATTATAGAAAACACAAGTGTAGGAGTCCAAATGTATGTTTCTTCTTCTTAAGATGTTCTTGGTGCTCAACCTATCTTTGCAAAGAAGCAAAAAGAATACTTTGTGTTTTGGTTGATAGTTGCTTTTCCAGCACCATTTGAAAGCCTGATGCACTACTGTATGCCCCATAAAAAACCTATAAGCTTTGGCGGAAGAATAAGAACCAGAGCCCCAACAATACTGCCACCTATCAGGGTTTTCATTGAGTTCAACAAAGCTCATTAGCTCCTGAAGAACCTGCATTTGGTCAAAAGCAATCAGGGAAAGGTGGAGCTGAAAATGATTTGTGAAGTCATCTTGACTGAAACATTTTTCTACTGTGATCTTTTTATTCTTGACATAGAAGAGCAGTCCAGGGAACTCTTGGGCCAAAATCTGATCAGACCATTTATCATGCAAGAAAAAAGAGGATTTATCATCACCAATCTGTGGTCTTGCTAACATTTTGAAATCAGGGAGCAATTTGATATTATCCCTCCACCAAAAAGAGCCTTTCATTGTGTGGTTTGGGAGTTTGCCATTTTTGTAATGTTTTTCCCACACAAGGCTCACCCAGGGTATGTCCACCAAAAAGAATTTATGTCAAAAAAAAGTTGTTTTTATTGAGGATATATATTTGTAATTAATTACATTTTTTAGATATGTAATTTACATTTTTTTATATTGGTAGTTTACATTTCGGTGTATATAGAGTAAGAAGCAACCAAGAAATTAAGATCCGCTACTCCTTCCGGTCATAAGAAAAAAAAACGAAGTGGTGGTCAAAACTGACACAGCAGAATCAGACCGTGGACAAATTTAAATAGTCATGTACTATGTGCATAATATACGTAGAAAATTATATATATGCTTATCAAGAATTAATTTAGCAAAGATCCATCAAACAAGAAGCAAAAGGTAATAATCTGGCATTGCATTCCATGTTGTGTCTATCACATCGACACAATTAACATTTAGCAGGATGTCCACACTTATTATTAGGCAGTAATAATAGCCAGTGAATTCTCAATTAAAAATTTAGAATAAAAATAACATCATAAAAATAAGAGTTCTCAAGCGTTCTTAAACCTTGAAGCCCTCTTGGTTTTAGTCTAGGAGAGAAGTTATCAGATATTCAATTTTAAACGTTGCCACATGGGGTAATCATAATTTTGTGGATAATCTATATCCACATTTTAAATAGCGGGCTATGAAAAAAAATAGTGTCAGGCTTTTTCTGGGCGCTATAGCGGCAGCTACGCAATAGCGCGCCAGCTGCTTCTTTGCCGCTATTGCGTGAATAGTGGCGCTATAGCCTTGAATAGCGGGCTATATAGCGAATAGCGGCGCTATAGCGCGACTAGCGGCGCAACTAGCGCGCAATAGCGGCACGGATAGCGCCAATAGCGGCGCAATAGCGCCAATAGCGCGAAAAAGTGCAATAACGTCGCGGCAGATGTTTCTAGCCGCTATAGCGGCGCTATAGCGCGCTATTTAAAACATGGATCCATATACATCAGATTTTGTCGATTCTATACCCTACCCCGCATCCATACACTCAGATTTAGATTATTCATATCCACAAGAATATTAAAGCTCTTCTCCATATCCTCAAAATTTAAGTAGAACGGATCAGCATAGAGAAGTATCGATGTCACATTCACCTAGTCTTCAAACGTGGTGAAATTGTCAGTTGAGCGGAGGTTCAAGCAACAAGACAATGCAATTAGAGATTGGATTTATGGGAAGCCGTGTCAGTACAAGATAGTCATTGATCTCTAAGAACATCTCTAATACATACCGCATAATAGAAATAATCATGCATCAGAACCTCACATGATCTTTGGAGTTTACGCATAAGATTAGCTCTTAACCGAGAGATAATTTTCCTCCCTCTTCTATTAAAATATAAAATAGTAAAATTTGAGTTAGTCTATAAGTCAAGTTTTGAGGTGCCCTCGTTAACTTGAGCGCTCGCTAGTGAGTTCGTTTTGTACGTCTTCTCTTCCACATCATACAAAATGTATGACGCAAGCTATCAATTTCAATAGTTTGTTGGACAATCCCTAGGATCTACTCCCTACGTTCCAAAATTTAATGGTTATATCAAACTCTGAGGACTCAATCAATCTTAAATTTCACTAGATTTATAGAAAATAGGTTTATTATGAAAAATCTATTATGCGATTAATCTAACTCTATCTATTTGTTTTTTATAAATATTAATACATTTTGTATATTTAGTATAACTTAATATTGACTCATTAGATATGAAATGAGCATTTATTTTTAAACAGAGAGAGTATAGTCTATCTATTAAAAAGAGGTCATGCATGCTGGCTGTCCCAATCCTTTATTGCTGCCACAATGACGACATGTTCATGCCAATCCTCTTCTTTTATTTGTGTCAATGTGAAAAGAAACTCTCAGCATCATGGGAAGGACTATACTTTGTTTATGTCAATAGAAAGGCTTTTTTCTTCTGGGAGTATACGTGTAGTATTTTGTTGTGGACTAAGAGCTAGCGACACAGAGCTAATGATAGTAAATTAACAAGTACTTTCTGGTGTTACGTTACGTTTACTACAGTTATAAATTATAAGTCAATCTGCTTCCATCATCACAATATATAGAATTGAATAAGAAATATAGAATCCAATGGATGAAATCAATCAATATAATAAGAGATATCTTGAAGAACAAACTAATCGTGTAGTAGGATTGTCTTTGTATACTACAAGCTACTAAAAGCTAAGCTAGGTCGCCGACTCGCCGCACGGGGGGTGTGCTTTTTTCCCCTCAGTGCTCAGCTAGCAGCCAGAGATCTTCTTCACGCGAAGCTGATCCCGATGCATCTCTGCATGGCGCCGTCGAGGACCTGCCGGAAGTGGCCGGCGTCGCAGGGCACCCTTAGCACGCCCGGCTGGCCGTACCCGTACCGCTGCGCCGCCATGTCCAGCAGCTCCGCGACGGAAGGGTCGCTGAGCAGGCGCACCGGCACCAGCACGCGCTCGCCTTGCTCTCCGTCCCCGCCGCCGGTGACCATGGGCACGTGCCCTCTCGGGACCTTCTCCTCCTCGTAGACGCCGGCGCCGGACACCGCACGCCCGGGCGACCTGCTGCCGTTCTTCCTCTTCCACGCCATATGGCCACCGGCCGGATGTTAAATTATTTGCCCGGCCGATCGACGCCGACGAGCGAGATCGCTCGATCTAGCTAGCTCGGCGCTGCACTGGGAGCTCCTGGGGCGACTGGGCGAGTGATGATTGGATCGCGTCTTCCTTCGGTCCTGGACTAGCTCGGTCGTGTGAGCTGCGGAAAAACGAGCGAGAGCTGGCTGGATTTAGGGCAGTATCAATGGAAGAAACTGACATGTTTTTCATAGTAAAAGAAATTACCTATAGAAATCATTCTTCACAGTGGTAGTTTCTTCGAGTAATAATTATTTTGTCTTTCTCTCTCCCAATTCCACCAATGGGGAGAGTTGCATTAACCCCATAGAAACTAGTGGTTTCTCCCCAATGGCAAATTTATGGTTTCTTGTGCATTGGGTCAAGAGAAGAAACCATTTCTCCATGAAACCATTTCTATGATTTTTGCTCTCTTTCCTCATTAATTAGGCTGTCACATCATCATTTTGTTTAGTTGGCAAGTCATTTAATAGAGATGGAAGAAACCGACACGTTTTCCATAGCAAAAAGAAATCACCTATAGAAACCATTCTTCACAAGTGGTAGTTTCTTCGAGTAATAATTATTTTTTTTTCTCTCTCCCAATTCCACCAATGGGGAGAGTTGCATTAACCCCATAGAAACTAGTGGTTTCTCCCCAATAGCAAATTCATGGTTTCTTGTGCATTGGGTCAAGAGTAGACATGGTTTCTCCATGAAGAAACCATTTCTATGATTTTTTGCTCTCTTTCCTTCATTAATTAGGCCGCCACATCATCATTTTGTTTAGTTGGCAAGCCATTTAATAGAGATAGAAACTATCATTAATACATCATTGGGAGTGCCCTTATAGGGTTGGATTGGAAACTGGAACGAGCGCGGCGGCTTCGCGGCGGGCGGGGGTTTATGACAGTTGCGTAATCTTTTGACCGAGCTGGGACCTCTCATCGATCTCCTCTCTGTGCCAGTCCAAATTGTTGACCTGGACAGATCATCTCGGAGTCTATCGCTATCATAGTTAATTCTGTCAATTCGGAAAAAATAAATCATGGTTTAGCGAAGCTAGGTTCGCTGTATGGTTGAACACAGGGGTGGTTGAATATGGCTCTGGACCGATCGGGAGCTAACGTGTATTGTATGCAGCCTTACACACACAGGTGAGCCATCGTTCACTGATCCAATTTATCGTGACTGACGAGGATAAACGTTTCCGTGTGTGTACATAATGAACGTTTCCGTGCGTGTGTGTTGACAAGACACGGTAGTATAAGGAAATGTTAACTTCTTCATTCAATAGCTGGTGTTGCAGAAGTTACCGCTAGCCGGCCGGCTTCGTAGAACACACAGGGCGTCACAAGTACTGACGAATTAACTAGCGCGCTAGGTACATCACATGCATATATGGCGGCTACGTACTCGACTGATGATCGATATGGTGGTTGCTCCACGACACCACGGACAAGGATCATCGGAGCACATGTATGATGGCACACCACCCGCTCTAACCACACAAATGTCAGAAGAAACAAGAGCGAAGGTGCCGGCGGCGCGGTCTTTGCCATTTTGGCAGCAAATGAAGCTGCTAAATTCCTGCGGCGGCTACTTGTAGTTGTATAGATTGGCGTCCCTACCACCACGCATCATAACGACCACATGGACCGACACGACATGGATCTCGGGTGCTCCTGACGACCTTGACGTCGTTGGCGTCGTTGGCGACGTGACAGTCAGGCGAGCTGGCTCCCTCGGACCATCGTGACGATCGACTTTGGAGGCCGATAGATGCCGTCGTACGTGCCCGCGGTTTCGCAGCACCTGCGCCTGCCGCATCTGTCCAATTCCACGTGGTGTTCCAGCGTCTGCGAAGACTTGGTCTGGGTGGGCTACTGGGACCTGTTGGGCCTGAATACATGCGAAGAAGATCGGGAGGCATCTCGGCCCGTCGGCATATGTCCAGCCGGAACGGTAGTGCCAGCTTAATTTACTATATATATATATACCAATCATAATTAATTGGAATAATTCATATATGCAATTTCTATGGTTTAATTGTGGAATTTTTTATGGTGAACTAATTATTGCAACTGTAGTAAAATTTTCTACTCACTAGATCATGTATAACTTAGTTATTTATATTTATTTAAATTTAACAAGCACAAACCCTAAATAAATATATAACTAAGTTGTACATGATCTAGTGAGTGAAATTTTACTACGGTTTAAGCCAACATAATTAGGCCACCATAGAAATTTCACCACAACTGGGCCAATGAAACTACATTTATGAATTATTCTAATTAATTGTATATTAGTGTATATCTAAATCTATTTCTATAACACAATTTTTTTTACTAAAACATATCATATTATATATTCACTGTCTATATATACACATGTGGAGTCCAACAAAACTGTTTTTTTTTATTTTATGATTTTTTTTTGTGATTTACTATGATTTTTTGAAGATTAAACCAAAATAAATAAAAAAAAAAGAAAAATACAAAACCACCTTAGGGAGGTACAACACACAGCTCGAAAAAGTTGAGGAAGATGATTTGCCCGGTTTTTTGCGGTTCAAGTAGGAAAACTGAACTTTTGCAAAAGTTCAAGCAGGAAAAGTGGAGTTTTTCCTCTTCAATACCTTTTATTTTTCTTTTCGCGCTCTGATATAAGCGGATCCCTAAGGTATTCCTAGCTTAACTTCTATCCTGCTACGACAATGACAAGAAGCTTGAAGAAAAAAGATGCAGACTGGCTACACCGAACCTCCTAGTATATATTATTATTGCGTCGGTACTTGAAAGAGCCTAAAAACATGAAAATCAATTTTAGGGATAGATAGACAAAGAAACAATCATCATAGAAGAAGGTAAGCATCTTCTACGACAAAAAAAATGAAATGAATGAGAAGAAGGAAATATGATGGTCAAATAGGGTTTAGGGTAGGATGATCACTTTAAATAGCTAGCCTAAATATATAATAGAAAGAGAACAAAATGGGTGGAAAAAGATGAAAATGACAACAAATCAAAGCCAAGGTTCCAGTGTTAAGCCTGAGACGATGATATGATTAACATAATGATATCTATCTGGTTTTATAAATATTAATACTTTTTTTATATATTTATTAGATCTTATGGTTGATTCATCAACATATATGAGATTGAGTATCTATTTTGAGAGAGAGAGAGAGAGAGAGAGAGAAGAGTAGTGGTCTTTAAAAATAGAGTCATGCTGTCTCAATCCTTATTGCTGCCAAAATGACGACACACATGTTCATGTCAATCCTCTCCTTTTATCTGTGTCACTGTGAGAAGAAACTATCAGGATCCGTAGAAGGGTTCTTTTCTGGGGAGTATGGAGTACGTTTTTTTTTTTTTTTTTGGTTTGTTCTGGACTAACGCAGCTAACGACAAAGAACAAGCTCTGGTGCGGTGTTGCGTTACGTTTACTTATTTCTGCTTCCATCATCACAAATACAGAATTGAATGGATGAAATCAATCACTATAATAATATACAAGCTACAAGCTAGATCGCCGCACGGGGTTGTGCTTTTCCCCTCAGTGCTCAGCTCTAGCACAGAGCCAGATCTTCTTCACGCGAAGCTGACCCCGCATCTCTGCATGGCGCCGTCGAGGACCTGCCGCCGGAAGTGTCCGGCGTCGCAGGGCACCCTTAGCACGCCCGGCTGGCCGTACCCTGTTACCATCCCTCATCCAGGGGATCCAGAAGCCCAGCCCAGAAGAGTACCAAGGAAGAAGTCCAGACCGTCTAAACTACAAGGCCCTGAATGGGTTTGTAACATCTGTAAGGCAAGACCCCTAGTGAGTAAGGCCCAGGTCTGCCGGCGACCAGGGTATTGAGGAGAACTCATCCATGAACTCGGTAAACCTAAAGTTTGAGGAAGGGAGACGCCGGCGCCGGACCCCGCGCGCCCGGGCGACCGCGACCCACTGCCCCCAAGACCGGTTCTTCCTCTTCCACGCCATGGCCTGGACCGGGATGATGTTGCAGCGCGTAAGGCGCTCGGAGGACTAGTGGGAGCTAGGGGGAGATGATTGGATCGCGCCGTTCTTAGCTAACTGATGATTGGATCGCGCCACTTCTTCTTGGGCTGGGTCGTCAGCTGCGGGAAAAGGAGCGAGAACTGGCTGAATTTATAGGGTTGGATGGAGCTAGGAGGACGCGAGCGCGCGCGGCTTCGCGGTAGGCGCCGGTGATAGGATTTACTACGGCAGTTGCAGAATCTTTTGACCCAGCTGGGTACTTTCCACTGTGACAGTCCAAGATGTTGACCTGGGCAGAGGCCATCATGATCATGGAGAGTCTACCATGGTTAACTGATAGTTGAACACAAGGGTAGAGACGACGATCATGATCCTATGTTCTAGGTCCTCGACAATGTGATGTCAGTCACAGTGATGTCTAAATTAGAGCTCTTACCGGAGAGGATTGAGGCTTCTGGCCTTCAGGACCTCATGTTACAGTAGTGTATGATGCTAGCGCCTACCACCCGCCGCCGCATTACTCGATCCGCGAGCTCATCCGGTTGGCCGCCGCGGCGCCCATCCGCAGTGCTTCGAGTCCGACCGCCCAATGGGCACCGTGGAAGAACGAGTACACGGGTGAGGAACTATGGGTCGGTCACGACCCGGTTCCAACCCCGCCAATGGTACGTTTGGTCGCTCATCTCATCATCCCTCGCTCCAATTCAATGCCCATGTTCCCGATAACCAACCTCCCGATCCCAAGCCCTTCAACCAGCTTCCACCACAATCTCACCATCTATCTCCACGCTTCCACCCATCACCTCAAATTCACCACCCCACACCGCTAGATTCACAGCCAACGATACCCACCCTACCCTCCCTACTCTACTCCATATACCACCGAATCACCTCACCACTTCCCGCCTAGGCAATCTCCCTAAGATTCAATTTCCACAATTCGATGGTTCAACCCCACAGCTCTGGATTACCCAAGCCGATTCCCACTTTGACATGTACTTTGTGGACACTGCAATGCGGGTGAGAGTTGCCACGACCCATTTTACCGGCACCGCTAAGCGTTGGTTGCAGTCCGTGGTCCACAAACTGAATTCGCCGACCGCCAACCTTTTGTGCCATGATTAGAGAGCGTTTTTGTAGAGATCAGCATGAATACCTCTTACGCCAATTGTTCCAAATCAAACAAACAGCCTCAGTCCAAGAATATGTTGACAAATTCGTTGATCCGATAGAGCAACTCTCTTCCTATACCCCAAACCCAGATAACTTATCATATGTCACTCGTTTCATTGATGGGCTTAGAGATGATATTCGTTCGTTGTTCTCGCTCATAGCCCGAAAGTTTGGATCTTTCGCTATTTCTTTGGCCTTGAAACAGAAGAGGCAAAGTGGAGCCACCGAGGCGTTAAGGATTATCGGAGAACCGACTCTTTTCCGGCCGAGCACCGTGATTCGTGGGATCTCGCTCCACCTCCTCTTGCCCTTGCGGTTTACCCCGTGCCAAGCTTAGGGGATGACAAGCGGTGCCGATACTGCCGCCCGGATCAACGCCGCAGGCGTGCCTATTGATGATCGACACGGTCCCTCGTCAGAATTATCGCAAGGCCGGGAGGCTTATGCATGCGCTGCGGTGCGAAATGGCATCGGGGGCCACAAGTGTGCACCCAACATTTGATTCATGCACTTCAAGAAGTCCGGAATGTATGTCAAGAATTTTTGATGAAGATGAAGCGGAGCAGAAAGAAGAAGAACACGAAGACTCTCGGCCTCCCAGAAACCGCCCTTTACATGAGAGCTGCGGCTGCCGAGGCTCCATCAATCCATCCTAGAACATTGCGGTTCGGTGGCACCATCCAAGGGCATTCTCGGAGTATATTGATTGACTGGGCAAAGACAAACTCATTCTTGCACTTCGAAGTTCGCTTCACTTACGTCGGTGTCAAGCCCTCGTCCCTCACCATCTTCGAGACAGATTGCCAATGGCAGCACAGTACCTTGTGAGCTGCAAATAGAGTGTGCTGAATGGTCTGTCCAGGGATTCACTTTTCATTCTACACTCAAGCTAATCCCTTTGGGCAGTTTTGACATGATAGTGGGTATGGACTGGTTACATGCTTTCTCACCAATGAAGATTCACTGGGCAAAGAAGTGGATTCAGATTCCTTATGGTCCTCATCGGGTGATGTTGCGGGTATATCTTTCCTCGGACTCGAATGTTCTATGGTGCGGCTCTACCGGTGGACATGGCGTAGCGGCTTGATGAGATTGCGGCACAACCTGCAGAAATTCAGCAACTCATAGCTCGGTTCAAGGAGCTTTTAAGCCAAGCCGACCGAGTTGCCTCCTCGCCGTGCTTGTGATCATTCAATTCCGTTATTGCCCGGGGTGTCACCTGTTGCTGCTCGACCATATCGGTACTCGCCAGTCCTCAAGTCAGAAATCGAAAAACAAGTTACTGAATTGCTACAGTCGGGTTTCATCAGGCCTAGCAAGAGTGCATTTTCTTCTCCTGTCCTATTGGTCCGCAAGAAAGACGGTGACTGGCGCATGTGTGTTGACTACAGGCAGCTCAACGCATTGACTGTCAAAACTAAGTTTCCTATACCAGTCATTGATGAGCTCCTTGACGAACTTGCGGGCGCAAAGTGGTTTTCCTGTCTCGATCTCAGGGCAGGGTTCAACCAGATTAGACTAGCCCCCGGGGAGGAGCACAAAACGGCATTTCAGACGCATTGGGGGCAGTTTGAGTACATGGTCATGTCCTTCGGACTCACTGGGGCACCCAACTCTTTTCAGGGAGCGATGAATACAACTCTACACCCCGTGCTCCGCAATTGTGCCATCGTCTTCTTTGATGACATTTTAGTCTACAGACTCCACTTATGAGGAACACCTCCAACATCTTCAGCAAGTGTTCGAGCTGCTCTCCAAAGACCAATGGCTTGTCAAACTTTCCAAATGCCGTTTTGCTCAGCAGTCCATAGCCTACCTTGGACATGTAATCAGTGATCAGGGGGTGTCAACCGATCCATCCAAGATCAAGTCAGTGGAAGAGTGGCCGCTTCCTCAAGATGTGAAGCAATTGAGAAGCTTCTTGGGCCTCGCGGGGTACTACCGCAAATTTGTACAACACTATGCAGTCATTGCTCGGCCTCTGACAGATTTGCTCAAAAAAGGGTCTCTGTTTATCTGGACTGCTACACACACACCGAGTCATTTGAGGCATTAAAGCATGCCCTCGTAATCGCACCGATTCTCGCTCTCCCCGACTTTCGAAGCCATTTCAACTCCAAACCGATGCAAGTGAATTTGGAGTCGGGCTTTTTCTTTGCGGATTCGGTCACCCATTGGCCTATGTCGGCCAAGGCCTTGGGTCCTCGTTCCGGGTCCGTCCACTTACGAGAAGGAGTTCTTGGCTATCCATGTGGCTATTGATCAATGGCGTGCCTACCTCCAGCACAATGAGTTTACCATCTTCACCGACCAACGTAGCTTGATGCATATCACAGACCAGCGGCTCCACACCCCTTGGCAAATGAAGCTCTATACCAAACTCATTGGTCTCCAGTTCAAAGTTGTTTACAAACCAGGTACCGAACCTTGCTGGCCGATGCGCTTTCTCGACACCGGCTCCTCGACACTTGCCAAGCAATTTCTTCGCTTCTCCAACCCGGGTTAGGCGATGTGGCCGGGCTATGATCCGGACCCCTTCTCTAAAAAGTTAGTGCAGAGCCGGTTAATAACTCGGCACATCCACCATATTCTCTCTCTCATGGTCTGATCATGGTTAAGGACCGAGTCTGGGTCGGCAATAACCCCAAGCTGCAGGAACGTATCATCCAAGCTCTCCACTCCAGCGCATTGGGCGGGCATTCGGGTTTCCCTGTAACTTATGGCCGCATCCGGAAGTTATTTGCCTGGACAGGGATGAAGACCATGATCAAAGAATTCGTTGCATCCTGTACAACTTGTGTGCAGGCAAAGCCCGATCGTGCAAAATATCCCGGACTTCTCTCTCCTTCGCCGTACCGGCTCGGTCTTGGCAAGTCATCACTATGGACTTCGTGGAGGGCCTCCCAAGATCTGGCAATGCTAATTGCATATTGGTTGTTGTTGACAAGTTCAGTAAGTTTGCCCACTTTATACCATTCTTTGCACCCCTTTACGGTACCTTTCGGTGGCCTACGTATATTCTTGGACCACATCTATCGCATTCATGGTATGCCTGCATACATTGTCTCCGACCGGGATCCTATCTTCACTAGTAATTTTTGGAAGGGGCTTTTCCGGGTGGCTGATACTGTCTTGTGCAAGAGCTCTTCATACCACCCTCAGTCCGATGGACAGACCGAGCGCGTCAACCAATGCCTCGAAACCTATCTTCGCTGCTTTGTCCACTCGTGCCCGCGGAAGTGGATCAAGTTTCTCAGTTTGGCGGAGTACTGGTACAATACAAGCTGGCATTCTTCTCTGGGATTCTCTCCATTTGAGGTACTGTTCGGCCACCCTCCTCGCCACTTTGGTCTAACTCCGTTTGAAGCTTGTGAGGTTCCAGCTCTGGACTCTATGCTGGCCGAGCGCTCCACCATCTTGGAACTGGTCGGCGACACTTAGCTTCGTGTCGAGCAACCGTATGAAGCAAAGGAAGGACAAGAAGCGCTCGGATCGTATCTTTGAAGTTGGTGATCAGGTCTACCTCAAGCTGCAGCCGTACATCCAGTCGTCGCTCGCACCTCGCGCCCACCAGAAGCTCTCCTTCCGCTACTACGGGCCGTACAAGGTCTTTTGGAGAAGATCGGTGCGGTGGCGTACAAGCTTGATCTTCCGGCTTCCTCGACAGTCCACCCCGTCTTCCACGTCTCCTTGTTGAAGCCGGCGCCGTCCACAAAGTACCCTCTACATGCGGCTGTACCAGAGGTGGAGGATGGCCTGCAAGTCCCTGAAGCCGTTCTCCAACGTCGACTTCACCCTCGCCCGGTCCGGTGCGGTGGAGCGATTCTTGCCGATCAAGTGGTCGGGGCTCGGCAACGACTGGCAACATGGGAAGATGATGAAGCCATCAAGCATTTGTTTCCATTTGCCCGGCCGAGGGGCCGGCCTCGTCGCAAGGGGGAGGGAATGTTACCATCCCTCATCCGGGGGATCGAAGCCCGACCCGTAAGAGTACCAAGGAAGAAGTCCGGACCGCCTAAACTACAAGGCCCGAATGGGTTTGTAACATCCGTAAAGGCAAGACCCGCTAGTGAGTAAGGCCAGTGCGAGAGAGAGTACTTAGGACGTGAGGGTATTGAGGAGAACTCATCCATGAACTCGGTAAACCTAAAGTTTGAGGAAGGGAACCGCCGACACCGGCAGGCGGGCGAGTGTCTGCGTCGTGTGAGAGTTTGGGTGCTCGCCGGGCGGCGCGGGTGTTAACATACCCGTACCGCTGCGCCGCCATGTCCAGCAGCTCCGCGATGGAAGGGTCGCTGAACAGCCTCACCGGCACCAGCACCCGCTCGCCATGGTGATCTCCCCCGCTGTCCTCCCCGCCGGCGACCAGCATCGGGACGTGCCCTCTCGGGACCTTCTCCTCCTCGTAGACGCCGGCGCCGGACCCCGGACGCGCGCCCGGGCGACCGCGACCCACTGCCCCCGTTCTTCCTCTTCCACGCCATGGCCTGGACCGGGATGATGTTGCAGCGTAAGCTCTCGGAGGACTAGTGGGAGCTAGGGAGATGATTGGATCGCGCCGTTCTTAGCTAACTGATGATTGGATCGCGCCACTTCTTCTTGGGCTGGGTCGTCAGCTGCGGGAAAAGGAGCGAGAACTGGCTGAATTTATAGGGTTGGATGGAGCTAGGAGGGAGCGGCGCGCGGCTTCGCATGATGGCGCCGGTGATAGGATTTACTACGGCAGTTGCAGAATCTTTTGACCCAGCTGGGTACTTTCCACTGTGACAGTCCAAGATGTTGACCTGGGCAGAGGCCATCATGATCATGGAGAGTCTACCATGGTTAACTGATAGTTGAACACAAGGGTAGAGACGACGATCATGATCCTATGTTCTAGGTCCTCGACAATGTGATGTCAGTCACAGTGATGTCTAAATTAGAGAGAGAGAGAGAGAGAGAGGATTGAGGCTTCTGGCCTTCAGCACTCATGTTACAGTAGTGTATGATGCTAGCGTTACAAAATTCAGGAGCGACGTTGCAGAGAGAAGGATTCGGTGCTACTAGTTGATTAGAGTATTTGAAAGGGAATAGAGACTACAAAAGCGTGACATGGATGACTGTCCACCGTCCCAGTCTTGTCTTAATTTGGCGTTTCTTTATTTCTATAAGCTAGACCCATAACATCATGCATGCTCAAAAGCTACTACTTCGGGAGCGTTTCGTGCCATTTTTCATCTATGCTGGATCCTATTTTTTTTAGGCATCACTCCACGCTGTATATAAGGTAATAGTGAAATCATAATATCTCCCAGCTATGCTAATTATTTGTTTATGATGAGTGGGTGATCAATCACTACTGGAGTCAGCCCCTTTGTCGAGTGTCATGGGCACTCGGCAAGGCGCACTCCGCAAAGCCGCCTTTGGCCAGGGAACGGTGACGACAGCCTTTGCCGAGTGACCGACGTACGTCTTGCACTCGGTAAAACCTCAAGCCTTTGCCGAGATATAAGAGTGAGAAGTGATGACGAGATAATGGTCACCAAACAACCTTTAGTGACATATTTTTTTGAGAAATCCTTTAGTGACATATTTAACAAGTTAATAGTGTGTGTACTGGTCTAGGGTCATCCAAAAGCCAAGTATATATTGAGCCTGCATGCATCTGGCCATTTGTGTTGCAGTTCCCTGTCATGTTACCAAACCACATACTCCTAGGTTCAAAAAAAAAAAAACTCCTATACATAGAACCAACTCAGTCCTCGTTAAATTGAGGAACGAGTCTCGAACCTCTCTTATATACATGACGATTAATGAACCCATGGCTGATGAGTCAATCCTCAAATCAAACACATAAGTCTTCCGCGCGCAACATCTTAGGGTAAGCATGCATCATGTCCTCCATGTGTGTGTAACACTACAATTTCACTAGGATGCATTTAGTAGGTACGTAGTAATAAATTTTGAATACTAAAATATATATAGCACGTCACTAGAACCAAAAAAAAAAAAAAAAAAACTGCTGGTTGTGAATCGCTGATGATGACCGGTGTCGCATAAGTTACCGCTAGCCGGCTTCGTAGAACGCATGAGCGTCACACTCGCGAAGAACTAGCTCGTTTGCAACAGACCCAGTCATGGCGGCTACAACCTACAGTACGAGTGAGTCGTGACAGATGTGGTGGTTGCTCGACGACACGACGGACAACAACGCTCGGCCCAGCGCCACCCACACACAGCAGTGAATATTCCTGCGCAGCTAAGCTACAGCGAGAATTACCTCCTGCGTGTGGATCACATATGCTTGGATGCTCGTGCTCCATTTCGAGTCGTTGGCGACGTGACAATCAGCTAGCCGGCTCGCTCGGACCAGCTGATGGACTCGAGTTTGCCGAGCGCCGAGCGTACGAGCGGCCGTTGCTCCAGCCTCCAGTTGCAGTTTTTGCGTGAGTCGTGCCCGCGGTTTCGCTGCTTTCGCGGCGACTGCCGCATCATCTTGTGCCCCACGTGGTATATTTCGGTCGGCGTTTGAGGAACCTTGGTCTGGGCTACTGAACCTGTTGGGCCGTGGCGAGGCCCATCAAGATAGCCATTGTCGGAGGAACTTACAGTCTGACCTTGGGCCTGCCGTTCAGTTACCTACATTTGCTTTCTTCCAATATAAAGCGGCCCGTGAGGTATTGCTAGCCTGATGCAAGTTGATTTGTTAGTAGCCCTCTATGAGCATGATGATGGGTCATGGAATAATCCAAGTCCATCCTAAAACAATGGGTTTTGCTAGTGTGTATAGGACGAATGTCTATAATTTATGGCCCTATAAACTCAGTGTTCAGCATCATATCCAATCACAGACAAACATAAATGTCTAAAGCAACCAGTACCAGCAGTGCACAAAGACCAAAAAGCCCTTCTCAAAAAAAGAGAGAGACCAAAACGGTGGCATACTCTCTGGCTACCAGCAAGCCATGCAGATGCAGTGGCGGAGGCAGGAATAAATTTTAGGTGTGGCGAACACACTACTAGATGATCATCTTTTAAGGAATACCGGGAGTTGTCTAGTCACCATGGATCGGGTTTTTTTTTTTACATTATGTAAATATATATCCCAAAATTAAAATATCTCACTAAATAAAGATGCAAATTGGCTAAAAGGCTATCTACTTGTCTCGTTGTGCCATCGTTGATCGTTGCACAATTGTACTCGGCCAAACAAACATTGCAACCGCGCATCCGACCGGCCGCTACGCCGAGATGCCAGTAGCCGCAAGTGTCTACTGGCCACTGTGAACGCTGCGAGATGACGTTCTGGCACTGGTTGCTGGCCAGGGCTATGGCACCAAGTTGGCGATTGCCACAACATCGCATTTTGCTTGATTGTGTACAGTCGCGCTACAGCCAGGGGAACGGAACAAGGTAAATGTGAAGCATAGAACGAGACACATCGGTAATCTAATTGACGTATTTGCTTCTCTTTGCCGGGTTTTGGATCACCACAGGTCCATCAGCGCCAAACAAAAGACTCAGCAGTGTCACCTCATATTTTTAACATGTATATATATACATATATTGTATATACTTTGTCTTCTGTGTAGAATTTAGGTGTGGCGGCTGCCAGACCTCGCCAGATAGTTGGCTCCGCCACTGAAGCCATGCCTTTAACATGGCAATAGATATCGCACAAGACGATATGCTGGGCAAGCGAGCGCAGCAGCAATTGGCTAGACATGGTTTGCACAACACCCGACATGGCGACATGTATGTTGCAAGCACTCCAACATAAAGTTTGGTTAGAGGGACTTTTTTTTTTAAGTTGGAACTAAAGAAATCCTAGTCCGTAAAAAACCAAATATGAGACACTTTTTTTTTTTTTATCTTTTTAGTCAAAAGTCCTTAGAAGATCCTCATTTTGAGTCTTTTTCTAAAAGTTCCTAGGACTAAAAGAAGTCCTAGGGCTACTTAATTAAACATGGCTTAAGTCAATCATGCAGCAGCAACAAATAATTAAGCCTAGACTCATCTATTGGTATCAAGTACTCCCTCCATCCAAAAATCTCCGTCGTTTTAGCATTTTTTTTTCCAATAATCTCCGTCGTCTAAGGATATTACGGTGGTCTTGCATGCGTGTGACTCCTAGGATACTAGGCCGTTGCCTTCCCATTTGCTACTCGCGTCTTGCATGCCCGCATGCACAGTGCGGGAGAGGTCTGGTTGGATGCGTATTAAATGAAGAACAACGTGGCTCGTGGCTGCTGCACTCACCTTCCTTGGTCACTGCACCGAACAAGAATACGCTGAAGATTTTTGGATGGAGGAGTATACCTTTGCCTTGATCTCCTGCTTTGCTCCTTTCTTCTCATGTGAGCTTGAGATCATGCACATGTCCACCATGCATGTAAATGATCTTGTGGCCATCACCTCCTATATAGCTATGTTGCTCCATCTTGGTTACATTGCCAACCTTAGCTTATATTCACTTAATGCAAAGGTTAGCAACTAGTCATCATCTTAATTATCAAAACCAAACAAGAGCTTTCAACATGTTGACCGGGCTAATTGGTCGGATGTGATATTTTCTTGGGTCTCTCATCTGCTTGATGTATAAAGCCAATCAACAAATTTTATTTTTATTTTAACAAGTTGTCATAAAAACATTTTTTTGGATGGAACTCTCAATTTTTAATTTGTTTTGGGTTGAAGAACTGGACAAGCAAGCAAATAGATGAGCCACTCACTTTTGGGTCTTCACTTATTGAGCGCTCCGCAAGCCACTACTCTTCTCAGGAAGTCTTCTGGTATGATGGAGGCCAAGCACATCGACAACAAACATGCTGGCCTATCTTGTATAGTAGTACTAGTATCGCGCCCGTGCGTTGCTACGGGATAATTATTATTTTTTACTAAAACAAATGGATCGCATGATAAGATAACAATATTGTTAAATCAAATAGCGACATTAAACGGACATTTAATTCAAAACACAAAGTTCCTGCAAAATTGTCCAACTCTTCGAACATAGCTGAATCCCAACAACCTAGGCGTACAGGCAAACGAAGCAGAGCAGAGATCACCTCCTCCCGGCTCACTCCTCCGGCTCATTGGCGGGTCGGCCAGCGTGGGCAGCATAGGGTAGATGCACGAGAAGCACATGTCGTAGTAGTCCCCCGCCTCTTGGCCGCAGATGTCGCGGCAGCTTGCCCAGCGAGAGGAAGGTGAGGGAGTCGCCGCTAATCTCCCGGCGCACGCCATCCAAGTCCATTTAGTTGGAGATGAGCTCGCCCTTGCTCGGCTTTGTCGATGCCGTAGAGGCAGGAGCCCACCACGGGCGGGCTCGCGATCCGCATCTGCACCTCCCGCGTGCCGGCGTCATGGAGGAGCCGCACGATCTTGCTCGAGATAGTGCCGCGCACCGAAAGAAGTCGTCCACGACCACAACGCTCTTTCCGGTGATGACGCCGCAAGGGGGCGAGCCGGCCTTCACGGCGAGGTCCCTAGATCACCGCGTCGGCTGGATGAAGCTACAACCATTATAGTGCCGGATGAGGCCCTGTGGCTGAACTCGACGACCCGGGCGAACCCGAAGCGGCATATAAGCTGAGTCGGGCACCGAGATGACGACGTCGGCGCGGGCAGGGACTCCTCGCCGCTGCCCGAAGGTGGTGCGGCGCCGTGGACGCGCGCCGGAGAACACCGAAGTTGGGCGGAAGTAGATGTGCTCGAAGACACAAGAGTGGCGGCGAGACCGGCGGGGCGTCTCGCTTGCCGCGCTGGGAAAGAGCGAGATTGGGTACGCCGCCAGGAGGGCGCGCCGTGTGCCGCGCAGGGAGGGATCGGGCGATTGCCGTTGGGGCGGAGCGGTGCCAACCGACACCGGCGTGGCTCGTGGATCGGAGCTCGGTGACGGCGGACCGGTTGGAGTGGGGGCGTGGCGGCGTTAAAGAAGGCAATGCCGCACACAACCTTGCGGAGGAGAGGAAACCGTGAGCTTGTTGGTCGAATTTTTCCGGGGAGGGGGTCCGAATGTTTTGCGACATGATGGCCGCGGTGCGTGGAGGAAGGGATTGCGTGATCATCGGAGGAATTGCCGGGCGGGACAGAGCTTAAGGATCACATGGGGCGCGGAGCGACGGAGCGAGACTTGATCGCAGGGCTGAGCGACCGAGCAAAGAGTTTTTTTACCGTATGATAAAAAAAGTCTTATTTTCATCCTTTTTATATTGCAGAGATTAGATCACATGTGATATTTACACTGATAAAACTAACAATTATCACACTTACAAAATCTCGAGCGTGAATGGAGGAGAACGAGGGAGGAGATCGCATGCGGCGTGGCCGTGTGGGTGATGGCAGGGCGGATGAGCGTTACTTTCTTTTTTTAATTGATTGAATGATGCATTACTTCCTTTTTTTAGTTGATTGAATGATTTTGTGGTAGAAAAGGAAAGGAAGGAGAAATCACGTGCATTGGTTGCCTTGTGTGGGCGATGAAGGCAAAGTGGAGGCGCGGATCGCATGCATGCAGGCGGATGGAAGTACCAAAACCAATGTCGCACCAAAAAGAAGTCTTACTTTTGTTCTTTTTATGTTGTAGAGATTAGTTTACGTGAGTTCGGAGGTTCAACAATCAACATGATCTATGAATCTTGACTTTAAAAATTGCAAATACACTTGGGGGTCTCTAAATAAGTTTATTTAAGAAAAATATAGAAAAAGTGGAGTGTTCACCCACGGGACATTCGCACCATGTGTCATAGGAATCATTGTGCCCGTGACGGCTCCCGATAATCGGTTGGCGCCGCATGCACGCATGCAAAAGGATGGCGTGAATGCACGCATGCAAAAGGATGAGGGCGACAATGATGATTCGCAGGATACGTGGCATGAATCAACTGGTGGTACATACCCATGCGACTGTGTGCACGGTGCGTACCCTAGTTTTTTTTTTTTCCGAAAAATATACACTTGGGTTGTGTTGGTCTCTAAATTTAGAGTATCTATTTAGCATCATGAACATTCTAAAAAAAATCATCATGGTCTTTAGTATATGTTTTATATTTTTTTTGCAAACAAGTTGAAAAAGTCAAATAAATTATAATTTAAAAAGCGGGAGTATGTTTGATCAAATCTTCAAATTGTAGGTCACTTATTTTAAAAGAATGAAGAATAGTCTTAAATTTAACTATGTTTGCATAAATTTTTTATATAACCCATAGAGTCTTAACATCGAAGACTGATTAAAGAAAGTTGAATAGTCATTTATTTTCAACAAGTCAAATAAATTATAATTTAAAAACTAGGGTCATTATCCACACAAACTCCATGTCCATCATGTTTGAAAAAATCTAAGATTAATTTGATTTTTCAGAGCAGGAGATATGCACTTATTTTAAAAGACTGATGAAGAATAGTCCTAAATTTGAATTTCCTGGACGGCGACACGCCACACACTGTAAAGATCTGGCATCCTCATCCGCTCGCGCGGAGCCAGCCACCGGCGGCGGCCAACCAACGTGCCGGCGGCAGGAAAAATAATTGCTGCGTGCGCCCCGCCGCCTAACACACAGCCTCAGCCCGTTCCCCAAGAAAGAGCCAGCCCCCAACCAATACTGGCCTACACACAGGCTGTGACAGGAGGAGAGGAGGGAAGGAAGGTAACGAAAGCGAAACGTATTAAACTTGAGTTCGCTCGCGCACACCATCACCCGCATGCGCTGATGCGCACTGCCCCGGAGAAATTCAAATCCCAAACCCCGCAAGCAAATTACCCCTGCCAGCACCAAATTCGCGGCCGCCCGGCCGGCGGCAGCTCTCCGTCAATCCACTTCCAGTCCCGAATAATCCCAATTCCCTATCGATTCGTTCGAAGCTTCCCTTCCCTCGACGGGAGGGCGCGGGGAGGGCCCTGCTTAGGGTTTGAGGTGGCCGGCGCCGCCGCGGGGCGGCAGCGGCAGGCGGGGATGGATCCGAGCAGACTTTCCTGCGGGTGCACGCGCGCCTATCGGGGACGCTGTCCCAGCTGCTCACGCCGCGGATCCGCCTCGCGCTCGAGTACCTCTACCTCGCTGGCGCCGTCGCGCTCTTCTGCCTGCTCGTCGTCATGCACACCAACTTCGTGCAGCAGGTCAGTCATGGCCCCGTCTCTCGAGAATTGCCCTCAGTGGCCCGCATATCATTCTCCATTGCTCCTGCTGCTGTGATGGATTGGGAGCGGATGTGACGCTTGTCGTGGGCTTCTGTTCAAACTGTCACCGTGCTTGGGGCGGGGAGTTCGTGCTAACTTCTGTGATCTTTCAGCAGTGCTACCATACTGCCAATTTGATGTGAATTGTGGAAACAGAGCTACCCATCGCTGCTTTGCTTTGCTGGCATAACATTGAAGAACTTTTACCTATCCTCTCTTGTTCTACCTTCAGTAATCATTAGTATTTACTCTGAACTAGGAGGAACACAAAAGTACTCCCTCTGTATTCAAATACATGGCATTTTATTTGAACTAATTAGCTTGTCCTACTAAACACCATACATACTGTTCACTTCCTGCTCTGTATTTTTGTTTTGACCTTTATGTTCTGTTCCATTCTGTTCATGCCTCACTTGTCACGTAACACATATTTGGGTTGTTGATTTCACGGAGTTGCTGCTATGTTAAAGTTGAGCCAATCTGATTGATCTAGTTTGTCCATCCTTTCACAAAGGATTATTGCATGTAATGGTACATAAGATAAATATTTGATGAACTATGATATATATCTACATGCATATAGCACAAACCACACATCACACCATGCAAGGCCATGCAACTGTAACCTTATTCATCTAAATGGTCTGTCTATATATCTAATACATATGAAAAGCGGTCTCTTTACACAGTCATGTGCATAGTGACCAAGTTTCCTGGGATGATAGGATTGAGGAATGTTGAACCTACTTGTTTCTGGAACAGGAACAATGTTCCCAGGGCTAAGAATGTGCCATGGTTCCATATTCCCTCTGCTTAATATCAACTAGGTAGAATTATAAAGTTTATGAGTGGAGATCATTAACACAAAAATCTATAGTTGTGAGAATAAGAAAGAAAGAATATCTGTAGGAAAAATAAAGAGCCAAACCCTGTGCGATGGACTAATACTATTTGATTGTGTCGTCCACATTTGTGTCCACTCCAGTCTTTATTTTTTAATTCTCACTTTTGAATTGTCTTTTGCATGCAAAGCCTGGCTGCTCAAGTGAGTTTTCTGGAATTGAATTTGGAGAAGCACAACTTGTCCAAATCAAGGTACTATTAATGTCAGGTTGCTCTTTGCTTTTGTTCTTGAATTGTTTGCTACTCTGAAACTCCATTATGTATGTTTTATTCTTCATGCTTTTGTTGACGATTCCTGTTTCTGTTCTATTGGTGTCAATTTTAAACTTTGCTGTGAGTTGTAGATTATCAGTGGTGGATTATGGTCCAGCAGAGGTGCTTCTTACATCATGGATCTCCAGAACCTTGGACGTTCAGCTGAGAAAATTTTAGAGGTTAATGGTGATAAGTTCAACATTCTGGCATCTAAGTTTTGGTCAACCTGGGTTGGCCCTGGAGCTAGGAGGAGTAAGCTAATGTTTAGAACTTGGAAAGGAGACAAAGAATTTGAACCTCAATCAGATAATACAGCTAACACAACTGTTACCATGACTATTCCAGGCTTACCAGATTTGAAGGCAGCCGGAGAGGGTTCTGTACACCACCCTTTATCGGCTAAGGAGTCATTTAAAGCAGCAGTGACATATTTGTTCAGAAAATGGTACCATCGTGTTGTCTCATTCTGGAAGAACATAAAGCAACTTTCAGAAAATACCCTCCAGTTGATGGTAAGAAGTTTGACCAGGATTTTTTAAACCACCCCCTTGTTTAATGCTTACCCCAAAAATCCTCATTTTGTCGGTCTGATCGGTGGATTTTGATGTAGCAAAAAAGTTTCTAGATCTTTCTTTTTCTCGCATGGGCGTCTCGTCCTTTCTGAGAACTATTTTGTGAAGGGACAAATTAGTAATTAGTGGCTATAGATGTTTATTGCTGAGATTTTTTTTTTCCGAAATCAGCAGGGAATCCCAAGCCTTTTTTTTATTTTTAATGCGGACCTGTTTAAATTCGCTCCCATAGAGAGTCAAACCCAGGCCCGCTGAATGCTACTCAGGAGCTCTAACCGCTAGGCTAGAGGTCCTTTCGCATTGCTAAGATTTGTTGGACTGATAGTGTAACAGTATTACGGTATTACCCAATATTCAGACTAAGTAAAAGACTGCTCATCAATATTTTTATCCCTACTGGGTTCCGTAAGTGTCATGATACTTTTTTTTGTCTATAACTCTATGTTTGCTATTAGTGATCTGTGTTTGCTTATGTGTCTCCAAATTGGTTAACATACATGTACTTTATCCCTATGATATTTCTTAACATCAGGTCAGATCAAATTGGAATGACTTCCTCCATATTGTTAAGGATCTTCAACTACCAAGCATGGATCATCTTAGTTCGACAATAGGTAGTGTCGACTGTTAAGTTATCATATTTTATGCGCATGAATCCTATTAGCAATAGGTAGTATCGACACTAATTTTCTCTAACTTATCTAGCTTATGTTGCTTGTTACAGTGCAGTGGTTTGAGAGGAGGAGTAAAGCATTTGAGCCTACCTATTTATATGGTGTGGAGAAGGTCAGACTTCCTGTCCTGTTTATATCACTCGGCCATTCTATGTTCTTCTTTTTTTGAACTCGACCATTCTGTCTTCTTTGATATGTTATTTGGTGATGAGCTTCTTGTTTCTTATCACAATAAGAATACAAACTTCTGTTGAACATATTTGCAAGTTTTAGGCTACTTTTCAGTGAGAAAATTTTAGCAAAGTTCCATTATGAGGATGTATTCCATTAACAATCTGATAAGTGATAACTGTGAATATGCCACTGCTTCTTGACATCTTCAGTGCAAAGTTCCATTATGAGTATGAGGTCTGCACTTTTCTCACTGAAATACTGACTGTTGCAATGCAGTCTGAGTAACCTCACAGAGCACTAACCCCAAGCTTGTAGGTGAAGTTGGCCTTCACAGCACATTGTCACTGATGTGTTATGTATGCAATTGCAATCTATAATTTTAGCAAGGGTAAATAATGAATATACAATTTTAGGCTATGAAAGAAGTCAAACCTTATTAGAGTTGGCATATTGACTCAATGAAAAGGATCTGAAAAGCAGTAGAATATTCACAATTATTAGCAATATAGGTTTGACTGATGACAGAGTTTCTTGGATTAATTCAATCCTTGAGTTGGTTAAGAGGATCAGAAGAGCCAATTGTTGTTCCTTTTATGCTTGTATGCATGTATTAGCATCGTACGTTGATTAGTATTCATTTTAGGGGCTTTCCCACATGCTCATTTCTTTTCTGCAGGGTTATTTCTTGCTTTCTGAAGGTGCTAAAATTCGTCATGGTGTCCGGACAATCAATATCACAATTTCTGCTCGAAATCCTTGCTTTGGAAACAGGTTTTTGTTCAGTATTTTTTGAACCCTTACTGTTTGCAAGCTTTCAAGTGCCAAAGGTTGCTGTTAATACTCTTGTGTCAAAAAAAAAAGGTTGCTGTTAATATTAGCACCTTCTCTTATGTTGAAAACTTTGATCTGACATAGAGTTTAGGAGAATGCCCTTTTCACCAACATGCAAGCGGATACCCTCTAGTTCAAAAAAATGAACTAGCAAGAGATGGCCCCCCACCAAAATTTGAATTCCTAGTTTATTTGCTAAAAATCCATGGATGTCCAATTTCTGCTAGCCTTTATCTGAAGATTATCAATGACCTTACCTTGGATCTTGTGGAATTTGCATATCTATCTAAATGTTTTCACTTCAGCATATATTAATTCTTGACAGTTTGCTACTTAGATTCCAGACATGTGTTAGTATTATCCAGCTAACAATTTTGATAAATGCTCCCTCCGTTTTAAATTATAAGACATTTTGGCTTTTCTAGGTACATTGCTTTTACCATGTAGCACAGTGTATATCTAAGTGCATAGCAAAAGGTATGTATCTTAAAAAGCCAAAGCGTCTTGTAATTTGGAAAGAATTGTTGCCTTATTTCAATGAACATTACGATAGTAACTACTATATCATTGCAACATGAATTTTTTTATATAATAAATCCTGTAGATTTGTGTGCAATTTGTACTCTTTGTATACAGAATGTGAGACATTTCTTTCTCTATAAGTCTGCATTTTTCTTTGCTACAGTTTTCTTCTAGTGGGTGTTTGTGATGTGTTGGCATGTACATATACTATCAAACTGGATTGTCTGCACTCTGCAGTAGACGCCATCTCATTTTTTCTACATTTAACTTTTCAGGTGGCAGCAGCTTTTGATAAACAGCATTGTTGGATATGATACTATACTTACAAACAGCTTGGTGAATTCTCCTGGTCATGGTACGCATCTGATCCTATTGTGCTTGTACCTACCTTTAGTTGTCAATAGTTCTACAAATGATCACAGACTTGGTACAGCAAACTAACAACACAGTTGACTTGCTTGAAGCATGTCAAACAACAGTTTTTTGCACTTTGTAACACTGTTTGCACTACGATCCATTTATGAACTAATGGTTTGGTCTTTGGTATTTTGTGCAGGTTATTTATACAACTTTCAGACAAAGGAGCTCTATGATCTCAGTTATGGGCATGAACCACCAGAAGGTCCTACAAGATTTGGAGGTTGGTATAGTTAACCTTGTTTTCTCAATATGTTGAGTCAACTCTTGAGCGTTTTCTACATGACTTCACTATTGTGCATTTGTTCCACTAAAGCTTTATACATGTCAACTGCTAAATTGCAATGAACTTTGAACTTGGAAAATATGGAACCAAAAAGCCCCTAATTTTGGCTTTTGATTGCCTTTCATAACATACATGACTCATATCTTCCTCTCTGTGCATCAAATCTGATGCATTGCAACTTTGGTGTTTGCAGATTACTTTGTGACAAAATGTGGTGTCCTTCTAATGTCACTCTTTGTCTTTTTCACAACCACCATGTCTGTTTCATTTACTCTGAGAGAAACGCAATCCCGCATGCTTAGGTTCACAGGTTGGTGTTCTTTTCTGTAGGTTGCGGCCTGGACTGCTTTGCACTTAATATATTTTATTTGATTCACCTAGTGCGTTGTTCTTCCTTGAAATTTTCAGTGCAGCTTCAACACCATGCACGCCATCACCTGCCAACTTTTCAGTTGATATTCGTGCATGTCATCGAATCATTGGTTTTTGTTCCGGTAATGGGAAATATTCTTTGGCGTTTTGAAGTATTTGAAGTTTGTGATGAAAATGTATTCGCTGCAGGATTCAGCAGACTTTTACATTAGCTCACTCATTATTTTGTTCTGATCTTTGTAGATTATGATTGGGATCCTCTTTTTTTTTCTATTTGAGTTCTACGATGATCAATTGCTTGCGTTTCTTGTTTTGACTCTTGTATGGTTATGTGAGCTATTCACGATGATCAGGTAATGTTTTACATTACTGGAATTTTTATTATTACTCCACTCCCAAGGCGAAACATCTACCCTTTTAGAGAAGTCTGGTTGGCGTCGGGTCGGGTTCATTTGTGATCCAAGGCACCCAAATGAAAAAAATAATCTCTCCTCTTTCAACTGGAAAGAGTATTTTAATGGGGCCCAGGCGACCAGCTAATAGTAACTACAATTTGACAGTGCCTTCCCCCAAACAGGACTTTAATACGAAGTCGCAGTGCCCTACAGCAAATTTTCCCTAAGGGCCCGTTTGGATCCTTTGAATTTGGGGAATTGGAATCTATTTAATAAATTAAGCTATTTAGTTTGGAATTTGAGATTCCCTAACTTTCCAAAGTTCACAAATAAGCCTATCTCAAATTCATAGGGTGGGAGATAGGAATTGAATTCCATTGACTGACCGCTAAAACACCCTTTGAGATAGGCTTATTTGTGAACTTTGGAAAGTTAGGGAATCTCAAATTCCAAACTAAATAGCTTAATTTATTAAGTAGATTCCAATTCCCCAAATTCAAAGGATCCAAACGGGCCCTAAGGGAATAGCCAGGCCTTTTGCTCAGTATAACTGCTGAGAGAGCAACTTAAATAAAAATATATGTGTATAGATGATCACTTATTCTTGTCGAAATAGTAGAAGGAAGCTATAGCATGGATGCATTTGATTTTGTGCAGGACAATTTTGAAGCTAATCATTCTTAAATACTTATCCCTGTATCTTTGTTTTTCAGTGTGCGGACATCCATATCGATGCAATTCTTTCCACGCTTCTTCTTGCTCTATTTTTTGGTTTTCCATATCTACTTCTTCTCATATACTTATGGTAATGCGTACAATTCAGTATATATCGAACTTTTTTTCTGACTGAACTATTGATTAACTAATGGCACATTTCTGTCACTTTATGACTTATGCTTTACCAGGCTTCTCATATCTGGCTTTCTCTGCTACGGCAGCATTCATGCAGCACCTGATTTTATATTTTTGGAACCGTTTTGAGGTAAGTTAATGTCTTGTTTCTTTGTTTTTGTATTTCTCATTCGATATCTAATGCTTGTTACTACATTTTGATTTAATTTTCTGTTCACGTTTTTTAGAAATAATCATTGATTACTATTAGTTAGATGTTTCAAAGTTTAATATCCATATGCACTTTTTAGCTTCGAACAGTGGTTTGTATGCACAGCTTGTCGTAACTTTCATGTAAATCAGAAAATTGACCCAAAATCTATTGATTCACTAGGGAGGTAGATCAGTGTGCATATACTGGGTCCATTGGCTCAACTAAATCATTGTCACCCAATGTCTACTTGATGTTTCCCTGTGCCACTTCAGGTGCCAGCTCTCCAGAGATTCATGCGAAGTCGAGCTCACATTCACCAGCAGACAGGTGTCCAGATTACATCCTCAACTATCTACACTTCTACCTTACACATTGCTAGGGTAAATGTAAGGGACCCTGGTACTACAAACGGTGGCCTTGGTGCTGCTCGTGAAGCAGATGCCCTATTGGTTCAGGATGAGTCTACGAGGAACCAGCAAGAGGGTCAACAGAATGGAATTTCTGAGCCAGCTGCCAACAATGCTCTCCAATATCAAGAGCAAAACGCTCAGCAAGCTGGAACCACCCCTACAGGCTCAGGCTCCCTCAACCCATTTGGGTCACTTTTGCTGTGGTTGCTAGGAGGCGGTGCTTCTGATGGCATAGTTTCTTTCTTCTCTATGTTCAGAGATGTCCGTGATCATGGTCAAGATTACACCGATCCACCTCAAAATGAAAATGATCAGGTCACATAGAATCACAAAGTTGAGAGTGGACCATTGATAGAACTCTTGGTGGGTGCTTGGACGGCAGTAGTCTATTGCTAATATGATATAATGCCAGCAGCCCCCTTCAAAAGGATAATGACGAATATTGGTGGCAGCATATACAGACTGGTGTCGCTGGAGATACCATGTTAGTATTATCTGTTTCTCTTTTTTACTAGTTAGTAGGTAAGGATGAAGTCTGTATCTATATTCATTATATGTGTACATTCCCTACCGTCTGAATGGGAGTGCCCATTCCAGTCCTGTACAGAAATGCCAACACACAGCATATTAAATGTTGTGCAAATTCTTTTTGTACTCCCATGGCCATGGGTCGGTGCTGGAGCCTGGAATTTGCAGTGTTACTGTATGCACCTGCTACTGAATTGGACAAACTAATGGTTTGGATCCATCGTTACATGTGTTGTTCCAGTTTCAGACACTCCATTGAACATTGTCTTTTATCTGAGACTATTATTCCCTCCATTTCAAATTGTAAGTGGTTTTAGTTCTATACTAAATTAAATTTCTCTAAATTACAAGTATGTTGACATTTACAAAGCCAAATAAATGAATTATCCATGCATATCAAGTTTGATTTAATGAAACTACTTAGGTTGTACTCCGTATTTGATGTTGCTCCACTCCTAAAATTCGATCAGAGTTAGACAGCTTTGAGTTAGGACATAATTAAACTACTTAAGCTAGTTTGACCAACATAGTTACAATAATTGCATTCTTTTTGTGAATGGAGGGAGTATCTAGAAAAAATAGAATGACATAATTTAGAATGGGGTGCTAATATTCTAGAGACATAGAAGTACATATTCTCCATTTGTTTGAGATTAAGTTATTTTAGTTTTGACATTAGACAAATTTATTTAATTTTAATCACATATATAGAAAAATATTTTAGCACTAGAGTACATTACTAAAGGGTAACATTAAATTTTATTGTAATGGTGTATCTAATAAATCTTGTTTGATGTTGTAGATGCTTGTGTATCCTTTTATATAAGATTAGTTTTTAAAGTTAGAGTAATTCCAAATAAAAGACAACAATTTGAAATGGAGGGAGCACTGAACATTTTTGTGGTACTTTGTTTAGCAGAGCCTGATTTATCAGTTATCTTACAATGTTTTTTCTCTTATAACAAAACAACATTAGCCGGCTTATTGACAGTGGGCGCCCCGCGCAAAGTAATTCCGGGGCATACCCAACAATTTTGCTAAACAAGTGAGTAGATATTAGGTATATACATATGTATAGTATGGTTAACCTTTAATATTTTCATTCAAATTTCGTATTTCCCCTTTGTAATTTCCCTTTGTTACGAAACATCTCTAGCTTGGACTATATGTTTGTGTTATTGTGAACTCTTCGTATCTTCCAACTAATTATTTTTCTTTTGCTTAGGAATACCCAACTTTGAAATCGTGGATCCAACACTGGCGCCAGCGCTCGATTACTTGAGTTGGTTAAAGTGATTGAGCCGAAATCTCTCGCCCGGCCTCGATGACCACCGTTCCATCTGCTTAAAACTTTCAAAAAACAAAGTTCCATCAGGTTATCATCGCCATTTCGTACCGCACCCCCCCTGTGACCACAGGTACGAACCTCACCGTCCCCGTTCCAAACAATTGCTACTGTACTTCGGGCGCCCACTCCGCAGAACCGAGGCGAACGGGGAACAGCCCCCCACCAAAACAATTTCAAACCTCGCGTCGGCCGCCGAGTCCATTTCAAACCCCCTCCAGCGGTGGTCCCTTTCCCCTCCAGTCTCCTCCAGTCTCCAGACCTCCACTCCAAAGCGGAGCAGCCCAAAGCGGAGCAGCGGGCAAACCCAAGCACCCGCCCGGACTCCGCGTCGGAGAGATCTGGGGACGGCGATGCCACTGGGTGATGGCGCGGCGGGGGCGGGGGACTTCGCGCTGCCGGACGAGCTCCTGGCAGCGCTGCCGCGGGACCCCTACGAGCAGCTGGATCTGGCGCGCCGCATCACCGCGCTGGCGGTGGCGGGCCGGGTGTCCGGGCTGGAGCGGGAGGCGGGGCGGCTGCGGGTGGAGGCCGCGGGCAAGGACCGCGAGAACGCCGAGCTCCGGGAGCGCGTGGCGCTGCTCGACACCGCGCTGCAGGAGACCAACGCCAGGCTCCGCGCCGCGCTCGAGGACAATGTGAGTCGTCACGTGCCCCGCTCAAATCTGTTCGCATTTGGCAATTGCGTGCCGTTTTGGTTTCTGAACCTGGTGCTTGCAACGTTGCTTGTGGGTGCAGATTAAGCTCAGTAAGGAGAGGGACTCGCTGGCGCAGACGTCCAAGAAGCAGGCACGCGATTTGCAGAAGGTTCCCCCGTCGGCCTATCCTTCTCCTTGTACTACATATACTACATACTATTTTGTAGCTAGGAAAACATATATTGGGAAAGTTATTAACCAGGAGATTTAAGGGGAACGATCTATTTGAACCATTTATTAGTAGTACATTTTAACATCACCATGAGTGAACTGGGTTGTCATTTCTTAGGCTGCAAGTGCCACTGACATTCATGAGAAGGATAGAATTATTCAGAGGTTCAGTATCATCATAAGTAAACAAATCCTAGCAAATCAAGGATGTTTTCATTGATCTGTAGCCACTGTAAATGGCAAGTTAAAAGTGGAAAGCAGCTGGGTTTATGGCAATGGATTCATTCAACCAATCCACACCCACGATCATTGGCTTATATGGGCCCCAACAATAGGACACATCATGGACACAATCTTTATTTACTGCATGTGTGCGCTGCTACATGTTCCCAACACTTGGTTTCTAAACATGACTATTACAACTGATTAGTTTTCTTGCATAGCTGATTGAACTTTCTATTTTTTCCCCATGAATATATCTCCTTTCCTTGGATGTCATTTGTTTAATCTCTCTTTCCTTACATGAATGTGCATAAATATCTTTGATTAGATCACCCTCTTGATTAGTTTCCTTATACAGCTGATGAACTTCATTCGCTGCTAGCCTTAGCAGCAAATGAGCACGCAATAAGATTGAAACAAAACTTGCCTCTTTTTTCCTCTATTCCCTATTTGAAGGACAAAAAATAAACTTTTATTCTTATGCTGTCAAGGAGCAGGCCAAATGGCATTTCAGAACTCAGATTATCAACCACACCTGTCTATCCTTTCTTCCTTGTTTCTTTTGTGGAGCTCTGTGCTACTTGGGTCTTCTGTTGTCGTTGGTCATCCTTAAGAATTCAGATTATCAACAACACTTGTATCTTATAATAAAATTTACGTCAAGACTCTTGTCATCCTTAAGAAAACTCCACTATCTCTTTCCCTAACCTTTTTTATTTGATGACGTACTGATAGATTTTCTCTGTTCTCAGCTGGAGTCATTCAAGAGGCATCTGATGCAGTCATTGCGTGATGACAGTTCATCAGTATGTTCCATTTATTTACGCAGTATATCATGATATTTGTGTGTGCTTGCTAATTTATTTACCCAGTTCACCCCTAATTTTTTTTGCTGAATCCTTCTCATGCAGCCACAGGAAACAGTTGACATTACAACATGTGATCAATCAGTAGCATCAAAAGCGTCATCTAGTGGAGGTTAGAATTAGATGTACCTGAAAATCTCTCATTTCTATCAACTAGCCACCAAAAGTATCAAGCATTGATCCATAGCTATTATTTTGTTTTGGATGCTGAAGATGGTGAATCTGTCAGCCACCCTACAACAAATATATTTAGTCAATCTTTGGATGCTGGAAGCACAAACCGCGATGGTATTGTTAGCTTATCATTTGCTATTCATCTTGATACCCATCAGGATGTTAACATAAGTTTCAGCCGTCTGATCTGTTGAAAAATCTATTAGGTACTGCAACAAGACCCCTGATCCAAAAATATGCCCTCTCATCGCACATCACTCCTCGCCTTACCCCAGAGGCCACTCCTAAAATAATGTCCACTTCTGCTTCTCCAAGGCGAATGTCTACCACAGCAACACCAAAGTTGATGTCTGGTGCTACCTCACCAACAAAATCTCGAATTGAAGCTCACATGTCAATGACACCATGGTATCCATCAAGCAAGCAATCCTCGGCAGCTAACTCACCTCCACGAGGACGGTCAAACCCAGGTTTGTAAAGACGTGTTGCCATTTGGAACTAGAATGTTACATGAATAGAATAAATACGGTTGATGCTGGGGTTTTCAGGTCGCACTCCTCGAATTGATGGAAAGGAATTTTTTCGTCAAGCCAGGTCTGTTGATGTCTGGACCTCTTTTCTAAATCATCATCGAATGAGATGAATGATGTCATAAATAACAAAATTCCATTACCATTTATAGGAGTCGTCTATCCTACGAACAATTTGGAGCATTCTTAGCCAACATCAAAGAGCTCAATGCCCATAAGCAGTCACGTGAGGTTGGTCATTTCTGTCCATCTGCTATTTTTTTTAATTGAATACCGTCTAAGTCATAACACAACCACATAATTGTTGATGTTTTGCTTTTTGTTTGAATTGAATACCTGTCTGAGTCATAACACAACCGCATAAATGATGATATTTTGCTAATTTTTAAATTGAATACCTGTCTGGGTCATAACACAACCATATAACTGTTCATGCCAGGAAACTCTGAAGAAAGCTGAAGAGATCTTTGGTCCAGACAACAAAGATCTTTATCTATCTTTCCAAGGCTTGCTAAATCGTAGCATGCCATAGGCTTCATGTGTCTCTTGTAAGTTCCTCTATCCAATGTCAGAGTTCCCCTGCTCATGATTTAGTTACTGCAAGCTAATAAGATACACAATTTGTTGTTCGGTTTGCAGCTAGCGAAGTTGCTTCATTAGCAACTTATTGCCATCTAGCTGTGGATTTCAAGGTCCAGTTGCAAGTTTTGGTCCCCATAATCCACATTAGGTCGAAGTTTGGACCGATCGGACCTCTCTCAACAACTGAGCATGCAAACTCGTGCTGCTTCTGTAAGTGGTGCACTGCCTAAATTAGGATGCAGTCTGTCATGGTGCCCCATCCTTGTAAAAGTAAAACCGTGAAACAGACAAACTGGGACAAACCAGTAGCTGCATCTTATTCTTATTATAACCTCAAGATAGCTTTTTTCGTTTTGCTCTGGCTGTACTGAGGTTTTTGTCTGAAATAATTTTGGCAGCTAAATAAAAGTTGGCACTTGGCACGTAACATAATTCCAAAACCTCTGGCCTGGGAAAGTAAACACTCAGACAATCATTCATAGCTAAAAGTTATCTGCATTTCCTTAGCAGAGTTCACCTGTTTAACGAACCAGGCAGATGCTACGAGCAAGAGAAAGGTTCTTGCTGCATAGCATGATGCACACCAATATCTGTAACAATGTTCCACCTTCTCATGGAAGGACAGCCAAAAAAAACAAGCCCCTGGACATACTGCTAGAAGGTATATAGGAGAAGGCCTCTACGTACGCTCACCTTCCTCCTAGTGTGTGTCACGCTGTTACAGCGCGCGCACACCATATACCTGATATCATATATATACCAACTACCATACCACCATTCTGTGACTCAAAAAGAGCACCTGATCGATCGATCACACGACTAAATCAGCTAAAAACCACCTAGCTTGTTGAGAGTGCTTGACCTGACCCAGAAGAGAAACAAGCACCTGATGGATACTGACGGTCAGCTAGTAGGACCAGAAGTGGGAGTCGTCCAAGCTGGGCTGGTCCACGACCATGTCCAGCAGCTCCGGCGTGGCCTTGCAGTGCGCCTCAGGCTCCGCCGTCTTGGGCGAGGACATGGACGATGGCGAGCCGGTGTAGCTGCTGCCCCCGGCCCTGCTGGCCGCCTTGAGCCGGTGCAGGATGTAGTCGTTGCTCATCTTGAGCCTGACCATCTCGGCCTGCGCCAGCGCCAGCTGCGCCTGGAGCGTCTCCACCTGCTGCTGCAGCGACGAGATGGCGCCCACGCAGCCGTACACCGGGTCCCTGACGCGCGCGTTGGCCTCGTACACCAGGCTGCTCACCGCGTCCCCTCGGTGCTGCACCGGGATCTCCTGCACTTGCAATTCCACCAGAGCATTAGTATGCATGTTCATCATGGACATGGATCGTTTGTACTCACTCCTAGATGAAGATACACATGACAAAAATACGTAGAAATGTACAGTAGAACGAGAGACATTTTCCAGACATGGACAAAGAAACAAATGATGGAGTGCCTAGCTAGCTAGGGAAGGAAACTGCTAGTGCGATCAGATTAGGACCAATGCAACCGGACAGTAATAATCCCTAGATGATAATATAGCTGGTTATTGGAGTTCTTGTTCCAAGAAAAGAAAAGAAAAGGAAAAGATGAGAGAAAAAGATCGACAACATGTCTGCGTGTTTGGTGCAGCCGAAAGCTTTCTTTTTCGGACACCATGTGCAATCCATGCCTGAAGACGGCGACGGCCGTAGGTGGAGTAGACACACCGGACCGGAGGCAGTACTACTCCTACACTGCTGCCGACGGCTCGGACACATGGGGAAGATCTGTCCCTGTCGATTCTAATAAATTTGTACCAAATTGCTAGTAGATATCTATGCTATGGAGGCCCTGCTGGGGCCTGCCTGGGCACATGCGGATGAAAACGCAGCAAATCTGTTTGGTTTGTTTTGTTGCTGCACTGCACTGCCTCTGCTCTCATGATTGGATTGGATTGGATCGGGTCGGGTGGCTGCCTCCCTGATGGCACCCCCCTGCCCTGCGTGCAGTGAAAGGGAGACGGGAGACACTGTTTGCCCATGCCTTGTCGAGTTGATGATTACCAAGAGCCTGATTAGAATGCTAACACAGTAGTAACTCAGTTGCCGGATCATGATCATCAATCAGTAAACTCTTACTGTAATAACATGGTTGTGTCTGTGCCCAAGAAAAAGGCGTTAAGCTCTAGGGAAGTGACTGTACAGGCATGCAGTGCAGCAGAAGATCAGTCGGGAGGAAGGAACAAAGCTGGAGAAAAGTGGTGGATGAAGCAAGCTTCGGGATCAAGACTCATTGTATAATATATGTTGGGATGTAGGTACTCCGTACGGTACACAATGAAGGTAGCTAAAGCAGAATGATCCCTAAAAGTGTGGCCGGCCAGTAGGTAGGATCGGAGAACACTTTGTTAATAAGATGTATATGTGTAAAGCTTGCTACTTTTGGCAAAGCAGTATACCTGAGACACAGACAGTCTTGATTGAGTCTGACTATCATCACACAAGTGAAGTAACGCTCGCTCCAACTATCCACCTCTACAGTACATACATATTGGAGAGCAAAAGAAATTCTAGTCTAGACAAATGAAGCAAATAAAACCATATGTATGTAACTGAAGAAGAATCGGCACAAGGAGAAGTAGCTGTGTGGAGTGCAGTGCAGGCATATGTGAGGTGATCTGGCGCTGCTGGGGATCTCGATCTTCTAGAAGCAAACGTACGAAGGCTAAAAAAGAACCTCAGCAGATGATTATCCAAAAAGAAGTTCACGAGATGATGGAGACCAGTTCACTGAATAAACCAGCAACATCTTCAGGTGCAGAGCTTGCTAAGCAGAGACGATTATATGTTATATCAGAGCGTGCTGCTGTGTGCATCGCTGCTACGTGTATGCGAGTGATTTTCACGACAAAGCAACTAGACAAAAGGAGCATTCACGGTGTACCTCGACGAGAGTGGCAAAGAAAAAGACCCATGGATGGGCTGGAGTGGACAACAACAAAAAAAACACTAGTGGCATCGCCAGGGCGGGAGCAGAGCAACCGAAGAAGAGCAGGGCAGAGCGAGCGGCGGTGGCGCACGGCGCTGTGCCGGTGTACCTGGAGCAGCTTGCTGACATTGCTGGCCCCGAAGACCTTGTGCACGTTGGCGAACTTGTGCGGCTCCCCTGGCGGGAAGTATGGCGCGAACACGCAGCCGGCCGCGCACCGGCGCCGCAGCAGCTTGCACGCCGCGCACGGCGCCGCGGGAGGCCGCTCCGCCTGCACCGCCGCCGCCGCCCGCCTTCCCTCCTCCTCCGGCCGCCCCGGCCCCGGCCCCGGCTCCGGCTCCGGCTCCGGCTCCGGGCGCCGCCATCACTACCACCGCGTCCCTCATCGGCGTGGCGATCGACAGGCAGACAGGCGAGTGGGAGTTGGAGTGGAGAGCTGAGACGCGGCCGGTGGAGTATATGGGTGTTGCCAAATTAGGCGGCTGCCGGCTGGGCGGGTCTTGGGCTAACCTTAGGCACACAGGGACGGACGGCGGGCGGACGCGTTTGCCTGCTGGCTGGACTATCGACGTCTACTACTACTACGAGTATTGGAATTGGGAGCCCTTTTTAGTGGAGGCAGGGGCGGCACTGGGCAGAGATAAAAAGCTGGGAAAGCAGAGCAGCCACTGCCTCTGCGCAGGAGAGACCGAGAGAGAGATGTTGGAAAAAGGCAAAAGAGAGAGAGGACAGTGGGCAGTTGAGCCGTCTGTCGTCGTCTTGGCTTTGGCTAGAGAGAGCGTGTGAAGGCCAGGGGAAGGACATGAGTGAGCAGTTGAAGGGCAGGCAAGGAGACAGACAGAGATCGTGCCGCGGCACGTAGCATGATGGGTGCCCCCTCTTCTCCCTTTGATAATGATCCACCATGCATCGATCGGTTTCCTTCGTCCCGCTGCACTGCAGGTGCCTGCCCGGTCTCCGTGCCCTACCTTTGACCGATGGATCTCCATTCTCCTCCATTGATGGCTTGATGCTAATGCGAATGCGATGCAATTATGCAGCGCAGGGAACAAACACAAACACATGGATGGAAAAAGAAGTAAAGATACGCAAAGCCACGGCACGCATGCTGATTGCGGCCCGGCCCGGCTGAACCGTGTACGACTGTACGAGGGAGGATCGATCGAGTAGAAGCATTGCTTGTCGGCCGGCCGAATCATTCGCGCATGATCCATCCTCAGCATATCACTCCCAGGTTGCTGCTGGCCTGCTTCCGCTTTTTTTTTTTTTTTTTTTTTTTTTTTTGAAGAAACTGCTGCCCCATGTATCATATGAGAGCACCTGACCGGGTGGATTTAGCCAGTCCAGGGTGGAGTTGAGAAAGGTGAATAAATCGCCGACCTCATCTGATGTGCGATCGGCTCGGCTGCGATCAGATTCAGACGTGCCTCTCGAACAGCACGCGGTAGTAGCCTAGTTAGTGACGGCTGCAGCAGGTAGCAGTGGTAGAAGTAACATGTGTGAGCTGTTGTGCAGCAGTGACGAACGAACGCGCTGATTCAACCGATCGATCGATGATGCGGATAGGTTAGCTTGTCGGCTGATTAACATATCAAACGATCCATGTTATTGTACTACTACTGTACTGGGGCGCTGGGCAAAGGAGGATGGATGGATGGCCATCAGGCATCCACCCATCGCGTCGCGTCGCGCGTTTCCAGGTGGTTTCCTGTGCGAGCGACGGCGAGGCGAGCGATGTCGTCGTGCCTGCCGGTCTGTGAGAGAAGAAGGCCGAGGACGGCGGGGGGGCGGGGACATCTTTTTGCTCGGTTGGTCCGGCTCCGGCGGTGAATGGACGGACGGACAAGATGGGGCACCGCACCGGCGCCTGCCCCTGGCCCGGCGTGCCTCCTCGCGAAAACGCGGCCCCTTTTTGTCTGTACCGCCGGCGCGCAGCAGTGACCGCCGTCATGGCATTGGCATGGGCAAAGCCACATGATTAGCCGTGCTGTATAGTAGTGCTGATGCTTCGGCTTGGCCATTTCTTCGCATTCCGTTCCGGATGAAGGCCCGGCTGGCCGCGCTAATCCATGCCCGCAACGACGTTGCTTGCTGGTAAAGAAAGCCATGAACGAGCGTGATAATTGATGTGCCCCCTCAGCCTCTCGAGGAGTAGGACAGACAGGACATCCGTACGGGCCGCCGTCTATTCGCCGCTTTTCAACCTCCCACCCAGTGAATCATTGCTGCGCGGTAATCAGCGCCCTACCTAGGGTACTGTTGAGGACGGAGCAGGCAACATCCATCGGAACAGTTGGGAGCCACAGTGCACGGTATGGACGGGCACGTCTACTGTAGCACCTTCCATTCCAGACGTCGCAACACGTCCCACTGTCGGTCGGGCGTGGTGGTGGAAGAGGCAACTGCGTGCGCGGCGGCACGAAAACTGCAGCCGCAACACCAGTCACCAGCAACCGTCGAGCGTACTGGCGCCGCCCGCACGTACAGTAGACTACGGCGGACACATGTGGAGTCAGACAGCCCAACCGCAGGGCAGCCCCCATGTCTCTTGTGTCTCGTGGACACGTACGATTACTCCATGTCGCTGCTGCTCTTCTTCAGTCCGAGACGAAGGCCACGTTTAGTTTTGCAAAAGTTTTGCAAATTTTTAGACTCTCTCTCCATCACATCACATTAAATACACCAAAAGACATATGTTCGGAGTATTAAATATACGTAAAAAAAATAACTAATTACTGTACACAGTTTAGATGTACATTGCGAGGGCGATTCTTTTGAGCCTAGTTACTCCGTGGTTGGATAATATTTACCACTCAAGAAACTAAAAACACGCTACAAGTATCTTCTGGGAGTTCGGAAAAACAGTGCATTTGGCAAAACTTTAGCCAACTAAACGAGGCCGAAATCTGCGGCTGTATGCGCTGTGCATCCAGACCCTGTCTGTCACCCCCACAAGTTCATTGCATCAATCGTACGTAGCACGCGAAGAAT
>JADLZK010005942.1:0-111462 GCA_015847255.1 Hyparrhenia diplandra
GCCGCCGCGCAGGCCACCTTCCTCGTCCGGTGCAAGGCCAACTCCGAGGCCGGGCTGGGCAAGTACACCGGCTCCGGCGCCGGGGACGCCGCCGCCTCTGAAAGTTTGTACGTCAAGGGGGTACAAGTACTAAAGGCGCCACTGCATGCCTCGCTGTCCAGTGGAATCCAATCCTTAATTGTGTCCCAACCAACGTGGTAGCGCTCAATTATCTATGTCGTCCTACATGTATGTTTGTGTACTAAAAATTCTCTTCCCTTCGTCCGGCTCCTATTTGAGCCAGAAAACACGTTGATCTATTTACAGCTCGATTACAATGTACAGTAGTATTACTGGAAGATACAATTGCAATATATGAATGTGACAAGACCATCTTACTGAAGCTTTGATTCATGGGGTCGTTGCATATATACAAATGCATATTCCAGAGCTCAGAAAGAGCAATATTTTTGCAATTTTGCTTCACAATATCCATTATCTCATCCAGCTGTTAAACTTATTTACTTAATAACAACAGATACAAAGGAAAAGGAGGGAAAATATGTATGTACATTATTTTCTGGTGTGCTTTCTTTTGGCATAACTACTGTAGCGAAACTACTGAGACAGTGAGACCAGCACTACAACTAACATACCAATTACAAAATGAAGCGCAATAGCATCAAAGCTGGTTCTGAACATTTTGCCCGGGAGTATGTTCCAACATTTTCCAATCCGTAGGCTTCAAATCAGTAGAGCCTGATCCTTGTGGTTATGTGCTGCTGGCACAGAGGGCAGCGCTCCAAACTTTGCCCGCATTCATAGCAAGTCTGCATGCACATGTATGTTAACAACCTAGAATGCACAACAGTAAATGTCTAGTAAGAACATTAAGTATAGTTGGCTAAAGGTTCCCGCACCTGATGTCCACATCCAAATGCAAGGTCCTTCGATTTATACATGCAGATGGGGCACAGCTGCAGGTAAAATGGGTCAGGCCACACGTCTCTTAGTTTGTGGTGCACAGAGAACATATGTTTCATAACATATTTCATCAGTATATAGAAACTCAAAGCCTGGATACCCTTTGTTTCACTATTTAGAAATTATTATTATGGTTGCAGAATGCAAATATGTGTCCATGTAGCAAGCTTACGACTATTATGGTTGGCAGATCAATGGAACATAAAAAGGCACAAGTGAACTGGGAAATAGTTATATTAGAGTTAGACTATGCATAGTTAAAGCAACAAAAATGCAAGGGGCCCATACAAATAATCCTAATAAGATGTGAGAGCATAGGTAAAGATCAAATCTCCAGTATTGAAGGTTAGCTTTGCATTTGAGCATGAAATGGCAGGGGATAGTGAAAATAAGAAAAGATATACATACAATTCTGTCCTCTAAAGCTCTTTCTGATGCATAAGTGTCAGGTCTTGCATGAGTGTCAGGTCTCTTTGGGGCTGCAGGCTGCTGCTGTTTCAAGCTCTCCGAACGATGTTGAAAGCCACTTGTCTGTTGGTCAAAGCTACTTGATCGCGAATAAACACCAGACTGTTGGCTAAAGCTAGTAGACCGTGAATAAGCAGTCCTTGTTGGTGGTGGCAGAGCAATTCTTGGAGTTATTCTTTGGCGGCGGCTGAAGCAGTAGGAAAAAAAAAAAGCAATAAAGTGATCAAATAGCACATTGTTTCCCAGAGCTCAAAATATAAGTTCTAATGGAGTCAGCATAGTATTGGGAAGCTATATTAGATACCCTAAGAGTTGGAGATCAAGCGTTGCTTTTGTACTGTGTAGGGATTTCCATCAGCGCTGACAATGCAAATTCTGCCTCCTTTCTGTCAGCTGCTATGCTCTTTGACATAATCTCCGTGAAATTCACAAACTGCATAAAATGAAGATTTCTTCCATGCTTATTCATTTTGAACCAGAATATTTTGTTGCATATTAGAAATAATCCGTAGAACAATCACCTGGAAATTGTCAAATGCCCGAGCAGGTATATTGTCATCAAACTGGTGCATCATGTCCCATGGTCCGTCACCAACACCGACAAGAACAATTGACAAGGGAACTGGCTGATTTTTTCAAAAGATAGATGTTATTCTGTGTTTGCCTTACTGTGACAGTAGACAAGGTACAACGTGAAGGTATTATTTTCAAAGCCCGAATAAGATACACTACCTTGCTCTTACTATTGCATCAATAGTATCCCGCTCCTGTGGACTTAATTGTCCAGATTGTGTATCGACACCGGGTAACCTATAACCAGAAGTTTTATCCAAGTGAATAAAGGATAGCTAATCAAAACGCTCCCTAGAAAAGAGATGTGCTGACAACCACTTAATTATAAAAAATAACAGGTGACAAACAAAGGCAAAAAAAATAAATAAATGATAATTTGTTAGCCAACCTGTCCATCCGCTATTATCAGAAGAACATGATATTGACCACCAGTGCTGTCAACAATTCCAACTGCTGTCTCAATTATCGGAGTTTTAAAGATGTAGGACCTGTTACAAAATTAAAACTAGACACACTTTAGCATGCATTCCTCTCCCAGACAAACTACTAAAATTTTAGCTACCATGCCTTAGTAACATGTAATAAATAGCTAGTTATAATTTGATGTAAAATAGCAATTCTGCAACTTTTCTCTTTTTAATGAAATAAAAAACTTGGTTTTGGTTAAGAAGAACAAAAGAGAGAGAAAAACCATCTATATAAATCTTCACTAAAACAAACCTGCTAATCGAAGAGTTGAAGCGATTTCTCTGTATCTGTCTAGTGCCTCTTCAAATCCATTGCATGGGCGGTTCTCTGGGTAAAAGCTGAATACCTCCTGATCATGAGTTGATGCTGCTCAGAAGAAAACAGAAGCACAAGATCAATACTGTGCTTTAAACATGTTACTGAAAAAACTCATCAAATCATCAAGTGATAATCAGAAAATGACAACTAAATGATTACCATCACCAAATCCGAAGCAGGGAATCAAATTATCTTCATCAAATGCTGAAAGTGTCCTTCCAATAATAGATATAGCTTGCTCATATGGGTTTGGAGTGTTGCCAATATCATGTAGGCAACGGCGATTAAAGGAAATTTTACCTAACATAGAATTCTTTTGTGTAAGTTAAATGAAAACAAAAAGTATTATATCCAACATGCAGTTTTTCTGTGCATTTTAAACAGACAAGCAGTATGAATCTACAATTGTTTTTCATGCTTAAACTGAAAAGTAGTATGATTGAAAACAAATAAAAGCAACAATTATCAGATCAAAGCAACATGAGTTTTGTTGAGGCATCCTTTCTACAGCGAGACAGTACTAATTTTAGCTTATCATTCTCTTTTTGAAAAGTCATTTCCTAACATGGTTTTCTTTAATCAACAGAAGAGAAGTTCACATGTCATTGAAAAGAATGTTTGCCCCTAAAACCAGGCAAATCAAAAAGAAATATTCTGTTAGCTTAGAGTGTAATGAGTGCCAGTGCAGCACAGAGAACAACAACATTTACAACATAGCCTTTAGTCCCAAGCTAGTTGGGGTAGGCATCTAATAAAGTAAAAAAAAAAAAAAAGGAAATGGCATCTGCTAACCTGTCCATTCATTGCTCTTTGTAAAATCAATGCCTACAATAAGATTTGAAGATTCAAGACCTGCTTGTGCCAAAGCTTCAGTCACCTGTTACAGTATAGAACCATAGAAAAATTGTAGTTACAACCTCAGGTTCACAGTAGTCAGAGAGGAGATAGTGCGCAAGACTGTAATAGATGTCCTATCTGACTGAGCAGCAACCACTGAAGGAACGGAAGCAAAGTATGAAATTGAATACAGTGACAAGCATACAATCTTCATATTGCTTAATACATGGCAGTAACAAGTAGTGAAGACAGTGCGGCAATACAGCCCTTGTAGGAATATTTCTGGAAAAGGATTCCTATAAACATAGGTTCTTCCAAATTTCACAAAGGATGATTCAACCAAAAGATGAACAGTACCATTCCACCAAGCTAAACACAAAAAAGTAACAATGTAGATAAGAGAAGCAGTAAAAGATGAGGCCACGCATGGCATTGCCATCAAGTCATCAAGAGACATACATACCTGACTCAAAGAACGATAGTCATCCCCAATCCTGGAATACTTCCTCTGCAACCTCGCGGTTGTTTCTGGCTGTACATTGTTCTCTGAAGAAGGCGCATACCTCGTGCCATAATAACTGGAGGACGACGTATTTCCAGTGTTTCTCGAGTTATTGTATCCCGATGAACTACTCCCGTAATCATAAGAGTAACCATATCCATATGAAGAAGGTTTGGAGTCCTTTTGCCCCATTCCTCAGCTTTGACTCCAACACCCAGATGAGCTTCCTGGTAAATAAGCAAAGGGAAGAAAAAACATCAATGAACTCAGGCACCAAAGTAACTGGAATGATTCGCCAAAAAAAGGTATCTGGAATAAAGCACAGTAGCTAATTTAGGGGAAAAAAACAGCTTCCTCAATAATTTTCAACGGAACTTTACCCATCAATTTTACAAGGGAACCTTTTGAAAGATGCCATTCCGTTGCCAATAATGGGCATACTACTTCCTAGGAGTACCCTACCTACAGCATCATTTACCTCTTTCCATGGTCAATTTTTTTTTTTCTTTTCCGAACTTTCCATGGCTGATATCGAGTATCGACCATTTTTTTGTAAGACTGAAAAAAAAAACAGTTCCTATACAAACATTGACGACATCGCAGGGCGGCTGAACGAAATTCGATTTCGTCAGGGCGTATACTAAAAATCAAATACTAGTTAGGAACGAACGAACACAGGACGAACTCACCACTCCACCAGACTCGATTTGATCCACACACACACCGCCTAATCCAGCCGAGAATTCGGCGCCCTCGCGCCGAGAGGAACGAAGAGGAGATGAGATGATGCCGGAGGGGATGGATGAGAGAAGTGGGAACTGGGGGAGGAGGGGATCAGGGGAGGTGGGTGGATGACTGGATGAGGACAAACAAACTGCTGGCGTGCCCGAGATATCCGACCACCGAATCAGCAATCCAATCCACGTGGGGCTCGGGCTCGGGCTCGGGCTCGGGCTCACTCACCTCCGCTCCGTGCCGTCCAGGAACGCGCGCGCTCGCCTCCGCTCCGCTCCGCGACGAGGGCGAGGAGGAGGAAGAGGACGACGGGAGTGAGGTGGGTGGGCAGCGCACCCACCGGATGAAGCGAGCGTGCGAGCGCGCAAGGCAAGGGGACAATCACACCGCACCCGCAGCGGATTAGAATACTATAATCGGAGGAAAATGAAGCTCACGGGGAAGTGAGCGAGCGAGGTCAAGTCAATTGCTCAAGCCGGAGGCAATGCAATGCAATATTGCGGCGGCGGAGGTGGAGACTGGGAATGGTTTCTTGTCCGCCGGGTCTCTGACTTCTGACCCCCCGCTGCTGGGAAAACGACGCACGGCGGAGCGGAGGAAGCTTCGGCGCGGGAGAGGGGAAGGAAGGAAGACGATGATTTGGTAAAGGAAAGGGCACAGCTTGTCGCGATCAACGAGCTCAAGACGTTTGCTGGTGAGGGTGGTGAGTGAGGGAGTGGTGTATCATTATTATCCACTGACACGGAAAGTCAGTTGCGACCTGCGAGCTGCTTTAAAAGCTCGGCTCGATTGGAGCTCGGATTGAGCTTTTATTATACGGAGCCGATATCGAGCTTAATTTTGGGCTCGCGAGCCCAATCGAGCCGAGATCGAATGGTTAAGCTCGTCAACTAACGACCAGTATTGGGTGTGTTTAAGACCCCAACTTTCTCTCTAAATTCCACTATGCAAATAGAAGATTCTCCATGACATCAAAACGCCGCAAGACACGCAACGCAGTATGAAATGTGGGTAAAAAATAAACTAATTACACGGTTTAGATATACATTACGAGGCGATTCTTTTGGCTGAATTACGTCGTGGTAGGATAATATTTACCACTAACAAACAAAAACGTCTTCTGATCTTTCCGATGTGACATTCCTCCAAAATTTTTTGCACCAAATTTTGGGATCTAAACACACCCATTATATCATCAATCATGTACTGCCTTTGTCCATATAAAAAAAAAACTGTAGGAACTATGCCGATTAGCTTTGTTTACACAATTTTATAATGAAAATGATATTAGTATTTATAGGCATGCTTGGTTGCCCTCCAAACATGCCTAACCAAAATTGTGGAATTGCCAAATCTTTGGCGTTTGATTGGTTTGAAGTCTAAAGTTTAGCGAACCAATTATTCTACCCAAATGGTTGACAAGGTTTTGCCAACCAATCAAGTGTTATGTCGATACTCTTGCCAAAATTTTTACAACCAACCAAGTGCTATACCAAATTTCTTAGCAAGGTTTTGGCAACTAAATTTGGCATGCCCTAATTTTGGCTTGCCCTAGTTTTGGTAGGGCAAATTGCCAAGCAGGCCCTATGTTTCCAAATAACTTTATTATGAAAATTTGTTCTATAACCAATCTAATCATACTTATTTTTGTATCATGAATGTCAATATTTTTTAATACAAATTTAGTCAAAGTTTGAACCTTTGACTTTGTAAAAAGCAAAAATTCCTTTTTTTTTATGTAGAGGTAGTTTTCATTTATTATTTTCACTACAAAATATTTATTAGTATTATGTTTTTCTGATCACGCCATGGCATGTATTTTCGTTAGTTTCGAAAAGAAGTAAACAAAGTATACAACCATTTCCTTCACGTTTAGCACGGCTTAGAAAATAGCTTGGACAAAGAAACGTGGAGGGTCAAAATTGTTTCCTTTTGTAAGGAGAGGGAGTGATGAAAATATGGTTTCTTCTAGGAGCTTGTTTGGTTGGCTTTGAATTCCATATCCAACCAAATCATAGCATGTGATTTTGTAATGGTTTCTCTATCTAAAAAGAATATGATTATAATTCTGCTCTAAATTATAATGAAATTTAGTAAACGAATACCTATAGTCATGATCCAAACCGCTTAATGAAAAACGCGTTATACTTAGGTGGGCGTGGTCTCAAAAAATAGTCATGATCCAAATACTCATTCCTATTATTAGTACCCATTTTTAAAAACTAGAGGACCAAGTGTGGGATTTATTATCCGAGAAATAAATCCCAACAACTAGAAGCCTGGCGCATTGCTGATGTCACATGTTAACGTGAACCATACGACGTAAAAGCCGTGAGTAAGCATTTTGACTTTTGCACAATCATTCGAGGTGGTTGGAAATTTGCTCCTCTCCCTTTTTGACAAGTATACAGTGTACATAGTTACACTTACACACCACTTTTATGTTTTTTCTGACACTTATATTATTTAAAGATTTCTCCAAAAAATGTTACAGTTTCTATCACCTCGAATCTTTTAACGCATGCATAGAGCATTAAATATAATAAAAAACTAATTTTCAAGTTTAGCTATAAAGTGCAAGACGAATCTTTTGAGCCTAATTAGTCCATGTTGAGAGAACAATTATTACTAAATAGAAACAAAAAGTACCACAATAGCCAAATTCATAATATTTCACCAACTAAACACTCCCCAACCAGTGTGCGTCTGGCGGTGTGACTATCAAGTCATGGCTTTGTCTTGGGTCACGTTTTGCCTTCATTTTTTTAGCATCACAAAGCTTCATCAGCTCGAACATAGTCAAGTCAAAAGAAGCCGTAGTAGTAGTATGGAAACAAAGACCTCCGCTGGACAACCTCATCCTCGACGTTTTGCCTTCATTCAAGCACGCCACCTGTAGCTAAGTGGAAGCCCACGTGGCGTGTTAAGTAGAGAGTGTGCGACCCACCCACACTTCACGAATAGGGAATAAGAAGCGGCTGATGTTAAGATGGGCTTCTTCATTCGCTGCTAGGCTTTGTCGGATGATGTTAAGATGGGCCTACCTCAGCCTACTTCTTTGCATTGGGCCCAAATAAATATTATTAGTTTGGGTTACGTTTTCCTACTTAGATTGGGTTTCATATCGTAGCAGTACCCATTTCTAAAAAACAAAAGTTCGACTTGGGATGAAATTAAAATTTCTTTTTTTTAGATAATGTAAATTGCTTTCTTTTAGGAAGGAAGTTAAACCTATATTGTTTTTTTCAAGATTAAACTTGTTCAGTTGCCTCGGTTACATAAAGCTATATTAAAGGCATGTTTGGATGAACTAGAGCTAGTTATAAGATGGGGATAGTAAATTAGCCCAAATTAGCTAAGGTTGTCTAATGATTTGTTAGCAAATGAGTAATGGAAAGTCCCTGATTCAAAAAAAAAAAAAAAAAAAAGCTAAGGTCTGTCTATAAAAGATTCGAGGTGAATTATAACCCACGGATGTCTAATAATTAAACTTGAAAATGGGGTGAATTATAACATCTCGCCGAGCCCACGGAACAACTAGTTGAAGGTCTGTCTATAAATAATGAGTCCATCTAGTATCAGTTTTCCCATTTGGATGCACTATGATTGTTTCTAGCCAGCAATTATCTCTTGTATAAAATCCATTAAAAACATGTGCTTACGATGGACAACCGCACACTGTTTTGTACTCTCCCTTTCTTCTAATAATCTGGCAAATTAAACCAGAGGACCGCCTTGGAGCGGTTTGCTAGAGCCCTTCGGATACGCTGGCTGTGGTATAAATGGAAGCAGCCAGAGAGAGCCTGGAGCAAGATGGAGGTGCCCTGTGATTTAGTGGACCAAGAGCTTTTCAATGCTTCGACGATCGTGACAATAGGTAATGGGAACAAAGCAAGTTTCTGGAATTCTAGCTGGATAAATGGGTCAACGGCTAAGATGATCGCGCCAAACCTGTTTCGAAGTCTAGGAGAAAGCAGTTCACGGTCAAGCAGGGATTACACAATGGAAAATGGATTGACTACATTTATCCCCCCGAATCACCGGAAGAAGTACAAGAGTACATCAATCTTTGGGACGCCATTCGCACAGTACCGATCAATGAAACGGTTCAGGATGAGATAAGATGGAAGTGGACGGAGGATGGAGAATACTCCACTAAAAGTGCTTACCAAGTCCAATTCATTGGAAGATTCACCAAGATTCGGATAACAGCAATTTGGAAAGCGAAGGCTGAAGCTAAATGCCGTTTTTTTGCCTGGACCCTTCTACATAAAAAGATCCTTACAGCCAATAATCTACTCAAGAGGGGTTGGACAGATGAAACTGATTGTAGGCTATGCGGGAGCGAAACCGAAACACCGACTCACTTATGTAAGGACTGTCCATTTACAAAAGAGGTTTGGGAGATAACCAAACAGTGGATGCAGCTAGCGGCGATACAGGCAGTCAACTCATCCGGGTCCCTTTATAGCTATTGGCAACGATGTCGGCGAAAATTTCCGAAGACAGAGAGGAGAAAGGTGGATGGGATTTTCATCTACTTTTGGTGGAACATATGGAAGGAGAGAAACAGGAGACAATTTCAGTAAACAACTCTGAACCCTTTTCAAGTGGCGTCATTGTGCAAGGAAGACATCATGCAGTATAGGTTAGCCATGGCTCCAGAGCGAGCTGGGGCTAGTAGTTAGTTGTTTTTGTATTTCTAGAAGAGGTGTGTTCTTTATAGTGTCCTAGTTTTTTTTTTCCATAGTTGAAAGGGTGGTCTGTAGTTGTACAGAAAGGTTGTAACACTTTGTTTTGTTTTTCTTTTTTTCTTATATCGTCTAATAAAATCAGCGGCAAAGCTTTTGCCGTCCCTTCTTAAAAAAAACCTAGAGGACCGCCGAGAAATAATAATCGAAACAACTAGAAGCCTGGCACGTACATTGCTGATGTCACGTGTTAACGTGAGCCATACGACGTAATATAAAAGCCGTGAGGAAGCTTTTGACTTTTGCACAGTCATTCGAGGTGGTTGGGAATTTCCTTCTCTCTTTTTTTGACAAGTATACAGTGTACATACATAGTTACACTTACCAATTTCAAGTTTTTTTTCTTTGGACAAAAAGTCTTCATGAAGCTGACCAGTGTCCGCCTGGTGTGGTTGTTGTTGTCACTTGTCACGGCTTGGCTTGCTACCTTGCTGGGAGTTCTGCCTCCACTCAAGCACGACACCAGTCGAGTCCGCGTGGCGTGCTAAATTTTCTTTTCTTTTCTTTTTTGGGTGGAGCGTGGCGTGTTAAGTTTTTTTTTTTTTTTTTGAGCACAGCGTGGCGTGTTAAGTAGAGAGAGCGACACAATACAGCGACCCACTTCATTCGCTGCTAGGCTTTGTCGGCCCGATGGTAAAGATAGGCCCGGCCTATTTTTCCTTGCATTGGGCCCAACATGACGTTTTGGACCAGTTCCTTGACGACTCGAGATTAATTGTAACACGAGGGAGGGAGTTGTGTCACATGAGCTTTTGGACCAGTTCCTTAACGCGGCACGCGCCGCAACTGATGCTCGTCAGACTTAGATGTGCGCAAAACCGGCACGCGCCGCGCGCGGGGGGGAGCAGCACGACGGAGTCGAGTCGTCCTCTCAACTCCTCTCCTCTCGCTGCGCCGCGCGCGGCCGCGCCACCTCTCCCACCTCCTTTAACTTACCACGATCCACTGCCCAGCAGCACTCCTCTCCTCTTTGGACTCGCGCCGCCGCCGCCGCACCGATCCTTCCCTCGACCACGTACGTACCCTCCTTCGACATGGAGAGTGTCGTCACATCTACCGCCGCCGTCGTCCTCCTCATCGTTGCGGCGGCGCTTGCTTCTTCCGTCTCCGGCGGGAACCTGTCGTCGTCGTACGTCGTGTACCTCGGCGGCCACCCGCCGCGCGAACACGGCGTGTCGCCGGAATCGGCGTCACGGCGGGCCGCCGACTCGCACTACGACCTCCTCGGCGCCGTCCTTGGCGAGTAAGCGCCGCCGTCGTTTTAATTTCCACCACCACCACCACCTCCTCTTTCTGATCGAGGGTCAAAATAATGTACGTAACCGTGTCTGTCGATGCGTGGATGATGCAATGCAGTCGGGAGAAGGCGCGCGAGGCCATCTTCTACTCGTACACTAACCACATCAATGGCTTCGCCGCCACCCTCGACCCCGCCGCCGCCGCCGAGATCGCCAGTACGTGAGCCGCCCCACCGAGACCCACTGATCGAACCGATGACCATCATCTGTATTTTCTTCTGATCTGAAATGCAATGGTTTCATTTCATCATTCAGGGTACCCCGGCGTGGTGTCGGTGTTCCCGAACCGGGGCCGCAAGCTGCACACGACGAGGTCGTGGCAGTTCATGGGGCTCGAGAGGGCCGGCGACGTCCCGCACTGGTCCGCCTGGGAGACGGCCAGGTACGGCGAGGACACCATCATCGGCAACCTCGACTCAGGTACGTACATTTCACCTCTCGCATCGCCATTGCCATCGCCATCGGATCACATTACGACGTACTGCTTGTGCGTTTAGGCGTGTGGCCGGAGTCCAAGAGCTTCGACGACGGCGAGATGGGTCCGATCCCAGAGCACTGGAAAGGGATTTGCCAGACCGACCACGACACTTCGTTCCACTGCAACCGCAAGCTCATCGGCGCGCGCTACTTCAACATTGGTTGGGCGGCGGCGTCGGGCGGCGCACCGCTCGACGACGGGCTCAGGACGCCGCGGGACGAGAACGGGCACGGCACGCACACGCTCTCCACGGCGGGCGGCTCCGCGGTGCGTGGCGCGGCCGCGTACGGGTACGGCGGCGGCACGGCGCGTGGCGGGTCCCCGCGCGCGCGCGTCGCCGCCTACCGCGTCTGCTTCAGGCCTATCAATGGAAGCGAGTGCTTCGACGCCGACGTGCTCGCGGCGTTCGACGCCGCCATTGCCGACGGCGTGCACGTCATCTCGGCCTCCGTCGGTGGCGATGCCATCGACTTCCTTGACGACGCCATGGCCATCGGCTCGCTCCACGCCGTCAAGGCGGGTGTCGCCGTCGTCTGTTCCGCCAGCAATAATGGTCCGGAACCCGGCACCGTCACCAATGTCGCGCCGTGGATCCTTACCGTCGCTGCTAGCTCCGTCGACAGGAGTTCACGGCCTTTGCTGTGTTCAACCACACCAGGGTAGAGGGCATGAGCCTCTCGGAGAGGTGGTTGCATGGGAAAAGCTTCTACCCGATCATCAGCGCCGAGGAAGCCGTAGCTAATGGCAGCACGCTGAAAGACGCGTAAGCTAGCTCGTGCTCGTGAACTCTACTGATCACAAATGTATTGTATTGACGACAACCATGCCCTCTGGTTCTTGCTTGTGCAGCCAGTTGTGCTTGGTGGGATCGCTGGACCCGAACAAGGTCAAGGGGAAGATCGTGGTGTGCCTGAGAGGGATAATCCAGAGGGTGGAGAAGGGCGAGGCCGTCCGTCACGCCGGCGGCGCCGCCATGATCCTCGTCAACGACGAGTCCACCGGGAACGACGTCCAGCCCGACCCGCACGTGCTCCCGGCCGTGCACATCTCCTACGACGACGGGCTTGCCCTCTGGGAGTACATCAAGAGCACCAAGTAGATCTCCTTACATGCTAGTACTTTTTTATTTATTTCCTGCTGCGAAACGAGCTATATATGTTGCTTTGATGGCAAACTCACTCGATCGTGTGTAATGTTTGTTGGTAGCATGCCGTCCGGGTTCGTCGTGAAGGGGAGGACGATCTTGGGCACGAGGCCGGCGCCGGTCATGGCGGTTTTCTCATCTCAGGGGCCCAACATAGTCAACCCTGAGATCCTCAAGGTGATTTCATTCATTTGGGTTTCTGCAATGCCGACTCATCGATTTGTTTGTCCATGACTAATCACCATGATCGAGCTCGGATTGTGCAGCCAGACATCACGGCGCCGGGGGTGAACGTGATCGCGGCGTGGAGCGGCGCCAACGCGCCCACGGGCAAGTCGTTCGACAAGCGGCGGCCGCCGTTCAACATGATATCCGGCACGTCCATGTCGTGCCCGCACGTCTCCGGCGTCGCTGGCCTCATCAAGACCCTCCACCCGGACTGGAGCCCCTCCGCGATCAAGTCGGCGATCATGACGAGCGGTAAGCAATGCAAGCTCAAATATATCCGGCCGCCGGCCGGAGTCGATGGCGACGACCACCTCGAGCTGACCGTCTCTTTGCTGGTCGATCTGCAGCGACGGAGCTGGACGCGGAGCGGAACCCGATCCTGAACTCGTCCCACGCGCCGGCGACGCCGTTCAGCTACGGCGCCGGCCACGTGTTCCCGAGCCGCGCGCTGGACCCGGGTCTCGTCTACGACATGACCATCGTGGACTACCTCGACTTCCTCTGCGCGCTCGGGTACAACGCGACGGCCATGGAGCGCTTCAACAAGGGCTCGTTCGTGTGCCCGACCACCCCGATGAGCCTCCACGACCTCAACTACCCGTCCATCACCGCCCACGGCCTCCCCGCCGGCACCACCACCATGGTCCGGCGGAGGCTCAAGAACGTCGGCGTGCCGGGGACGTACAGGGCCAGCGTCGTCAAGGAGCCCGAGGGGGTGCACGTGTCGGTGTCGCCGGCGATGCTCGTGTTCAGTGAACACGGCGAGGAGAAGGTCTTCGACGTGAGCTTCACGGTCAACGACCCTGGCCCACCCGCGGGCTACAAGTTTGGCGCCATGGTCTGGTCTGATGGGAGCCATCAGGTGAGGAGTCCGCTGGTAGTGAAGACCAAGAACTCTTGAACAGTGTTTGTCTACTGGTCGATTTATTAGCTAGGAATCTAGCTAGTTTTGAGAGGGACAGAAAAACATTAGCTAGGTAGCTTGGATCATTAGTGAGGATAAATGTGGTACGGATCTTTTTTTTAGATAATGGAAAAATTCGAGCTTCAACTATTTTTTCAACAAAGAAGCATAGGGTTGCAGATCATTCCACAACCTGCATACTTTCTTGCACTTTGAAAAACAGATGCCTACCATCTATCTTCAACCAACCTCTGCACAGGACACGCAAATTTTCTTAAAAACAAAATTTAGTGTTCAACAAAACACACGTCTAAGTGCGTGTCTAAAAAACTAGTGTTTAACGTGCAAGAGACAAGGGATTATGATATGGAAAGGTTGATAGCATTTTAAAAAAAAAAAAAAAAACTAGTGTCTAAAAAAACAATGCATACGATCGATGGAGATAAGCATGCCTTTTTGCCAAAAACGATCCTGTACTTCAAGTTTTTTTCCCACATACTCTCTCTCCGTCTCTTAAAAAGTGTCACCTTAATTTCCGTGCCATCTTATTGATCACTCGCCTTATTCAAATTTTTTGTATAAATATCATTTATGTTGTTATGATTTATTTTGTCATTAGAAACACTTTAATAATTAATTAACTAATTATCATTTACAAAAAAATTAGAATAAAACAAACTGTCGATAGTCAAAAGTCAAAATGACGTTTTCGAAGGACGGAGGGAGTAGGGAATAAGATGGTAGGTAAATGGCATGTATCAATTGGTAATGTATTGATGGGTTTATTTACTTGAATCTCTGTCCTTCAAACAATGCAAAAGTTAAACTATTTAAATTTGATCAAGTTTGCAAAAACATAATATTATGAAATATTTATCACTTTCAAGTATGCATGCTATAAAATAATATTCAATAAAAAAATCTAATGATGCTTATTAAATATGATAAAAATATAAGCATCTTTTCATGCAAATTTTGTCAAATTTAAGGCATTTGATTTAGTATGAAGCCATCATCATCGTTGGGGCGAGTAGGGATGGTACATAGTAGCCAGATTGCTTGAATGGTTTGAAATTTTGAATGCGCCCTTAGCATTAACTATTTATATTTGTCATATGATTATGAAATCCTCAAATACTCGTTAGAGCTATAGTGATGACCCATTTCTTATCAGAAATATGTACACCATGCAAAAAAAGAACAATGACATCTGAGAATCAAACCCTTTCCTTCCTATGAAAATTCCAAAACATTTATCATTGGTCTACAATCGGACATTTGGTTAAGTTTATACATAATGGTATATAATAATCTTGACTCCCTCTATAAGTATGGACCTCCAATCTCATCCATTCCTCATCCGCCCTCGCATCTCCCATATATAGTGCCACCACATCCTAATGCCCGGTGACACATATCCACGTCCTAGCACTTGGTGACACATATCCTATAGTACCACTGCATCTTCGTGTCATGATTGTGTTTAGATCCATCAAATCAAATCTTTTAGCTCATGGTAGGACAACAATTCTTTGTCTTCAAATCTGCACAATTTCAGCTACAATGCCAAATTTCAGGTGAACTAAACACAACCCATGTTACAAAGAGGTGGATTTGGCTTACCAGGAGCTGTCTGATGAGTTTGCTTGATAGAGATGCATGGAACAAAAAAAAAAATCTTTATTTGCCCTTCAATGAAAATTCTAAATTACCAATATACCCTTATTCAAAATAAATAAATATAGGGAACTCCAAAACTACTCCCTGTTTTTTTAAGTACTAGCCCCACATATTTTTAGTTGATATTTCTGGATACTTTTATATGTGTACCTTCTATTTTTTACACACGGTCCAATATCACGCTTTAAATATATTTTCTCCCAGTTGTAAAATTTCTCCTTATTTATTACTTATTTAATTTCAATTTATAATTCTTGATGTTTTTGGTATAACTATTTTTGTCATGTATCGTATAATAATATATCTAGATATATAGCACAATAGATGAATAAAAAATCAAAACAACTTATAATTCAAAATGGTGGAGTATTTAATCAATGTTTTTAGCAAATAAGGCAATGTGCAGCAAATTTTATTCAGGACTTCGGTAGTGGTCGAGCTTTTCGCTCTTCATTCAGTTCCCTGTAGACCTATACTATACCCATTCCCTTCTTATTAAAAAAATAAATAAAAGAAAAAAAAAAAACTTGCCGGCACCACACTCCCACTGGTTTCGACCGGGTGGGTCCACATCCCATGGTATCGTATCTTCTGTGGCTGAGCTCCAAAGTCCAACGATTAGTGAATTACGAAGGCGACCAAACAGACCCGCCCCCGCTCCTGTGCTCCTGTGCTCTGCTCATGGCCGACAATCCCATGGGAAAACGCAGCGGAGAAATTCTGGAGATCTGAGCTCCGGCACGAAGCTAGGCGAACTGCAGCCTTCAGGTCGACATCTAATCCATTTCTTGCTGCTTCAGCTTCAGGTATTATTCCTCTTCTTTCAGTTCCATCCTGGTTACTTGGTTAGAGTCAGTCTTCCTCGATTGACTCGACCGGAAGAATTGTTCTTGATTCTTGACGCCTCACCCTCGCTCTCCTCTGGATTTGCTCTTGCAGCGTTGAGGGGGGGACTGACTGCCTGACTGGTGTCTGGTGCCGTTGGAGGGCAGAGCTTCGCGGCGGGCGGCGAAGATGAGCAGCAGATACGGGGCTGACAACGGGAGGGCTGCCTCAGGTGATGCATTGACTTCCTTACCAATCTTCAGAATTTCACTGTTAATATTCGCTTATATTCAGTGTTGCATACGCCACATGGTATATGCGTGTGATTACTCAACATCACTTTGTATCCGGGAACAAAACATACTATCTCTTAGCACTTTGTAAGCCTCTAACATAGGGCTCATGTTCCTTAATCCTTACCCCCAAATTCAGATAAGACAAAGGAAGCTCAGAGAGTTGCTGCAAAAGAGTGACAACCGCATATGTGCTGACTGCAGTGCACCTGATCCCAAATGGGCGTAAGTACTCTACTCTTGACTTCAATATGTTAGCATTTCGATGTGAATTGAATTGCTGTGCAGATATCTGAACATATTAGAGTTTGTGTAATTGTCAAGTTTTTTTTTTTTTCCTTTTGTAATCCCAATGATATGCATAGCCATTGCTCAATCTTACATACATCAATATCTTTTATTGATCGGTTGTTGACTCCTTGTGAATAACTAACTCTGTTCCTGCAGATCAGCTAATATTGGAGTATTCATTTGTCTAAAATGCTCTGGTGTTCACAGAAGTCTTGGGACACATGTTTCAAAGGTTATTATTCATTGCAAATAGAAATTCTTGCGCTCTAGCATGTGTATGTGAGATTTTTCCTATTTCAATAGGTTTTACAACAACCTTGTTAATAGAAGCAAAAACATTTTTGAATCTCAAGAGGATTGCATGCAGTTTTTGTCACTCCTTTTTTTTTTTTTTTTTTTTTCAAAATTGCTATGCACTATAGCAGCTTGAACAATGTTCTGCCTGAAGCGAATACCTGCTTGACGTAGGTGCTGTCAGTCACTCTAGATCAATGGGCAGATGATGAGATCAACTCCATGATAGAAGTTGGTGGAAACTCTTATGCCAATGCTATATATGAAGCATTTCTGCCAGAGGGCTATCACAAGCCGCACCCAGATTCTAGCCAGGAAGAGAGAGCTGATTTCATCAGGTATCTGGGATAAGCAAATATTTTTGCTTGGGGAGTCAACAAGTTTAGTTTCTGACAAAATTTAGCTAGCCATTCAGTTTAAAAATATGACAGGTTATCTTTTGTCCCAACCACTATAGCCAATCTGCACCTTACAATTTCACTAATTAAAGAACTTAGTATGAATTATAGAACAATCCTATGCAAAAGAAAAAAGACGTACTTGATATAGTAACAGCTGAACACGAGTAGTTTTTGCAACCTCTCAGGTCGAAGTATGAGCTGCAAGAATTTCTGAAGCCAAGCCTAAGGTTAGTTTCTAATAAGGGATCTTTGGAGGCTACCGGCTCTCGGAAACATACGGGCAGTAACGTCTCTCTTTCTGCTAGTTTCAACAGTGAGGTAAGTTTGACTTAACTGTTAGTTTAATTTGGCTATATAAAAGAGTCAGTTTTGACCTTCAATGACACAATGCCCTTTTAAAGATCCTTCGCTTCATATATTTTGCAGGCTGGAATGGTTGAGTTTATTGGAATTCTAAAAGTTAAAGTAATAAGAGGGACTAAATTAGCTGTAAGAGACCTGAGAAGTAGTGACCCCTATGTTGTACTGACCCTAGGACAACAGGTATTACATTTCACCAAATTGATTAACCCTAGCTGATAGATTCCAGATTGTTTATCCTTGTCCCATTCAGACCATTTCAGTTGACATTAGCATTGCTCTCCGCAGAAAGCAAAGACTTCTGTGATTAAACGTAATCTGAATCCTGTTTGGAATGAAGAGCTCAAGCTGTCAGTTCCTCAGCAGTACGGGCCTCTGAAGCTTGTAAGTCCACACTACTTATTACAAACATGTCAGCCTTAAACTTCAGATTCAGGTTCAGAAGTAATAGCATCTAACAAACTCTCTTTCACAACACAGCAAGTGTTCGACCATGACATGCTATCAAGGGATGACAAAATGGGCGATGCCGAGATTGACCTGCAGCCGATGATCAGTGCAGCGACAGCATTTGGCGATCCTGATCTACTCGCGGACATGCAGATCGGCAAGTGGCTCAAGTCCCCGGACAACGCGCTGGCAAGGGACAGCGCAGTCAATGTCATCGGTGGCAAGGTGAAGCAGGAGGTCTCTCTGAGGCTGCAGAATGTGGAATCCGGGGAGGTAGAACTGGAGCTGGAGTGGATACCTCTCAATCAGTAGAATTCAAACTCACCTATATGTGATTTTTTCGCTGCGTACGCCTCCAGACGTAGAGGCCGGATGTTGTTCATCCTTTATCTTAAAAAAAAACCTATATGTAATTTTTTTTGTTTTTGAAAAGAACCGACAGGTTGACTGCTGGTCTATGTATTGATAGAGAAGATGTCACCTGTATGTGATGCATGTTTGTGACATAGTCGTATGTTCTTGGTCATCTTGAGATCGTCAGGGCCTGTAGTGTTGACACTCAAAATTGTCCTAGGTGATCTTGGGCACCATGAATAAGTTATAATTACCTTGGACATGCTTGGAATCGAAAGGCGCAACAAAATAACAAGTAAAATGCGCAGAGAAGACATCGAGCTGCTCATGTCTTTGTGAATTGACTTTATGTAGAACTATTTTTCTATTGGTTCAATTTGATGGTTTGGGTGAATTCACCTAATCACCCCCAACATATGAATCAAACAATGTAGTCTAATTTACCCCTCGAGCTAGAAATTAAATCAGATGTTCTTTTTTAATTCCGTAACTATCAAAATTGGTTGTGTTTGCTAATTGGATGGTTTGCAAGACCCCGTGGCTCCGGCACTGGGTGTCATGCTCTCTAAGCACGGCCCGTGCTAGCAGTGCAGATAGTAACCCCAAGTTGTTTCAAGAAAAGAGGCCCCTGATCAGATACACACTGAGCAGCTAAAATCTGCAATTGAACAACAATCAAGTTTAGCATCATTGCTCATGCCATCATGCATGAAAGCCGTTTTCAAGTAGCATAATGTTGTGCAAGGAGTGGAAGCAATCGAGACACCGAACAAGGAGGCTATCTGAAACTCTTAATTCTGAACAAACAGGCCCAAGTCGCAAGGACATGATTTCACCATAATAATCACGCCCCGTATGAAATTATGAGAAATGAGATCAGATATTAATAGTAGAAACATATACATCCACAGGAGACAGCAGAGTACATTGGAACAAGGGGCACCTTGTTCCCTGTGCACTGTGCCCGATTCCACCGTAAGCAAAAGGGATTGGTGCGACCTAGAGCAGAATCGACTCATCGAGGGGCAATGACAAAGGGAAAAGATTTAGTAAGTAGATAGCAACTATAACACTGATACCAGTGCTCAGACATACAGGTCATCCTACTAGGAGTATGTTGAGACATTCTATTAACAATGACATGAAAATCATGATTAACAAGCAACCAATGAACATTAACTACTTTTTTATATGTCATACATTTCCAGCTCTCCGGGGCTGATCTTGTCCTAACCCTTGAAGAATAACCAGCCTTCAGTCTTTATTCATCGTCATCCTCATTCTCATCAATCCCTACCCAACGAGTGAAGGTAAACAGAAATTCCTTGAATGACACCATTCCATTCTTGTCCCAATCCATTTCCTCTGGTGCCATATAAAGAAAGGTAAACATCAGGACTGGAAAGATATGATGCAAGTTTGAAAATAGTAACAGGAATTATGAGTGTGCAAGTTTTTAGACTTCACAGAAAGGAAGCAAGTAAAGTTTGATGCGAAGCTGCAAGCTCTTGATAACAGGTTTTGAAGGGCGGTTATAAAGGCACTAAGCATTTCATGCCACATATTTTGGACCACTTGAGAATTAAGTTTAAAATGACTAGAGAGGTACTGAACAGACATTAGAAAACTCTCCTGTCCCCTCCCCTGTCCTGTCTTTCTTTCTTTGGATTTTATTTGAAGAGATCCCCACCCCCTCCCTCCCCTCCCCTGCCTACCTCTCTTTTCCCTCTCAGCAAAGACTAGTAGGTAGGAAGGGAGTGGTCCAACCGAGAAGAACATGTGGTGGTTCACTTACACAAAAGACTAGTAGGTACAAAGCTACCAAGAAATAGAAAACTGACCAAATCTTTTTCATGGCTATACGCCCAGAAGAGCGCTCTCCTGTCGTGGTCTCATTTATTGCTTGGATCATCTCATCCTTGCTCACATACCCATCTTTATTCTTATCCAAGAAGACAAATGCATCGACCAAGGTCTCAAAAAGTTGCCTCAAGATTTCCGAGTCCCATCTTTATCTTCTGTGAAGTATGTAAAGGAAACGAAACAGGAACACTCCTGACAGAAATGGCATAAGAAATCTAAAACAGAGCCTGAGTGCAAAAATTTCTCACGGTAAATCTACAAACCTTCATAATCCAATCAAAATTGTGGCAAGCTTTTATTTAGGATGAAAAATGGTGTTTCCACTAACATCATGCATCAGTATGTCAAATTCGCTAATGGATTTAAGAATTATCAAAGTAAAATCATCTTTTCATAAGTAGAGTAAAATTACATTGGCGTACCTCTGTATCAACACTACACAATGCGACAATAACACTAATAATACAATCAGGATGTTACTATGTGAATTAATGACTTATGAAGGATACTGCTTCTGAGACAGCTGGTTCATTGAGAAGATAGACAAGGCACAGAAAGACAATGAACTCATTGAACTTCATGCCCATATCTTCATTTATATCACAAGCTTCAAAGAGATCACATATCTCCTCCTCTGTGAATGAGATCTCCAGCTTCTGAAAACAATGTTTCAGCTCTTCTTTATCTATTTCGCCATTGGAATCTTCATCTGCAAAAGCACTACTTCTTGAGGCATAAATGAGAACATGAAAACTGACAACGTCTAAAATAATTGTCTCCATTAGTACAAGTCAATATTCAACAGAGCATAACAGTATGGCTCACTTTGATTTCTGCCCACTGTCATGCATGTTTCATTTTCAGTAAATAAAAGAGATAAGATGATACTACCTTTCAACCATTATATTTGAATAGATACATAGGAGTTATAAGTTTGATCATAAATGAAGAATAGAAGCAGAGGGAGGTGTGAATAACAGAAGTGCAGGAAACAAAGGGAAAACGAATAAACAAGCATTAGCATAAATTACGAGAATTTGAACAGTTTTTGACAAGAACTAGAACTATATATATGTAGAAAGAACAGCAGTAAATGAGTTAGTGAAGCTATGAGGTCCAGTTCTGAATCTCAGAACAAGCCCCTGAATGACACATAGCATGAAAGGTGAGGTGAGAATGACCATCAGTCCAGACTCTCCAAAGCACAAGCAAAATTGCAGAACTCACCGAATTGTTCAAAGATAGTCTTGCATTGTCTAAAGCTCTTGTCAATTTTGGGGAACTTCATGATAATACTATCGAAGGATTTCAGTGAAGTTCCTTGTGACGCTCTCTGCCGCATGGCGTCAACCATCTTCGCCTCCAGCTTCGAACCATGGAAACTCCGCTTGTGGGTGTCATGCCGTCCAAGCACAGCCCCCATGCTAGCAGTTCAGAAAGTGACCCCCGATATTTATCTGTTTATTTATTTATTTTCCCCAAGCAAAGAAGCCCCCGATCAGCAACACACGGAGCACCTGAAAATGAATGACAATCAAGTTAAACTTCATCACTCATGCATGCCAGCTGTTAACAAGGCGTGGAAACAATCGAGACACCGAACAAGCGGAGAGGATGTCTGAAACTCTGAACTCCGAACAAACAGACAGGCCAAGTCACAAGAACAGGATTTCACCATCATAATCACGCCCCATATGCAAATATAAGGTGAGATATTAACAGTAGAAACATACATATACATACATCCGCAGGAGACAACCTTAAAGAGAAGAAGAACAAGATTCGCTGCGCCCGATTCCACGGTGAAGAAGAAGGGGAATAATAAATAGCCAGTTCGTTGTGAGTGTACCAACGAACCCACCCAAAACAAATCAAGAAACAAGGATCGGTGCGGAATCGAACGGCGCCGAGAAGGGGAAGAAGATTGCAAGACGAGGGGGCGCTTGCCTGGACTGGACGCTGCCGTCTCCTGGCGGTACCAAGAGAATTCGGGAACGGAGATCGGCGATGTGACCAGCTCCCTCTGCGCGGAGTCCGCCGGGGGAGCCGGAAGCAGCAGCAGGAGAAAGAAGAACTGAAGAGAAAGAGAGAGGGGGATGAGGCAACAGCAGCAGGGAGCTTTCGTGCTGAGAGGCTGCTGGCCTGGTGAGATGAGCAGCACGGCGTTGGCCTCAGGTGTTCCGCCCTTTGGGAGGCCGACAGGTGGGGTCCTTGCCGAGCCGAGGTAGCACGCTACACGCCGGCGTGCGTGCGTAAAGATGTACATTTGGCCCGTTAATTTTGGCCCGGTCCGTGGCCCGGCCTTTTTGGCCCGGTCCGTGGCACGGCCCGGTCCGGTGTGTGCGGGCCACGGGCGGCACGGCCCGTTGGCGGACCGGGCCATGGGCCGTCGTCGCCCGGCCCGCGGCACGGACTGGTCCGGCCCGGTGGGAAATATGGCCCGGTGACAGCCCGGTCCGCTTGTCAAAAAATGTACTCCCAGCGCGTGGAGAAGGTCCCAGACTCCCAGTGCCGTCCGTCCCAGCGCGTGGAGAAGGTCCCAGTGGCCAGTGCCGTCCGTCCCAGCTTGTAAAAAAAAAAAAAAAAAACCAAATCGAAGAGCCCCGTCCGTCCCAGGCTCCAGCGCGTGGAGCCGCGTCGCCGCCGCCGGCTCCGCCCACAGCACTCGGCATCCGGCCTCTACTCCGCCGCCGACCACCGAGTTGTCCCGGCCCCGGCATCCTCCCTCTGCCCTGGCGGCCATCGCGGTGGCGCGCTCGACGGCGGCCAGCTGGCCCAGATCGACATGGCTGCAGATCGACATGGCTGCCTGCCGGCACTCGGCCGCGGCGGCGTCGCAGAGGCAAGCGGCGGTGGCCAGCGCGGAGGCGGCGCGGAGGCTCGCGCAGCGGCATCCCAGAGGCGCGCGGCGGCGCGCGCAGGCTGGCGCGTCGGCATCGCAAGCGCGCGGCGGCATCACAGAGGCGGCACGGAGGCTCACGCGGCGGCGGCGGGGCAGAGGCGCGCAGCGGCAGTGGCCATCGTGCCGTCCTCGTCGTGCCGCCCGGTGGCACGCCGTGCCTCGGGCCGGCCCGACGACCCGTGGGCGTGCCGTGGGCCGCAGGCTCGCCCGTAGCCCGTGGTGGCACGGCCCGGCCGGCCCGTAGCCCGACGTGGCCCGACCCGTGCCGTGCCGGCCCGGCCCGATCGTGCCGCGGGCGGGCCGGCACGCCCGTTGTACATCTATATGCGTGCGTCATGGCCGTGGAGTGTTGACACGTCGACTCGTGGGGACTCGAGCGGTCAAACATTCCTCCTCACCAAGTCAATAGTCAATTGCCTCCTGCCGCCGCCAGATCACCTCTCAATGATGGGTCAGTGGCTCCTAGACTCGTTGCTTTTGCTAGACTAGGGGTAGCAATGGATTAGTAGCATCGAATACATACATCTTTCCTCCGTCTTTTTGTTTTTCTACAGAGAAAGCGTGTTTATGAGAAAACGTGGTTCTTTAGAGACAAACATTTAGGGATAGAGGGAGTATAGATAAATCCAACTACTCTCCCATTTTAAATTATAGTTTATTTTGACTTTTTTAAATCTATTTATTTTATTATGTATCTAGGCATAGTTTATAACCGGGTGCGAAGAAAGTGAACTACAATTTGAAATAACATTTAAGGAGGGAGGAGGGGGGTCTAAGTCCAGACCTGTTCTAATACAAAATAATTGATGTCTAATTCAATTGCTCTTATGTTAGGATCCATCCAAGTTTTTTTTTTCTTTCTCTTGTGTGTTTCGTTCTTAGCCACTATCTCCTTGGGTTTTTTTTCCATTGCCGCGTCGTGTAAGCCGTTCTTCCGGCACTATAACTTCTTCTTAATGAAATATATATGTGAAAAGACGTGTTATCGAAAAATAACAAAACTATTATAGCTACTTGTGTTCATTCTAAACCAAAAGCTAGATCCAAAATTTAAAAGCTTGTGTTCATACCTTGACAATTTTTTAGCGGAATCGATAGGAATTGTTAGAGGAGACTTAATATGATTGCAAGCTGTACTTTGTACAAATTGATGTGACTTGATATATTTGTGAGCTCGCGTCAAAAAGTGGGACCCTTAAATTAGAATGGGAACCTCACGCATGTACAGGCCCTTGACATGGCGCTACAAGACAAGACTCAATCTGACAAATTGTATTTACTACTATCTAATATCTATGCCTATTCTTGGATCTTTGTTAACTTGATCGTGATTGGCTCGTGGACGAGCCGAGCCTAGGTCACTCACATCTAGGGTTCATGCTCCTTGTAGCTAAACAGTGCATGGAAGAGAAAGGTGTGTATGGTTGCCTATTTGTCCTAAGAAGTTGTTTAGTTGCTCACACAAGTTTTTTTTTGTGTAGATAAAAATATATAAACAATTATCATCATGACATTTGTAGTTCAACTGTTATCCAATTATCCCTTAATTTATCTTATTACTTATTAATTTCAATTGAAATATGTCAATATATCACTTAATATGTGATAGTTATGCATCGACAACACCGTTAGAGGATGCTTTTGTACCTTAAGATTCAGGATCAGGTGCCCGTGTAGTAAAACCAAACAAGCAAAAAATCGCATCACATAGATTAGGTCAGAAAATCCGGCAACTAATGACGCCCTACATGATTGATTGATTGATTACATGGTCAGATGCTTCTGTTTACATTGGAGTCCTCATTTTAGGTTAAGCGCCACCCACCTCATGGTTTGCATGACAATAATTCGTTTTCCTCGGATTTGATAAGGACTGTATGTCCAAAATTCGTTAAGGCCAATAATGCATCCAACAAATATACTCCTTATCAAATCCGAGGAAAATCCTTCTGTTTACATTGGACCGACCATCAGTAGGTATCAAATCCTTATCAAATTATAAGCCCAATAATGCACGCCAGATGCTTCTGTTTACATTGGAGTACAAGTTAGCAACCACATGACGTGATGCACTGAAGCAGCGGGAGTCAATGTACGTTTTAGAACATGCCCCTGAGGCCCGCCTAATTCGGAAGTAAGTGGGAGGCAAACCCCACACAGGGATGGAAAATCCACCATGAAAAGCTAAATGACTTATTCAAATGGCATCTCCCTGGATTGTTTGCCCATTTAAGTTTCCGAACCAATCATCGAGCATCTGTTTAAGCTAATACTCTAGACCTACAATGGAAATATCCATTTTGCAGATTCTAAAATAGCTTGCTCACCAGTTTGTTAAACACTCTAGGTACTAGACTAGTCCTATACTTGAATCCTTTTGCAGCAGAACTGCCGGAGTTCAGCCCATCAGTACTGACTCCATTTCTCTCAAACAACACCACCACGTCCTCCCAATACGTGATGCTCTTGTTGTCGCGCACTGCCAGCAGCAGTGCCTCGTAGGTGGCTTCATTAGGTACAAGCTGATAAAGTGATTTCATCTCGCAACACAGCTTGAATGCCCCTTGTAGTTGATTGATCTTGCAATACCCGTCAATGAGAATGTTGTACATCTCCATCGTTGGGACCAACCCTGCTTCTGCAAATGTCGTCAGCGCCTTTTCTGCGAGTGAAACTTTCTTAATCTTGCAAAGCTGCTTCAACAAGGTAATGCAACCATTTTCTGACGCAGCGACACCATCCTTTGCAGATTCTTTGATGATGCCCAGTAGCTGAGGTTTCTTGATTCTAATGAGGAACTCAACCAGACTGCCATGAACGATTTTGTGTAGTGTCGTCCCTTGTATCAGCATCTCATGAAACAGAGCTGTAATATCACCCCGCCGTTCAGCCACGAGGAGTTCTGTCATCAGCAAATGGTAGGTGTATTCGTCTGGCTTAAAGCCCTCCTGCACCATCCGAGCCCGCAGCTGGAGCGCCGCCTCCAAATCTCCAGTCTCGTTCTTCTTCGAGGCCAGAACAGGACTCAGCCTCTTCAAGTGGCCATTGATCATGACATCATATGTGAACTTATTTGGCGCCAAGGACTTGTCTGCCATCTCGCCGAACATCTTGACAGCATCATCGCCCCGCCCCTACCGGCCTTCCAGAGCGCGGCGAGTACCATGTTGTAGGAGTGTGCATTGGGAGGTGGCATGCCATCCTGGTCAATCTGCCGGAGCCTATGGATGGCGTCATCGATGCCGTCTGCCATGATGGTGATTTGGATGAGCATGTTCCAGTTGATGTTGTCTGGGCGCGCCCGGGCTTGTTCCAGCATCCGGAGCATTTGGCGCTGTTGCTTGGGTAGCTGCATGCCCGCCTGCACCATCCGGGTCCGCAACTCCGAAGCAGCCTCCAGATCTCCCTTCTTCAGGCAGTCATTCATCATATTCACGGTAATGTACCGGTACCTGGAACGTTTCGGCGCGGCGGCCGCGCCCGCCATTTCGCCGAACACCTTGACGGCGTCGGCCGCTCTCCCGGCTCTCCAAACCGTTGCGATCGCCTGGTTGCGCTTGGTGCCGGGGCCTCGAACACGTGGCGCGCGTCTGCGCGGCGTCCGAGGGAGGAGCAACGCCATGAGGTGGCCGCAGGAGGTCGCCGACGGCTGCGGCAACTTGGGTTTGCCGATGAGGTGGTCGATCAGCAGCACCGCGCCGTCGGGGAGGTACGCGCGCACGGATGCCTCCACCAGCGCGGAGGCCGCGTCGCCGAGGTAAAGGCGCTGCCCACTTGGGCCTGCGGCGGCCACCGATTGGTAGATCTCGGGGACGCCGGAGGCCCCGACAGCATTGGAGCGTATGAACTGCTCCGCCCGGGTAATGGAAGCCCCAAAACGTCGGGCGGTGAGGAGGGCAGAGATCTCGCCGGCGAAGGCATCGGCGCTGGCCTGGGTGCCGGAGGAGAGGGATCGGTGGCGAAGGAGGAAGAGGCGGCGGCATTCCATAGCTGCAACAGAACACAGAAACGGTTCGCCTGGTCTGGGGCGGTGGCGCTGAACGAGGTTCTGCTGCTCTGAATCAAAAAGCTGCTTTCCTCCGGTGTACTCCAAAATATTTTTTTTTTTGTCGAACAGTCAATTTTTAAAAATTTAATTTAGATAGATACAGATATAATATCATTGTTTACATCTTTAAATAAATTTATTATAAAATATATTTCAGAGCCAATCTCATAATACTTGAGGCCTATTTGGATCCATTTCTCTAAAATAGACCTCTACACTTTAGAGCTAAAGTCTCTAGTTGTAAAGTTAGATTTAAACTTTAGCCTACATTACATTAGATTTTTTTACGATACTAAAACTAAACTAAGGGTCTATTTGGCATAAGGAGCACCGGCGCCGGCTCCTCAACTATAGCTACTAAAAAAAGCTTCGAAGTCGAGGAGCCAAAAAAAAAAAAAGAGCTTTCTCTAGCTCCTAGCTACAGTGGCGAATGTCAGTGAGAGAGGGAGGGAGAAACTGGCTCCTCGCTACATGGACACAGAGGAGGAGCCGGAGATGGCAGAAACCATGGCAAACAAGCCCTAACCCTAAGTGCTCTAAAGTCTATAGGCATCTGAGGTTTAGAGGAAGGAATCCGCATAAGTACATATTACTACTTTTATAAATATATATATAGTCAAATTAAAAATACTCCTCAATAAGATATGTGCTTATTTTGGAACGAAATAGAAATACAGGAGAGTACCCTTTTTTTATTTTTTTTTTTTTTTTTATTTTTTTAGCAGAACTCTAATGTAGTACTAATAGATTACATGACGTTCCCAACATGTCAGCATAAGGTCAAGACTCATCAAAAGGTAAGTAGTACAATATGCCAATGAGACTGGATTCACATTTCCAGAGCACATAAAGGTCCGTCAATATTGCTGGTGACGATTGCCACACCCAAAGGCAAATCCACACAAATCAGAGAATAGCTCAGGATAGGAGTGCACGTGCATTTCACGCCAGGTACAACAGTACATCATAGCTAATCAGAGACGTTACCGAGCAGCACACAAATGAGATTTCTGTCGATACAACTCGACATTCAAACCCTACACAAATCAGTTAAAGCAATGCACTGGTGCCCCTTCCCCAGCCACAAGTTCTTAACCTTGAAATTTACAGGATTACATTGGAAAAAAAAAATCATAAGAAACGAACATTAAAAGATTGGCAGTTAACACATCAGGGCTGGGGACAATCCATGACCTAACAGAAAGATTTCTAACTAATGTTCAACCAATGTACACAGAATGATTGCCGCTGAATGTAGAAGCTCCAAATCGCAGCGCAATTCTGTTGGTGAATCATCAGTGAGTTCCTAGCAGATTTGTCCAAGAGTTAAATGTGTATTCACAGTTGTCAAGATGATTTGGTTCTCTTGTGCCGAGCCTGGCCTTGGAGACACAACCGGAGGCGCTGGGATATGTTTTCCCCCATCTCTTGCCTCTCCTTTTTTAACCTCTTCCACAATGATTGATTCTTCTTCTCCTTTGGGATTGTGAGAGGTTTCCTTCGTACCCGTCTCAGTGGTGTTGCTAGAGCCCTTAGTGTCATGCTCTACAGTTTAGGAGAAGAAAATGAGATTAAAAACTGTTCACAGATCCAGAATAAGCAGGACATCACTAATTTTCAACCTTATATTATTGAAGTACTAACTCTAAAATTATAGCTTTGGCCGAGTTCATAGAAAAATATATTAACATCTACAATATCAGATTAGTTACATTAAATTTTACACAATTGATATTGATAGTGAATTTATTTGAATTTGTTTATAGATGTTAATTTTGTTTCCCTAAACTGAGTCAAAGATAGGGAAGTTCAACTTAGGATAAAGCAAACTGAACTATAATTTTGAACATTAGTAGCAAACAAACACAAAGACTTTTAGCATTCAAATCTCAAGGGACTATTAAAAGACTGAAGAAATGCACCTTGAGCTTATGATTAGGTATTTCAGGCTGCTCGGATGATGATCCATCACTAGCTCCACCCAAGGAAGAACATCTTCCCCAGCTTTCTCTGTTTGAGCTGGTATACGAACAGCATTCTTCTGTTTGTCTGTTTGCTTTATCCTAATAAAGAAAGAAAAGTCCTCAACTTCAAGTAAAGAAATCACAAAGATCTTTTTTTTTTTCCCCAAAGATTCAAATATCAATATCTTCTTTTACCTCTAAATGACACTCTCCTGTGTTACCGTCCATCTCAGTGAGGTTATGATTTTCATCCAAAAGAAAATCCTGCATTTGAATGGAGTTAAAACCTCAAGTAGAATAGGAAGGGTGGACAATAATTGACTTACCAAGTCATTATCATTTTTAACAGATAGCTGATTTACCCTCTCTGTCAGCAATTCAACTACTGATTTTGTAGCTGAAACAAACGAAAACGAAGTCAATAACAGAAAATGGTTACTTAAAGATATTAAGTATTGAGGAAGAAAAAACACACCATTTGTGAAATTAGCTGTAGCAGCTGATGAACTTCCTGCATCAGTGCCAGCTGCCCGTAGACCATTGATGATCTCATACAATAAGCTCTGAAAATTCAAGTACATGTATAAGTAATCTACTAGGAGAGTTTTGTACAACATGAGGCAGAAGACTTCACACAGGATCAAAATTTACCTCATTGGTACCAGCACCACCCTTAAAAGCACCAAGGTTGTAATACTTATCAAATTTATTTGTGCCCGTTGAAGGAAACTGAGGTGGGTGAAGAACGTTGTAGAAGAATATTGAAACAGAATCATAATAAAACTGGGGCCTTGGGAATTGTGATCACCCTCAAATTTAATTAGATTTTTATCCCCCTGCAGAGGAATAGAAATATGTCACCAACATAAGCAGCAATCAGAAGGCCCTTCAGCAGGAGCAATCACCAGTGATGAGGCTTGTATGCATTTAAAAGCCATGTATGTACTGATCAACCTTCCTAAAGCAAGCTAGAGTGATACTTACCGCATATGCCTGATGAATGCGTTCTGTGTGATGTGGCTGAATAAACATATCATTTGAAGCATGTCCAAATAATGCAGGAATAAACGTCTTGGGTGCAAACTGGCAAGGCAAAAGAAACAATGTTACTCAGAAAGATGAAATTGATTATGATACTACTACTCCTAAGAAAAAAAAAAACACAGTATAACATGCAGTTTTATGCTACAATCAATTTTACACAAGGAATAACTCTCAAATCTCAACTCAAAATCAATCTCATGTAGAAGTTTTGACTTATCTAATGTCTGTGTTCAGAGCCAAGACAATTGAGAATCCTAACTTGGATGAAAAAAGACACATGCAATAAACCATTTTTTTTTCCTTTCTTTTTTTTTTTGCGTTGCAGTCAAATCGCTCCTTTGAGGCCTAATCAGATCAAAAAATAGGCTAACCATATGCCTTTCAAACTATTCCATGCATCCATTCATAGGTAATGCAAACCATTTGTCCTTGTCAAGGATCGTAACTATTAAAAAAGTTCTACCAGACTCTTCAGTGATTGAACTAGTAGAAAATAGAAAATACTATTTTGGAAAGCTAACCTGGACAACATTAAGATCCATTATGTCAAATTTAGCTCTTCTCTGAATGACACGTCGCATGTACTGAACAGCCATCTTAACCTGAAAATATATGTATCACAACAACCATCAAATCATGTGAGTATAGCAACATACACTGAACAGTTGAACAGAACATGAAGCAGGAAAGCCTATACTGTGGACCTTTACAACATTAACAACAGCACTTCTATATTGTGAATCATTTGCAATCTACAATCAGCAAGCACTATTTCATGGAACATCAGCAGAAGGAAACAGAAGCCAGGTGGAATCTCCCTACTGGCTCAGGATTTAGAAAAGTTGCTGCATAGGGTATCCAGTGGCCTAAGATATACAGAAAACTAGTTGCATGACTTCCTAAGATGTTAAAAAATAAAAAGAAGAACTCTCTTGTTATACCAAGTTACCAACAAGCGTTCTACATACATCTCTTATATAACAATACACATATGTGCCTATTATTATATCATAAAAAGCACATACAGTTCGACAGTAAAATGGTTACTTTAATGAAAATAGTGAAGCTAAACATTCACCATGAGATAATCATACCGTGAACTTAGGAACTCGTATTTTGTAAACTTCTACAAGCTCCATCATCAAGTCATATAAGTTAGCGAAAGCACTATCCAGAACCATGCCAGCAATTGAGGGGTCTTCTGCTCCATATAGTAGACTGCAGCAAATATATGAACACAAGGTGTCATAAATTATCAAAATGCAGAAAAATCTAAATCAAGATACTTTTGCAGAGTACCAGGGTCTTTTTTTTTTTTTGGGGGGGGGGGGGGATTTAATGAACAGTACAGACTGTTTAAGATGCAATTTGTAAGAGGTATATTCTACTATAGTCCAACACCTTTCAAATAGGTATATTATCACAGAAACAGAATGATGGCATTTCTACACAAAGTAGAGAACAAGCATTTTAGATAAACTAATACCTTGTAACAGCACCCATCGAGCGCCCCCAAAGGCCTATACGAGAAACTTGCTTATTGTTTCGCAGAAAGGACACGGCACATTTGAGATCCTGCTTCTGGGAGTACAACAGTGATAATATTTTTCAGGGTATGTCATTTACAATATAATGTGAATGGTGCTACAAAATTTATAATGACTACACACCTCATGCCAACCGAGGCTGACATAATCTCCGCTTGATAGTCCTGATCCCGCAAAGTCAAGTGTAAAAAGGGTGATATTTGAAGGAAGAAGTATGACAGCAGCTTCATTTGCATCTGCTCTGCATCCACTGCATTAAATTAATGAAAAAACTTGTTAACATATTGGCTATTGAAGATGGTAAGGAGCAAAACTGGAAATAAGATTCATCTTGATAGCTCATCAGCTGTAGCTAGCAGATGAAATCGAAATTGTGATTGGGCTTTAAAAGTTAGCTAGCGGTAGACAAGAGCTTCGAAATTCATTTGATCAAAATGTTTAAGATGTATGAATTATGATTAGCAGGCAAATATTAATAGCATGACTGCATGAGGAAAATATTAAAGCATGACTGCAGAGACAAGAGAGTAAGTACCTATTCCCATGGCAGTAGACTACACATGGAAGGGCAGTGTTTTCTGGGATGACAGCAGGAACATAGTGGCTGCATTTTAAGGTCTGACTTCTTCCATTCGTAAGCTGCAACATACAATGATACAAGTAAGAGAATGTTCCGTAAGGTTGATATACAGATGATATCGATAGTCATCTACAACATGCAAACGGATGACACAGAAAACCTCAATAATTCTGTCCCTTACTTGCCTCCAAATCTAGCCTTTTATACTTCCTTCCGGCAAGAGTAAATTCTGGCTCCCATAAATACTGATCTGGATTGTACTCTGCACTGTAAATGCATTGCCAGTCAACCACCACTCAGCAGGAAATAGAGACAAATAATTTGATAGAGATATCAAAACCTGAAGGCTAAGAACCTAAATTATTGCCACATCTTACAGAAAAGGCACAAATTTATTTTAGAAGAAGTACAGTTGGTATGAATGCACATGTTAATTAAATGTAAATGCTTTTCGGGGTTATTAACACAAACCAGCTCAGTTCTATATAACTACAGCACATGTGATTATGACGAGCTACTTGCTTGACTGAAAACCTGGTACTGCACTATCCATAGAAAGGCTGAACAACAAACTTTTTACTCGTGTGTTAATGTAACATTGATGGCCTCAATGAACCCAACAATCATTCGAGTATCTCAAGTACAGAATTTTCGCATTCCTGTGCCTTGAGCATCGTTGAGACTATAGTTGGAGGCAGGTACGTTTTTCCTTACAACAAAGGCTGATACGTTCTTGTTCATTCCGTACAGAGGCCGATAAATTGCAATAGGTCGGTCTAGCTGTTTGCAAGTGATAGAAGATTCATAGTACAGAGGCAGGTACGTTTTTCCTTACAACAAAGGCTGATGCGTTCTTGTTCATTCCGTACAGAGGCCGATAAATTGCAATAGGTCGGTCTAGCTATTTGCTAGTGATAGAAGATTCATAGTACAGTAAAGTCCTAGTCTTTAAACTACATGTGACGAATTGCATCGACATATCATCATCACTGGCAATGGCGTAAAGGCTGCCATGCCAAATCCCACCAACTTGCGCGCGGTTGCAAAAGAAAGCAGGCCAAATTCCGGCGACACGAGTGGGAGTAAAGTGATTACCGAGGCGGCCGGATGACGAAGTTGACGAACTGCTCGATCATCGCTTCCCGAGGACGACGAAGCAGCGACGGCGGTGGCCTCCGGGGCGCATGTACGTCACCCGCCAATCCGCCCGCTCACCCACTAACCTCTCGCAGACCAACCAACCACCCAACTCTCTCCCTCCCGGAATTCCTCTCCCTTGGCACACCTAAACTCGCCGCCAAATCAACTCGGCCCGAGTCCAGCGGCGAGGTACCAGCCCGGGCAGGCTCAGATCCGCGCGAAACCGCGCGCGGCTCCGGGCGACACGGAGCCCGGAATGCTCGCCGCGAGCCGCGTGGCCCGGCGAGCGGGCGAGGAGAGAGGCGGGTGCTCGGGGAAGGAAGGGGTCCCTCCCGCGTCCACCGCTGCGCTGCGGTGGCGGCTGCGGCGGGACGAGGCGGGGAAGGGAGGAGGTCGGAGGAGCTGAGACGGAACGGGACGGGAGTAGGCAGGCAGAGGCAGTGTGGGAAATGTGAACGTTAACGAGCAGGCGTACGCGCAGTCTAGTAGGAGTAGGAAAAACGATAAATGTGGGGGGTCGAAACGCAATTTTGTGTGCTTTGCTCGCCCTGGGCTGGCAGGCACTCTTGTCTTGTGTGTTTGCTTGCTTTTGTAGTTTAGCCCCTGAGAAGATGGAGTTTTGCGAGACGCATGTCGTGGCGCCATGCGCGCGGCGCGGTGCGGCATTGCAAGAGCAATGGGTGTCACGCTGGGTGTGCCTGCTGGCATGGGCGCGCCGCAAAGGGCCAAGGACTAGCGTTTGTCAGTTACGAGTCAGTTTCTCCTGCTAGTGCTAGACCGACTGTTGGAGGCCTCGAGCTAGGTGGATCCTTCTCATGTCGTGTGAATGTGATGTAGGGGTTTTCTGGCATTGGCTGTATGCTAGGTGTTACAGAGATGAACATTTGTTGAACAAAGGCGCGACGACGACAACAACAACAAACACAATGGAATTATGACGGCCTAGAGTTAGAGTTAGAGTTAGAGGGAACCATTATTCTCGTCGGGGAATGATCTTTTGAGCACGGAGAGAGGATGCGGGACAATGGTATCATCGGTGATGAAACAAGGCAGTAGTGATGATGTTGAAGCTAAGACCTAGATTTAGGAAGGATGAATATCACTAGATCATTAAAAGAATATATAATGAAGAAATAGCAAAAGTTAGAAGTGGCACTCCTCCTTCGACCCTTGTCTTCACTTATGGATATTGGCGGCATTGGTGACACTAGTGCCAAAACTAGCCACCAAGTAGGGAAGTGAGGCGATGTACGATATGGAAAGGTAAGGGACAAGTTAACCGTAGGATTTGGGTGGAACCGTGCAATGGTCATTATTTAACTAGGTAGATCTAGCAAATATGTAAGCTCGTCCTCTGGTTCTGGTTCGGCTTATTCTCTCTCATGGACTAGAGCTTGAGCTTAAGAGCCTGTTTGGTTGCCGCTCAACTCCGCCATGCCAAACATGCGGCGGCCACATGATGTTCCTCGGTGTTTGGTTTTTCGGCCTCTATGGCCTACCTAGGATGCGGCTTCGCCATGCAATGAAAGTTGTTGTTTGCTTGAAGACAAAGTTGTGACAACCACAACCTTTCCTTTGACAAAACTGTGCTACGATTGTCGCGGGAGTTTTGCCGCTGCAAAGTGTGGCCGCCACAACGGCGGTGGTTGCATGTGGCTGCCACAGAGACTTCGGCGAAGCCACAACTACTATGGCAGCCTATGGCCAGGGCCAAATAGCCCTTAATATTTATTTAGATACTAAATTAGTTGTTGGGTCTCTAGTACCCATTGTTATATTCACAAGACCCTTATATGGTTCAACTACTCAAAGTTATCACTTTCAATGGAATCGTTTATATACGTACCCAATTGCCTATTGAAAGTAGCTAGTAAAAGACAACAACAAAAAACGTTCCATGAGTTAAAATAAGATTAGTGTCACCGTACTGCACAGCACGGGTCAAAGATGACGATAGAGAGCGATCTAAACATCGTTGACGCCGCAAAAAGTCCTCATTGTTCCCCCTCGTTAATGATGCTGACGTGCCATCCTGCCTTGTACCGCCGAGGGTGGTGGAGGAAATTGCACGGATTCCGAGGACCAAAGTGGCAGATGCTCCTACCAGCTGGTAGTGGTAGTACGACTGTACTAGAACAGTTTCCCGAGGCTCAGGATGCAACGGAGGCCAAATCGGACAAAATCACCGGCCGAATATCCATCGCTCTACGTGGGGCCAACGACGAAAGCGAGAATGATTTGGCGCCGTGCTGGCGGTGGCGGGCGACACTGCTCACCAATCCACTTCATCGGGCTACCGCGACCGCGACCGCGACCGCGAGCCCGTGGCCAGCCAGCGGCGGCGCGCCTGTGCCCTGCTGGTCTCGAGCCGGAGGCGTGTGCCGTCCGTGTGCGCGCCACACGGATACTCCAAGGGGTTGATGTACGTATCCGAATACTCGTCGGACACGCGGATACGGATAATCGGATACACCATTCTAGTGGTTTTTTTTTTCTTTTAAGAAAGTGCATATCCACGTATCTGATACGGATTGTATCGGATACCCGTACTCGTACTCGTGTAACATAGGCTCCGAATGAGTTAGGGTTTTAAGTAGTGGGTTGGGTTTACTATTGGTACGCTTTGGATGAATGAGAATGAGTTAATAATTTACTTAGTAGGTTGGGTTGAATTGGGCTTAGAGCATGTTTAGTTCATGAAAAGTGAACCCAAAAAGTGTTACAATACATCCCGTGGCGAATCTAGAAATAGAGTTATCAGGGTCATCGTTAGAGAAATCTAGTGCTATATGATATTTTATTAGGGTCGTAAACTATTTTAAGCCTTAATCTACAAAGAATTAACAAAAACCGATGGGGTCGGCAGACCCTGGTGATATAGTGTAGATTCGTCTCTGGTCACATCGAATCTTTTGATGCATGCATAAAACATTAAATGTAGTAAACAAAAAACATAATTACAGTTTTGGCTGAGAAGTGCGAAAATAATTTTTTGAGCTTAGTTAGTATATGGTGAGACAATAATTATCAAATACAAACGAAAAATGCTACAACAGTCAAACCCAAAATATTTCACCAAGTAAGCACCCCCTTAACATAAAACTAGGTTGGATTTTGCTATGCTAAGTGGCACATATTAAATGTATTTAGCTTTTGAGACAGGACCAAATGTAGATTTTGCTATGCTAAGTGGCACATTTTACTGGGTTGGTTTAATGGTTTACTGTTGGTACATTTTAGATGGATGAGAATAGATTAATTTACTTAGCGGATTGGGTTTGGATGGACTTTACATAAAACTATGTTGGATGGGTTGGGATTGGGTTCATTTCTTGGGTTTGAATGGTTGAACCTCATGTTAATTTTTTAATACTTCCTCCATCTCAAATTGTAAAGTCGTTTGACTTTTTGACAACAAGTTTGACCACTCGTCTTATTCAAAAATTTATGCAAAATATCACTTCTTTTGCGTGGCTTTCTTTATTTCTTTATTAATAAAAATTATTAAAGAATAATTTAAATTTTGCTATATTTGCAAATTATTTGAATAAGACGAATGGTCAAACTTGGAGCCAAAAAAGTCAAACGACTCACAATTTGGGATGGAGGGAGTACATCATATTATACATGCATATTGACATTAAATGTATTTAGCTTTTGAGGTGGGACCCAAGTGTAGATTTTGCTATAAGCATCTCCAATAGTTTGTAAAATTTTACTTGGTGAAAGGTCCTAATGGGCTAGAGGGGGTGAATAGCCTATTAAAAAATCTACAAACAACACTAAGCAAGGCGGTTAGTAAATAAGACGGCATAGCAAATAAGCAAATGCTTCAAGCTAATTATGCAAGCCTCCTAGCAATTCTAATATCTCTAATCACAAGCAATGGCTAGGTTGCTAAGTTACTCCTAGGTGGACAAGATATGCTAACTAGGATTACCACTAGGAGCTAACAAGGCTAAACAAGCTACTCAAGCTACCAAGCTAAACACCCTAACAAGATATACTACCAAAGTAATGCAAAGAGATGCTTAGGATACAATACCACCGGTGTAGTGTCGAGGTTGAAGCCAATCACCGTGTACAAGAAATCTCCAACGAGCTAGCACACAAGACACGATGATTTTTCACCGAGGTTCACGTGCTTGTCGGCACGCTAGTCTCCGTTGTGGCGACACACCCACTTGATGGTTGCTAAGCTTAATGGCCGGTGCCAAATCCCCGGTGGGAGCTCAAGCACACCAATCACAAGAGGGGGCCAAACAAGCCACGAGCAATCCACTAGTGCTCCTTTTCGTGAATCTCCGCGGGGGTAAGGAACGACCCCTCACAAACCACCGGTGTGGCCTCGAACAAGCTCCAATCGAGCTCAACACCGCCTCTTGCTCCAAGCCGCTAGGGAACCGGGCAAATTCCCAAGAGAAACGAAATCCCGCGGCTTCTCCAAGGATGAAGTGCCTCTAGAATGCAACCGACGATGCAATGCACTTCTATCACTCTCAATCTCACTCAAGAATCGGGTTAGAGTGAAGAGATGGGTGGAGGGGAGTCTCACTTGCTCACAAGTGTGTAGGAGTGTTCAAATGTGTAAGAGGGAGGGCTAGGAACCGGCCATCCAAGTATATATAGCCCACCTCACGAAATGGAGCCATTGTGCTTTGAAATGGGCTCTCTGGCGACCTTGGCCGGGCCACCGACCGGACTCACCAGCGAGTCCGGTCCTGGTCCCGGCCGCCGCTTCTGTCACATCCGACAAGGATCGGGCCCACGGTGACCGCTTCCTCCACGCGTCCGGTCGCCGCTTCCGGTCGAGCATCGGAAGCATCCGGTCGTTCCGGTCGACGCGTCCGGCCAAATCACGGGCTGTAGAGCTCTCGCCAGACGCGACCGGCGGGAGCCACCCGGTCGGCGGCGTCGGCCACGCCACCGTCGCGTCGGTCGCCGGCGAAAACAAACAAGTCTTCATGTTTCGTTGCTCTTTGCTTCATCCTTGCTTCGCCTCTTGCCATATGTTGCCAACACGTCGAAGATGATCACGTTATCATGCATGTTAGCTCGTCGATAAGTTAGGCAAGATCGAAGTTAGTGCTCTCATTGTCCTAAATGCAATATGCAAGTCAATTGGACCTAGAAGCACTTCACCAAAGGATTGTCGCGGCATCCCTCTTGATAGTCGGCTATCTATCCTATAATGTGATCACACGCTCTATCATGTCTTGATCACCAAAAGAAAAACCCTATCAAGATACCTTGATCTCCCGGGTTCCTCTCAAGCCGATCACCGAGCTTGACGATCCATCAAGTCCACCGACATTGTCCATGTTCATGATCATCATGCTCCACGTCATCCACCTAATCCTATCTCAAGTCATCACTTAGAGCAAAGGATTAGTACCACAAGTGTGTCATCAATTTCCAAAACCAAACATGAGATGTCAATTGACAAATCTTGTGATTTGCCAACTCGTAAAAACTATTAGTAAAGTAAAGAAACAATATCTCTCCAATAGTTTGGCAAAATTGATTCTCCAAAAAAACTAGTTTTTTTGTTAACATTAAGGTTTGTTGAAGGACATAAACATAGAAGCGCATTTGGTTGAGTATCATAACAATAATAGAAAGTATTTTTTCTCTCTCTATTACGCATGGTAAGAAATTTCTAGGGTCTTGCCAAAACTTTGGCTATAAACATTGGTGTGCATGTTCTTGACAACGAATCAGCTAAATGACTAAAAATTTTTGTTTTCACATGGATTCTCTCGTGTTTTTCGTATCTCCCCTACGTGCTAGTAATTGTATTTTTAATGCGAAAAATATTTTTTTAGTTGTTGCTCACAAATTTTTTGTCTTTCTAAATGAAATGTATTTTTTTATTTATATATTTGTTAATAAAAAATATTTTTCTTATGAATCATCAAGGGGCATTCTCACAATGCGGACTCTATCGTAGTCTAAAACTATTTGTTATCTACGGTATCGTGGACCTGGAGTCCAAATATGACTTGGAGTCTTCGTTTTTTCCCTTTTTCGCTTTCATAAATATCTTCGCCACGTCAAGAAAGTCTGATAAATATGAAGTTAATAAATAAAGCTTTAGGACTCTACATGGTAGAGTTTGCATTGTGAGTGCCCTAAATGTATCTCTCACGGTTTCGCAAAGTGATCCTGAACCATCACCAGAAATGTTTTTTAGAAAATCTGAATCCAAAACGTTTTTTAAAAAATTCTGGACACCCCCTGTGCCTGTGAAGCTGGAATGGAATCATCATTCTTAATTAATTACTAATTAATTAGGCGTGGGATTTGAAATCGGGTGTTGTGTTTGTATCCGATCACGTGCGATCCACCGCCAGCAGACCAGACTGTCTTTTCTGCACCGCACAATCATGGTAGAGCCCACCGAACAGTGACGTACTATACAACCAACGATCTAATCGTTGCGCCGAGCACTGCGGACTGCAGTCGACCACCAGAGCAAGTTTCAAAATTTCCCGCTCGTTTTTTCTAGCATACTCCTACTGTACATCCTGTTCAGCCGTGCGCCGGCGGGCGGAGGGCACGATGACCGAACCGCACGCCCCCTCCTTGTGCTGTCCGTCTGCCGTGTTCGGTCGGTGGTCACGGTCGAGCGGCGAAACCGAGACCGCGGGCAACGCAGGCAGGCAGGCAGTGTGGTCCGTCCCGCTGCAACGACACCCAACCACCAGGATCCCGTGTCTGCCAACTGGACCTGATACGGTCACCTCACCTGCACGTTTTACTAGTACTACCAGCAAGATGCCCGTGCTGTAGCCTGTACCCTCTCCTAGTCCTTGTGTAAACAAAATCAAATTGAAACGCTGGTGTGTTGTACCAACCGTTTCCTCGAATTTTAAAATCGAGCTTAAACGCAGGGAGGAAAAATACATTTAAATGCGCCCCATGCCATTGTGTCGACCCTCGTAAATTCCTCTTAAAACACGGCGCACCAAAGTTTAAAATTCAAATTCGCTCGCACACCGTTTTTCTCCCAAACTCGTCTCAACAGCACCAGGCAATTATTACCCCCACCGGCAATTATTATCCCCACCCCAGCCCCCAGCCCCCAGCCCCACTGAAATGTGGGTCCAGGTATTGTCCACGCCTCCACGGTGTCTCAATTGACAATTCTGCTCGGTGCACTCGAAGGAAGCTACTGCCATCGCCAATTCCGTCCGTCTCTTATCTGAAGATTCCGAAGTCTGAACCCACGAGGAGAGAAGCGGCGGCGGCGGGGGATCCATTCGTCAGCCAACAGCAGCAGCAGCTCCTCGGAACCCTAGCTCCGTCCGCCGGCGGGGCGGCGCCGGCGATGGCGGCCGCTGCGGCGGCGTTCCGGTCGGGGACGCGGCGGCGGGGCGACGCCTTCGCGGCCCTGGAGGACGCGGGGTCCGCCACGCGCGGGCGCCAGCCCGCGGGAGGCGGCGGCGGCGGCGGAGGAGGAGGCAGCGTCCGCCGGTCGAGGAGCCTGAGCCGGTTCCCGCCGCCGTCACCGTCCCCGAGGACGCGGCGACGCCGTCGTCGAGGTTCGTCACCAAGGTGCGTGGCGGCGGCGGGTTCCCGCCGCCGGAGGTCAGTCTCGACGACCTCGCCGACGAGTTCTTCCGCGCCAGGGCCGAGTCCGAGGGCGACGACGACGACGACGAGGTGGTGGAGAACCCCGCGCGCGGCCGGTCGAGGTTTCCGGCGCCCGCGGAGCGGTGGCGGCGGCGGAGCTCCATGGCGCGGTACGCCAGGGAGACGGAGTCCTTCCCGGCAGCGCGGGCGCTCCGTGTCACGCCCGCCAGCTGAGCGGCGAGGCGTAGCGGCCAATGCCGTGAATGGCGGCCCTGCTGCAGCTGCAGCTGCAGCTGCAGCCAGGAGGCAGCGGTATGCGTCCGTGGACCGCCGCGCTTCGGTGGATCGGCAACGGTGGTGCGATTCGGATGTAAGTGTGGCCGGTTCAGTTTTTCTGCTGTATGTGTTGTTTGGCATTTAGTTTACAGATGGATTGGATTTTGGATTAAACTAACTATTGAAGTTGCTTGGGGATATTTTGAATCATGGTTTTGACTTTTGAGGGTGCTTGGGTGCTCCCATTAATCTATTAGGAAATCTGGTAAAGTTTATGTTTCCATTTTGCGACAAAATTGTGGAGCGAGCAAAGGTGCTTTACTCACATCAACATTCTTCTCTTATGTACGACTAAAGGTCCAATGCCTTTTACTGTTTGTTCCTCCATGGTAGTTTGGCTTAGTTCTATACTTGGCGTATAGTGCGTTTCCGACTTGATACCGATATAATATCCGATAATGCAACATATGCGCAATACTGTGTTTGCGTCATCTATTTTGTTTCTCCGGTTGTTTGGTTGATGCCTGTCTCCCCTCGTACTCTGTGTTTGATTTCTAGCTTCAGTATGCTGATGTTGTCTGGCAATCTAGTATGAAAAATATCCGCATAAGTTCAAAAGCCAAAAGGTAAAACCATGTGGTTGTGACGGCAGGCCAGTCTGCTTTTCAGGTCAATTTGCTTCAGGCTTCTCACTTTATATATATATTTTTTATAATATGTTAGGGTACTCAATCCAAGTTTCTTAATACTTTGTTGTGATCCACTATATGATTCCTGTTCAAGTATTTTATGTTTGTTCTTTTGAAGCCCGATAATACTTATACTCTAAACTTATCCCATTTTCTATGTTTGATGTAAAATTGAACATATCTGTTGCAGTTACATTATTATTATTTAATCCATGGTTTATGCTTTTGGGTGCAGAATGACATGGAAATTTCTCACCGGTATGTTTCAGGGGGATGCATACCAAAAGTAGTAGTGGCAATAGCCTGCAGAGTTCATTCCATAAGCCATCTAAAGCAAATCAAACTTTGAAGAGGTCTACAAGTCAAAAGGATTTCTTTCATTCTCGAGATAGCAGCTCTGTGAGTACCTGTCTTCTTTACATTCCGTGTATTAGGATTATTGTACAGCTAGCGTATCGTACATTTGTGCGCATTGTACTTGTACATGGCTCTCTCTATATATATGAAGGCAACCCCCTCTTACCTTGGTCCTAGTAATATAAAGATAGACAGTTTTCTTGCGTGTTGGAGAAAAAAAAAATGAAGGCACGGGAACCACCACCCATTGCGTGTGTGTGTTTTGGGGGGGGGGGGGATTGGACTGAAATGGATAAGATATTAAATATTTTTATCCTTATAAAAATAGTAGTGCTATAGTATCATAGCACCAGCCTGTACAACTAACTTAAGTGTTCCATTCATAGATGCATAGTAGAGTTAGGTCCGTGCTATCTTTTGTTTGGTGCATACTAAATCTTGGCTGTACGATGGAGGCTATTGTAGACTCAATTTTTAATTGTTGTGTTTTATAATTGAAATTTCTTAGTTTGTATTTTTATCTTGACTTCTGCAGAGCCATTCTTCAATTACTGATGATGAGTCTAGGAGTTCTTACTCTTTTTCATAGCAGAAATCAGAAGGAAAGCTGTACAGTTTATGGTCTTGACAAGGTTTCATAATTTTTATTCAGTATTTACATTTGAAACTATAATTTGCAAACAGATACTAGACTTTACGATCCTCTTATATTGCAATCTGATAGGAGAACCCTATTGGTGACGGGGCTGGAAATGTATTGTATGATGTAATGCGGAAAGAAGTTAGGCAAGCTGTTGAGGAAATCAGAAATCAGCTTGAAAAGGTATTTCTTCCATAGTGAGTACCTTTTATTGTCTCTTCACCATTGGGCATTGACTATCTTACCTTGACATAGATAGCTTTTCTAACAGCTTGTGTGCACAAAGCTTTGATTGATATAATGACATTGAGTATGGCAATGTAAAAATGCAAGTGACTTTTTCTCTAGAGAACTATTTAACTGGACAGGTTGGGATCTTCATTGACCATATTACCTTAATTCTAGAAAATTGTATATTACGGTGCAGCTTAAATTTTTACTTGGTCCCTAATGCCTCAGGTTTGATTTACATTTTACAAAGGGAGGTTTATGCTTCATGTTTGATTTACATTTTACAAAGAGAGGTTTTTCATAATCTGAGGCATACTGGGAGCTGAGCTCTAAGCTAATGATTTGGTTTTGATCTAGAGGATATACACCCCTGAACAGTTTGTACGTCACTTGCATTTCTTGTTTTATGCTGACATGCCATTATTAGCACTGATATATGCTCCTGTAGTCCTGTGTCGTATGTTTGCGAACAAAATTTTATATGCTTTTTCATTTGGAATGCTTACTTAATGGGCTCCATGCTTTTGGATTGCCTTTCTATTTATACGAAGTATGGTTGTAACTCCTACAGTATGCCTCCTAAACCTATAACTTCACATATCATTGAAGGATGTGCCAAATACTTCTGTTTCAGTCGAGACAACATAAGTTTCTGGATAAGTAACAGTCAGGTTGAGTAGAACTGTAGTAACTTGTTGGCATGCTGATGCTGCAGAAGCATCTGTTTGACTGGAAGATTTTCTTGATAGAATTGATAGAACAGTAGTAGCTAGATTTCAAAAAATGAGTTTTGTTGAGTTGACATCATGTCTTCCATTGAGGCCTAATTTCAGGTCATCGGCTGCCTGTTAGGGGAGAAAATGATTCATATTTGGGCCTTTTCTTGCTATGCATACTTTTTACTAGACCCCTTTTTTTTTTTTTGTTTATGCTCATCGCCTCTTCATCTGTGCATTTCTAGGTTGTGACAAAATCTGAACCTTCAGAAAAGGCAATAAGCAGTGATGCACAACCAACCAAAGTTATTACTGAGCTCGAAGGAGCTACACTAGTAAATTGGAAGAGGTATCTTTTGATGTAAACAGATTTTTTTTTTGGTAAAAAAATATGTTTGATTATTTCTAAATCTTTATTCAATATTCACATTTGCTGCTTCTGTGTATCTTTTAGTCAGAGAAGCGGAAACAGGAATTGTTAGCTCAGTTGGCAGCAGAAGAACAACATGGTAATGAGCTCACAAAGATAGTTAGAGAATTGCTACCTAGTCCTAAAAAAGACTGCAAATTTACAAAAAGACAGCCGCGGAACAGAAGAGTAAGTTTATTTGGTTGTCATTCCATCTTTCCAGCTAATTTGGTGCACCTATGAATTAGAATTTGACATAACTTTACTGCAGAGGAGCAATGATAGATCAAGAATGTCAAAACGACTTAATGAAGAGGCTGAGCAATACTTTGAAGATTTCTTGTCGAATGTTGATGACACTGACTTTTCATCTTTTGATGGAGAGAGAAGTGACTCAAGTTCAGCCAGGAAAGACCTGTTACTTCATGCTATGACAGAAACTCCAGTTGGGCCAGTTGGGCTCCCAAAGTTGCTTTACCTGCAGAGGCAGATGGCGTTGTCCTTCCCTGGCTGCAATGGGAAACCACCAATGACCTTCAGACCTCCCCGTGCAAAACCAAGGCCCAGGTAAAGTCGCCATCTATTTATCTGCAGAAATGGTGATATGTATCCTGTTTTTAAATGTAAAAAATACTGTAAAAATACTGAATGTTACTTCTTAAGGATGCTGTGTGAAATGATTAACCTTTTTTGATGTTAATGACTTCAACATGTTACCTTTTCTCTAATTGCATGTTGAACTCAGGGAGAAAGTAGCAGATGCAGCACTAGCAATCAGACTACGAGCAGCCGTGGGAGTTGGAGCCCTGGAGACCATGCCACTTCAGTTGCATCTAAAGACAGATTACTGACCAAGTTCGGTGAGGTTGGGATTTGCCGAAGCAGCTGCCCTGATTATGCTCGAACCTTGTCGTTTCACATCGACGACTATCTACATTTGAGGCAGAGTGAGGATCTTCTCTTGGAGACGTGGATGCAGAAACAAAGAATCAACTCCGGCGGCCTAGTCCTGTGCAGTAAATCGACAATATTGTAGAGTGCAGCCAAATAGGTAGCTGATGGGGTTGACTTGGACCAATAAATCCTTGATTTTTTTTTACCTTTGTTTGCCATGTCTCCTGCCACCTGGGCGCCTGACGTGTATAGATTGGATAATTTTTTTAACGCTTCATCATGATCAAGAAAGTTTATTTGTTACACCATCACTTCACTCTACAAGTGCAAATGATCGAAAAAAAAAATATGGTCTCTCTGAAAGTAAGTTCGAATCTTGGCTGTGATCGAGCAGCTGTAGCACCTTCTGCCAGCAAGCAGTTGCCATCCACTAGAGATGAATTTGATTTCCAGGATTTCGAAAACTGGTGGCAATATTTGTTGACGTAACAAACGGTGGGAACTTTATGTAAACTGTTCCTGCACCGTCCCCCAGAGCCGCAGCCGCTGCTCGTACAGTCAGCCCTACGTGAGAGGAATCAGCAGCCAAAGCTGCAGCTGCTGTAAAAAATGGTACCTAACAGTATATTGCCTGTTTTACAAAGTTTTCACGCAAATGACCACGCGTCAAATTCCTCCGCGCCCCTTCTCTGTTGGTCGCCATCGCCCTTCACCTCTCCATTGCCGCCCATTTGCCCTTGTCTCCTACGTGATTAAAATGAGAATAGCACAAAAAACAATTATGAATTTCTGTTGTCCAATATCAACAAGGACACAAAAGAGGATGACGGCAAATTGGATGATAGCAGTAGGCAAGGCAGGGGGAATAGAGAAGTAGAGAACACATTTCCACGCAGAGAGAACAATAATAACTACAGGGAGAACAAAGTGTAGAACTAAACCTGATTCAGCAACCAATCATGCACTAAGAACAAATTTCTAACATTCACTAGGTCAAAATGTCAAAAAGACTCATATAATAGTAGCAAAAAGATGTATCAACACTATGCCTTTCATTCTCAGCATCCCAAAAATGTTCCGCACCCCATGATTTACCCCAACCTGGTGTCGGATGCCTACCCGTAGACAAGCAGTTAGCAATGTGCACTCTAAGGAGGCACCAATAGAATAATTTTAGTCATAGATATTGAGGGAAGATTGGTCCATCAACAAAACACAACCTCAATGGATTGATGTTTAAATGCAGACCTAATATATAAGACAGAGTCGACGGCTGCTTGCAAATGTAGAGAGTTATTCATAGCCTGAACGGCTCAACCGACATCAAGAGCATTCATCTCTTTGCAATTTAACCAATTCTACACTTCTATTGAACAAGCAATTTAGGACAAGAATTTGCATATTAGATTCTAGGGCTCTTTTGACTGAAAAATCCAATTACATTGACAATAGCAGTTCACTATAGATTATTGCAAACAATGGAGAGATGTTTCACAACTAAAAGTGTTATTTCATATTGATTTTTCATGTTAAATACACTATTTCCAGAGAGTTTGATCAGACGACTTGGCTTAGGATCTATCTTACCAAGTGCTACAGGAGCTTTGCCATATTTCTAATTCATTTGTTTAGAGTTGTCCAGAATTTGTTGTTGTACTTTGGCTAGCACGATGGTACATGAACTTGAACTGCTGGTGATGCAGTCCTTGACTGTTCCAGTTTGCTTCAACCCCAACAACTCATTCAGAGCTTCTCCATAGAATAAGTGTCAAACTTAGATTCCACCGCTTGGTTGAATTGAGCCCAAGTTCCCAATCCATTTTGCTGCTTGTACACCTGCCACCATCGAGCTGCATTGCCCTCCATATGTAAGGAGGCTTCAGTGACCCACATCGATTCATGGATGTTAAATATGCAAAAATAGTTTTCACATTTGTCAAGCCAGATTTTAGGATCCACGCCCTCAAACTTTGGAAATGGCATCTCAGGCAGAGGTGTATAGTTGTGATGTGAATCACCAAAAGGCCTATGGTGACTGGGTTCAGGGAAGAGAATGAGGCTGGCCGCTTGAGAAAGGCTGCTCCGCCGTGGAGGAATGGAAAACAGTGAAAATGGAGATCTTGGTGATTTGTCCTCTGTCTTAGCATCCATATGCTCTAAGGTGAGACGAGAAACTGCCTTTGCAGTGTCTTCGATTTGTTTAACCATCAACTGCTGAGAACGCAAGGCCTGCTGCACAGCTTGTGAGTTGAGATCCATTTTTGCCAGCAATTGCTGCTGCGTGGAGCCAATGTCCGCCACATGAGCAAGCAAGAGGTCCAATCTCTCCATCAACTTGTCCGACTTCGCATCTTGGTGCTGCTGGTGTGTTGGTGTTGTAGTTGCCTGGAAGTCACTGACGTCATTGATACCTCTCCGTGCTTCCACACCAATAGCAGTCTTTGTGTGTGCTCCACTTGCAGCAGTGTCCACAGGTAGAATATCAGAACTGAGGTCATCCTTGATAACAGTAGAAGCTGGAAACAATAACGACGATGAACTAGCCGTGGCGATGCCCTTGACCATAGAAACGTCAGACTCACTGTCGCTGGGCACACCATACTGGATATCAAGCTGACAACATCCATCATATATATTGCGGCCATGTAACTCTCCGAAAGCTTCAACAGCATCATATTTGGATCGGAAAACAACCCGAGCAGACACATGGTGTAATCCCCAAACACTTGCACCTGCTCCATATCGCCAAATGGACTAAAAAACCTTACGAAGCACATCTTCTGTTACAGGATAGCAAGCCTTGTGGATGGTGACCATCAGGATGCGATTTGGGGATGTCCAGCTCTGAGAACTGCGAGTAGGCAATCCATCTGACACCTGGCGAGCGTCCACCTCATGGGTGTTGCCCTTTGAAACATCAGACTCGCTATCGCTGGGCACACCATACTGGATATCAAGCTGACAACATCCATCATATATATTGCGGCCATGCAACTCTCCTAAAGCTTCAACAGCATCATATTTGAATCGGAAAACAACCCGAGCAGACACATGGTCTAACCCCCCAAACACTTGCACCTGCTCCATATCGCCAAATGGACTAAAAACCTTACGAAGCACATCTTCTGTTACAGGATAGCAAGCATTGTGGATGGTAACTTCCAGGACGCGACTTGGGGACAAACAGCTCTGAGAACCACAAGTAGGCAATCCATAGAACACCACCTCACGGCTGTTTCCTTTGGAAACATCAGGCTCCCTGGAGACACCATACTGGATATCAAGCTGACAACAACCATCATATATATTGCGGCCATGCAACTCTCGAAAAAGCTTCAACAGCATCATATTTGGATCGGAAAACAACCCGAGCAGACAAATGGTCTAACCCCTCAAACACTCGCACCTGCTCTATATCGCCAAATGGACTAAAAACCTTACGAAGCACATCTTCTGTTACAGGATAGCAAGCATTGTCAATGGTGACTTCCAGGACGCGATTTGGGGACAAACAGCTCTGAGAACCACAAGTAGGCAATCCATCGAACACCACCTCATGGTTGTTTCCCTTGGAAACATTAGGCTCCTTGGAGACACCATACTGGATATCGAGCTGACAACAACCATCATATATATTGCGGCCATGCAACTCTGTGAAAGCTTCAACAGCATCCAATTTGGATCGGAAAACAACCCGAGCAGACACATGGTCTAACCCCTCAAACACTCGCACCTGCTCCATATCACCAAATGGACTGAAAACCTGACGAAGCACATCTTCTGTTACAGGATAGCAAGCATTGTGGATGGTGACTTTCAGGACGCGATTTGGGGGCGAACAGCTCAGAGAAGCGCAAGTAGGCAATCCATCGAACACCTGGTGGGCGTCCACCTCATCGGTGTTGCCCTCAGCCAAATTCAGCTGCAGATTGCTCCTGCAACTAGTGATGATCTTCCCAGGCATCATCGCACTTAATTGCTCCAAGGATTCGACTGTTCTGATATCGATTGTTAGCAGCTCACTCGATGGAACACCGAATCATTCAAACACCAACAAAAGCAAGAGGCAAAGAACCAGCGGCAGGATCCAATATAATACAAGAGATGGAGTACGGGATAGGAACCGAAGCAAACAGCCAAATAGGGGAAATCGATGATAGGAGGAATACACTAGAAGGTTCTAGAAGACACTAGAAGGAATGGATCCTACACTGGAGAAGTGGAGAGGAAAAACAGTAGATAGTAGATAGAGAACTCTGTGATCGATTGATTTCTGAATGCCGATAGGCCTTGATCGACTTCTCCTTTTGTGCCTCTTTCATGGGCCCCTACTCCATCAATTAGGCAGCTCGGCCCATGACTCATCACCAGCCCGTTACTATGATCCTCCCAAATAATTCCATGGCGTCCGGCCCATTATCTTATATCCCTGTCAACAGGGACCCACACACCCCTAATCCAGTAACCAGAGAACGAGTGAATCCGTGCAAACCTCTCAACCCCTTCTTTTTTGTCCATAAATAACTGCACATCTCCCTGTTTTAAATAGCTAGCTATGGAAAGTAGGGGAATTGTTTTTTTCGTAAAGCTCGTAGCTATAGTAAAAGTTATACCAAATAGCGTTTTTTACAAAGAAAATATGAAAAAACACCAAAAATCAAAGCCAAAAACATGGAAAATATGAAATTTGAGAACATAATTATGTTTCTATGGTTTCACAAGTCTAAATAATCTTAAAACTTGTGGTTCATGAAAGTTTGGTTGTCCAAAATATCAAATTAGTAGCAAATGATAGGAAATACCAATCAAATTTCATCAAATTAGTACAAATTTGTCAAACCCTAAACCACAAAATATCAAATTAGTACAAAATTGTCAAACCCTAAACCCTAAAATATCAAATTAGTAGCAAATCAAGATTTAAATTTTCAAACCCTAAACCCCAAAATATCAAATTAGTATGAAATTGTCACAAAAAAAAAAAACAAATAGCGTAGCATCGAAGTCAACTAATTATAAATTTGACTAAGTATATAGAAACATGAGGTCGAAGAATGTTAAAAGTATTCGACCCATAGTGGGTTTGTATGTATCAGCAAATCCTTGGGCCCTCGTACCCGGACTCACAATTTTCACCGCCATGCTTTGACGGTGATGATCATCTTCATCATCGCCAGAGAACGGTATTTTTGGCTTTCGAGTTATTATTCTAGCTTCTCTCATATGCTCGCAGGAGAGGACGGTGCGTCCGGGAGGCGCTCGAGGGCGAACGTTGGCTTGCGGACATCACCGGCGCCAACACTGCGCCGGTCATCCTCGAATGCGCAGAGCTGGCAGAAAAGCTCACCGCGATCGTGCTGCAGCCGGGCACTCCTGACCGGTTCATGTGGAAGTGGATGGCGAGCGGGGAGTACTCCGGTGCTTCGGCATACCGGGCTTTCTTCATCGGCACCTCGCAGTTGCTTGGAGCGAAAGAGCTTTGGAGAACGAAGGCCCCGCCAAAGATCAAGTTCTTCTTCTGGCTGGCACTCCATGGTAGACTTTGGACTGCGGATCGGAGGCGCCGCCATGGGCTTCAAGCGACGGCGGACTGCGTGTTGTGCTGTCAGGAGGACGAGACCTACGATCACCTGCTGTGCTCATGCGTGGTCACGAGGGAGGTTTGGTTCAGACTGCTCCGCTTGGCTGGACTTGACAATCTGTGCCCGGTGCCGGGGGAACGTCTTGTACTTTGGTGGCTTCGATCCCTCCCCGCGTGCGCAAATGCCTGGCAGGTTTCGACACCCTCGTCCTGCTTGTCACTTGGGAGGTCTGGAAAGAGCGGAACAGGCGCACTTTCGACAACATCTCGACAACGCCGGTAGCCATTGCAACGAAGGTTCGGCAAGTGGCTGAGGAATGGTGTGCGGCGGGGTTCCGGGTCCTGCAGCCGCTGCTGAGTGCCACAAGTTAGTTTAGACGGCCCCAATAAAGTCGCAAAAAATAGTTATCTCTTTAGTACTCCGTTGCGACAACGCCCGTTAAAGCCGGGCGATTTGTGTAGTGTGTGCCCCCGCTTTAGGCGCAACTCGCCAACAAGCCGGTGGTTGTATCGTCTAAACTCTATTCTCCCTTAATGCAGCACGTGCAATATGCACGCTTCGGAAAAAAAAAAGGTGAAGCTAAAAATACGCCTTTTCCAGCTCTCTTAAATATCTTTCTTACGAATCTATTTTAGTAGACATTTTTTTAAAGCAGTTTTAGCTACACTAGTGAAGTTGCTTTATAAAACCGAAATAAAATAAAATAAAATATTTTTACAAATGAAGCTTGTTGTACCAAAGTACCAAACAGACCCTTACTCTGTCACCGTGCATTGTGGCGCACAAAGTAGTATGTGCACATAGCATCCGCCGCTCGAGTTCTCTGCCTAACCAGTCAACCAGAGTGTGCTCTATCCTCGGAGTAGTTCAGGAATCAAGACGTCAACTAACGCCAATTTGTCAACAACCACAATTTGCACGAGCTCAATAGGAGTGGGCATCTCTCAATTGGCTGGCCGTATAATATTAATCGATCCTCTTCCTCTCGACACCCAAGTCAGTCGTGATCGGCACCAATGGAAGCAGGCGCAGCAGCAGGGAGGACGAGGACGACGGCGGTGTGCGTGACCGGCGCGGGAGGCTTCGTGGCCTCGTGGCTCGTCAAGCGCCTCCTCGACGGCGGCCGATACGTGGTCCATGGCACCGTCCGTGATCCGGGTACGAAATCACTGCACCGCTTGTCTTCTTGCATCTGCGTGCGCTGCGTACATGTGGATGATCGTGTTCTGTGCTGTGCCTGTGCGTGGCGCGCATGCAGGCGACGCCAAGAACGCGCACCTGGCGGCGATGGACGGCGCCGCGGACCGGCTGCGTCTGTTCAGGGCCGACTTGCTGGACTACGGCGGTGTGGCGGCGGCCATCGCCGGCTGTGACGGCGTCTTCCATGTCGCGTCCCCAGTCCCCAGCACCTACCCAATTGATGACCCCGAGGCACCACACCACACCTCAGCTCAGCTCGTCCTTCACGCTGCTGCCGTCTTTCTTCCCTCGTCTTCCTCATGCCATGCGTGTCCGTTCTGCAGGGAGAGCTGCTTACTCAGGCCGTGACGGGCATCATGAACGTCCTCAAGGCGTGCTCCGAGGCCAAGGTCAAGAGGGTCGTCGTCGTGTCGTCGGTGGCCGCTGTGATGGTGAACCCTGGCTGGCCCCAAAACGAGGTCATGGACGAAGCCTGTTGGTCTGATGCCGAATTCTGCCGAACCACGCAGACTCAGGTGATAACAATTCAGAGTTCAGACCCTGTTCCTCTCAATAGCAGGTGGCAGGGATGATGCGGTGCTGTAGCTTTGTATACCCAATTTTATGAGGAACACTCACTTTGGTCTCCTGTTGTTCCTCTGCCAGAACTGGTATCGTCTCTCCAAGACACTGGCAGAGACGGAGGCGTTTGACTACGCCAAGAGAACCGGACTGGATGTGGTGTCAGTCTGCCCATCCCTGGTGATCGGGCCCTTGCTGCAGTCGACAGTGAACGCAAGCAGCTCCATCATAGTCGACCTGTTGAAAGGTATGTACTGTGTACTAACAAGAATTCGCCTTTGCTGTGTTCTTGAGTCCTGTAACTGTAACCACTCTCGATCTGCAGGAGATCATGAGGTGAAACTGAAGCTGAGGAACTTCGTCGATGTTCGCGACGTCGCCGATGCTCTGCTCCTGGTTTACGAAACTCCGGAGGCATCTGGACGCTACATCTGCGTTGCAAATGCAAGGCAGGTGTCTGATGTCGTAGCGCTACTGAAGAACTGGTACCCTGCCTACAATCTTGCCACCAAGTAAGCACAAACATACTGCAATATATAATGTACCTTATAGACCTGTACTAGTAAATACTCCCTCTGTTTCATTTTGTTGGTCGTTTTAGCAACAAAATTAAATGTCCAAGTGCATGCAATGTTGTATGTATCAGTTCACATGTGAGTTCAGATTCATTGAATTAGCACTGCACTTGATTCTGTCCTAAAACGAACTACAAATTGATACAGAGGGAGTAGTAATCAAGCTATCAGTGCTTAAAACCACAAGCTGCTACCCTGCTACTACATAGATAGCATTTTGATCCAGGCAAATGCATTGCAGGTTCGTGCAAGTGAGCGATGAGCCTTTGTTCAGCTCCAAGAAACTGGAGGCGCTGGGCTGGAAATTCAGGACGTTAGAGGAGACCCTCAGGGACAGCGTTGAATCCTTCATGGCGGCAGGTGTCCTGGATTGAACAAACAGCGTCATGTTCTGTATAACCTTGGCATTTTGAAAATCAAAGTTGTTGTCTTGTGCAAGATCCCAACTTTGACTTGAGAACTGAGACGGGTAATGTAATAAAAATCTGAAGGGTGCAAAGTTTGCCGTGTATCATGGCGCTATGATTACTTAGGCCTTGTTTAGACGGTGTAGGATTCACCTCAATCTACGTGGGTTGAAAAGTGGAACTAAATTCCACTCAAATTTATCCCAACATATGTGGATTGGTATGAATCCAACTACATCCAGACAAGGTCTTAACGGTGTTTTAGTTTCAAATTTAATATCTTACTTTTGAAACATAACAAATGGTGGCTTTGAGCTAAAAGACATAAAAAACGACACTCACAAACACAAAATGTATGGTGTTTTATCTTGCTAGAAGCTTCAATAGAGCCTTCACGTTAATTCCTACCATTGGATCAACAATTAGAAATATTTTTATCCTTTAATTTGGTAGACTCTAATCATATACTCCTCCGTCCCAAAAAGAAATCAACTTCTAGAGTTGTCCTAAGTCAAACTTATTATGAAAATCGCGGAGGAGTATCATCATAATCAACTCTAGAAATTGATTTATTTAGAGACGGAGGAGTATCATCATAATCAACAATAACCGCTGGATGCATGTGTTTATTACAATGTTTAAAATCGCGAGCTATAGAATTTAGCGGGAGGTTGGTCAAAACGCTATAGCGACGCTTATTAGCGGCGCTAATTAGCATCATCACGACAAATTAAAGCTCGCCGCTATAGCGCCGCTATTTTGGCGCTATAGCACGCTATTTTTCTAGAGGTTTTTTTTTATGCATTTTTTTGGTTGCTCGTAACATTGTATAAGCATTTATGAAAATTTATGGAGAACGAAGGGCTGAATTGAAATAGTGTATTCAAAAAACATGTGGAGAAGGGGTGAAACTGTAAGTACTTTGGAAAATATGTCTACCAGAAAGAGCATTTAGGCATGATGTATAAAGCAACATATCAGGGGATGTTGTCAGGTAATGAGCACAAGATAATTATAGAAGGACACTGGTAGTTTAGGAAAATTAACTGATGGTTGGCGGCAGTGACTGTTGCAATAGCCTCGCTGGATAAGGTGAACATGTTCCAAATAAACCCTGGAAAAACAATATGATAGCATAAGCATCTCGTTACCATCAGTGGCGGAGCTAGAAATTATACATAAAAGAGGACCAAATACAAAACCCAACTTGTAAAAATCAAACACAACTCAATTCGTCAGATTTATCATGGTTGCCATCTAGGCTAATTCATTGACTTGACACCTCATTTATATGTATTCTAAGATTTAAGGTGGGGCAATTATCTGTATGGCCCTCGAAAAGTTAGCGTGAATCTCTATGGCCTTTTTTTTTTCAAAGTTACTTCTATGGCCCTGAAAATTTTGTTGTTGCCTATATGGCCTTCCGTTAGCTTTTGGCATTTGACGGTGTTAAGTGAGAGGTGAAAAAGACCATTTTACCCCCTAGACAAAAAGACCAAAATTTTTTTTTGTTTGTTTCTTTGTATATCTAATTTCTATTTGGTTTATTTATTTATTAATTCTGAGATAAAATTCATCTTTTGTGTGAGGAATAAAAGTCTTAAATAATATTTTAACTGCTTAGAATTGATATCATACGTCATTATTGACATGTTACTACACACGAATACAAACAGTAATGATTGATGAGTGTTTCCATGAAAAAAAAAGCTAAATGGAAAATCAGAACGGCTTCCATCCAAAAAGAACGAAAAGCAGAGGAGCCCGATGGGCGACTGCATGCAGCCATGCGCGCCGCCTCTGCTACTCCTGGCACGCGTGTGGCGTATGCCGCTCCGGCAGCCCGACGGAGAAACGAAGCTGGCCAACGCGTACGATGTTCCACGTGCCTGACGGCGCCGCCGCCGCGGAGCTACGAAACGAAGCTCGCCAATGCGTACGCCGTTCCACGTGCCTGACAGCGCCGCGGAGCTTGTTGCGCGCATCGCAGCAGCCACTCCACTCGCGCGACGACGCTGCCGCCTCCGCCATTTTTCTCAGCCGCTGTCGATTGGCCTGCATGCGGCCGCCCTCTGTCGGTCTTCTTTTTTTTCTCGCGAAATTGGTCCGCGCTGTCAGCCGAGACGAGGACGGGCTGGGGAAGTGGGGAACGCGGATCCGGCAGTTGACCCACGGCGGCGCCGGTCTCCATGGCGGTGGCGCTGCAAGCCCCGTCCCGTCGCTTTTTTTTTTCTCGCGAAACTTGTCCGCGACGGGAGAAGTGGGGAGCTCTCGGTTCAGTCTGTGCAAGGCAGGGGGTATTTTGGTCATTCTTCCTCTCCAACAGTGGTAACCCTAACAGATTTCTCTCCTAAAACCTAACGGAAGGCCATATAGATAACCAAAATATTTCTCGGGTCATATAGCTAACTTTAAAAAAAAAAAAAAGGGCCATAGAGATCAATATTAACTTTGAGAGGGGCCATAGAGATAATTCTCTCTTTAAGGTGCTATTTTTTCATTATTAAGCGATGTGCCCATTAATAGGGAGGATCTTCGATGATTTCATAAATCTCAAGGTCTAAGGGGCAGTTTTTAGATGTGCTTATGTGGTAGTTTTTAGGTGTGCTCATATCAGTTATTTTAATGTAATATAAAGTTGTGCTTTGTATGATTTTGTAATATAGAGAACATTAATAGGTACATTTGATAAGAATTTGTTATATTTCCTCCAAATATAAATGAAAATTATGAACATAAACTAGTAGTTTTTTTGGTGTTACATGCTATGTGTGTGAGGGGGGTGGTTGGGGGGGGGCATGAGCCCTTTGGCTCCGCGCCACTGGTTACCACCACAATAGCGCTTATCTGTTAACCAAGCTGTGCACAGCTGTAGGTTTCTCGTAATCTATGACATGTTTTTCTTGTTTTGCCTTGATAACATAACTAGGTGATACTTTTTCTTCCCCTCGCGTCGTCTCTCCCGCACGGAGGCGACTCAAGGGCCCCGATCCCGCCCACCCCACCCCTCCCTTCCTTGCCATCGCTAGCCGGCCACCGCCGGCGGTCTCCTCCTCGCCGGCGGCGCCGTGAGGGGCTCAAAAGGCACCCCCGCCCCTCACGACCCCTCTCCGTTTCCTTCCCCCTCTCGCCCCACCTCTTCCACCCCACCCAACTCCGGCGCCGGGCGATCGGGCGGCGGCCCCCGACGGCCGGCTCGGGCGGATTAGCCCTCCACGCGGCCGGATCCGGCCTCCGCTCGGCTTTGACGCCAGTGGGGCGTTGGTGGCTACCCGCCAGGGGTTCCGACCATCTTCTCCGGCGGCCTTGGCGTGGCGAATCGCCGCCGCCTCGCTGCAATTGGTCCGATCGTGCGGCGCCGGGCCCAACGGGGGGGCGGCCCGGGGCTCCCCCGCCTCGTGTGTGTTTCCGCGACTTGAGGGCTGGGGGCGCGGGGTCGGCGGTGGTGGCCATCGGCCTGCCGTCGGGCGGGCCGATCGCGACGACCTTCACCCGAGGCGCCCCCTCCGTCGGTGTCTCGGGTGTGCTGAGGGTGTGGTCGTGGCTCCTCTGTTTGCCGGGCTGGCCTGCCGGTTCGATGTGCTACTTTAGCTTGGAATCTGGTGGAGGTGCTTCGACGTCATCGTGGTGGCGAGGTTGGTGGCGGTGTTGGCGCACAAGCTTTGCCATGGTGGCTCGGTGGTGGTGCTTGTCGCCTCTTGCACCGTATCTACCTTGGGTCCATGCTCGTGACGGGGTCTTGCCAACTCCGGTTGGTAGCGAAGGGCGGTGGCTGTGCTTGGGACCCTCTGACTTCTTGGGTGAAAAACCCCGCTCGGGTCACCTAGGTCGACGACGTTGCGTTGCTTCGCGTCTTTCACCTTAGAGGCGTCATCGGTTGCCGTGTCCGGCGGGCTAGGGTCGAAAAGACAGCTACGGAGCTTCTCTATGCGTTGTCGGCGTCCGTGTACGTTGAAGCCCTTCTTGAAGGCGGCTGAAGCTCCCTACACACCATCCACCATTGCTCCTCCCGTGGTCGTCGCCCGCCGCTCGGCTGGAGTCGGTCCTCCTCTGTACTTGGCCTGCCCGTATTTCGTTTCTCTTCACTCCAGGTTTGCCCTGACTCAGTTGGCGTCGCTGCCTAGTCGCTTGCTCGGCTCACAGTGGCTACCTAGCCACTGTTGGAGTGCCGATGGTCGCATCGGTGTTCACAGTGGCTGCCTGGTCATTGCTGTCACCGTTATCTCGCTCGGCTCATAGTGGCTTCCTGGCCGCTGTTGGAGTGCCGATGCTCGAGTTCACTCGGCTCGCAGTGACTTCCCGGTCATTTGTTGGAGTGTCGGAGTCTACCACGGCCGTCGTCTTCGAAAGTAGTCAACCTTTTGTGTTGATTCTTTTGCGGGGCTAGTTGGTTAGGACGTTGGTGTTGGGTCCTCTTTCTCCCTCCCTATGTATTCTTTTTTTTCTCGAACGTGCATTGCACGGAATTCATTGAGACGAAGAGAATGTTTTTGAGTTACAACAGTAACAAACAAATAAAAAAAATAAAACAATAGTAATCCAGGGATTACCGAACGACCGCCCAAGGGCAACAAGAGATTGTGATTACAAATAAACTAATCGGCAACTCAAGTTGGAGGCAATCCAGGCGGATCACTGCACCTCCGTATCCAGGCCGGCCAGGTTAAGATTCCAGCCCACCGGATCGAAGACATCACCGAAGAGCACCTCCATTGCTTGCTCCTTGGTTGGCGTCAGCGGACCCTTAAAGGCATCGAAGTACAGGCGAGCGGTATCCAAGTTCACCGGCTAGAGAAGTGGTGCAAAGCCCATCTTTTGCTGTAGCACGGACTGTGCCTGAAGCATCGCATTTGCCGCACCAGGCTTGGCGGCGAGGCGGGAGCTCATCGGGATATGCACACGGTGTGCGCGGCCTGCGCGGCTTGGGCCCCTCCTTGATAAGCGAGGAGTCCATCGTGATATGCACACGCGCTCCTGAATCTGTTGGGCGATAGTCTTGATCAGGGGCGGAGTTGCGACCACCGCCACAGATTGTCTTCGTTCTCCAGGCCTGCGGATTCGACGAGCCCCAGGCTGCCGCCCTCCTCACGCGATGGACACCGATCAGCCAAACTCATGGCGACGTCACCGACCACCTCCGACGCATCAGCATCCACAAATCTGAGTTGTACCATGTGCGGCGGCGAGAAGGGATCCGCCAACACTGCTTGGGCCACTGGAGAGGCTGGCGAGGTAGGCGGGCGCACGACGAGGGAGGATGCGAGTTCATCGAGCATCGGGTCCACGCAATCTAGGGACTCCACACCCTTGCCCGCTCGGGGCGAGCGGGTCTGCCGCCGGAGTTGTCGGCGTAGCAAGGAGGCACGACGATCTTGCCCTCCCTCGGTAGCTAGTGCCGGTGCTGCCGGCGTCGACGACGGGCGCCACTCGCACCCCCTCGCAGACGCTTGCATTGCCGACATTGATGGAGCGGACAAAGGATCTGTCCCACTAGGATAGGAGCCACTCGCGATCTCGGTGCGCCATGAACCTCGCCGTTGATGACGCCATGGCGACGTTGGCGTGGTCGCGAACCAGCACCAAGGTTGCCCTTAGCGAACCAGCACTCCCTATGTATTCTTGTTGTTTGTCTCGTGTGTTTGGGGCTCCGCTTGTAATCCGGGATTACGTCTTTGAGCCTTTTATCGTGTTTGGTCACACTTTTTCTTCTTAATTAAATGCGCTTCGGAGTGGTCTCAAAAAAAAAAAAAAACATAACTAGCTGATGCAGTCAATTATTCCTTCAGGATTCAACAGGAAGTGCTCCTCTAATATTGCTCCAATTGTGAAGACCTTTTAGGATAGAGTCTCAAACATGCACATAACTAGCTCCCATCTATTGTTCCTTCAGAATTCACTATTCAGGATGACTTGCTATTGCTCCTTTTATTAGGGTAGAGTCTTAAACATGCACATTTTGCTTGATTTTGCATGCACATGCTATTATTTGTGCTAGGGTTGAGGCTTCGTTTGAGCCAAAAACGACCTCATACAAATGGTCCAAATTATCTAACATCCATCACCAACGTACCTACCATACGCGTGGTGGAGTGCCGTTGGAAAAAAAAAATCTTGGCCAAGTGTTGAGGTCGTGCGAGCATGCCAGCGGCCAGCGGCTGCCAACGCCTGCGAGCCACATGCCGGCCCTGGCCGGCGTCCCCTTATCCCATCGTACCCGCCACACGGCGCGCCGCCAGTGGCCCCGCGGATGCGGCCTCATCTCCCGGCGCGGTTTAGATTTCCCTGGGCCCCTTCACCCCCTTCGCGGCACACTCACATACCTTTCCGTGCCTCTTCTTCTGCGCCCCTCTCCTCCCAAACTGTGGATACAGCAGCGACACGATCCAGTGGGAAGCTCAGCTCAAGCATCAGTGCCTGATCATCAATGGCGGCTCAGGCTCTCCTCTCCGGCCGGCAGCTGCTGGGACGCCCCGTGCAGTCTGCCGTCTCCAGGTCGTCGGCGAGGAAGGCGCCCTTCGTCGTCAGGGCCAGCTCCAGCCCTCCGGCCAAGGTCTGTACTAGCTCCGACGATCCGTCCATCGATCGTCAACCTCGTCGATCACAAGCTCGTTTCTTGAGAGAACTACTACTGTGAGTGCTGACTCGATTGTTTTGGTCTCGCAGCAAGGTGACAGGCAGCTGTGGTTCGCGTCCAAGCAGTCCCTCCAATACCTCGATGGCACGTACGTACCTGCGCACTGCACTGACGCACGCAGCAAATTAAAAACCTTGTACTAGCAACACGTACAGCAATATCCATGTATGCTCACCGGCCTCACTGTACATACGCTGCTGCTGCATGGATGCAGGCTGCCCGGCGACTATGGGTTCGACCCGCTGGGGCTGTCGGACCCGGAAGGCACCGGCGGCTTCATCGAGCCCAAGTGGCTGGCCTACGGCGAGGTGATCAACGGGCGCTTCGCCATGCTGGGCGCGGCGGGCGCCATCGCCCCGGAGGTGTTCGGCAAGCTGGGCATCATCCCGCCCGAGACGGCGCTGCCGTGGTTCAAGACGGGGTCATCCCGCCCGCGGGCACCTACAACTACTGGGCCGACTCGTACACGCTCTTCGTCTTCAACATGGCGCTCATGGGCTTCGCCGAGCACCGCCGCCTCCAGGACTGGTACAACCCGGGATCCATGGGCAAGCAGTACTTCCTCGGCCTCGAGAGTTCCTCGCCGGCTCCGGCGACCCCTCCTACCCCGGTGGACCCCCTTCTTCAACCCGCTCGGCTTCGGCAAGACTGAGAAGGAGATGAATGAGCTTAAGCTCAAGGAGATCAAGAACGGCAGGCTCGCCATGCTCGCCATCCTCGGCTACTTCATCCAGGGGCTCGTCACCGGCGTCGGCCCGTTCCAGAACCTGCTCGACCACCTTGCCGACCCCGTCGGCAACAACGTGCTCACCAGCCTCAAGTTCCACTAGAACGCCGTTGGTGCTCCAACCTGCTGTTGCTGCTGCCTGTTGTTGTAGTGGAAATTAAGCGAGAGATGCGTGTTGTTCGTATGCTCAGCTGGGCTGGCTCATGCATGGAAACGAGCATGAAGCGTTGCATCATGATTCATGGCCACCCTGCTGCTTGTAACAAATTAGTATTGATCTTGCTGAGATCAGAAACTATATTGCACATGGTAAATCAATGTACAAATTCCATCCCTAGATGCTGAAAAATTGCTATTAAGGGAACACATGCCCCATGGGCATCCAATGTTGGATGCACGTGGGAATGTATGTGTAGCAGAAGAGAGCATGTACTCTATGTGTGTCCAATGGTGATACACATGAGAGCATGTGTGCATAGAGAGAAAAAACAACGTCATCTTCCCTTCTGTTCTGTAGTCAATATTTGCGGCCAGTGAAAGAGCGATGTTTCATTGTACCAAATTTAGCTATCAACAAGTAAAAACACACCTTAAGTGGTTATCCTAACATTCAACTCACTCGCACTCTGCTTATCACCCTTCTCACATCTATCATGCTCTTTGATAGATGGCACGATAAGCAGGGTTACTTCATCTTATAGGCAGTGGCAGCACGTACATATTGTCTCCTTCTAGAAACTGCTATGTTCTACATTGTTCTAAGTTTTCACGGTGTTCATTCTAGTGGCTTCATGTAAAATATCATGCATCATGAGTTGCTTGAACGGTTCTAAAAAAATTTTGCGTGGTTATCTCCAACATATTATCTATAAATATTTTTTTTTTATTAAGGCATATAGGGTTTTGATCTTTTGTGTTAAGAATGCATTAGGTTAAAACAAATACATTTAGCTTTCTTGTATATACTAGCAATTATATCAATGCGTGCAACGGGAGCTTGTTCCATGGTCACTAAAAGACCACTTGTGGCTAGAAAAATTATTTCAACAATCAAGCCATCTGTTTGAATTGAATTTGTTATCATACTTTAATGAGCAATCAATTCCTTGTTAAATGTGGTAAATGACTAGGAATGATATATATTTCATTCTACTAATGGATATAAGAATTTAATGAGCAATCAATTTTAGGTACACTAGTGGAAGGAGCGCCTCTTTGCGCGCCAATTGGAAGGGAGCATATTTGATAGACGAAGAATCTGAAAAACATTGTAATGACATGGTACTTGGCTAGCTAAGAAAGTTGTCAGTTTTCTCGTAGAAAACATTAAGAAAAGACTGAAAAAAAAAAACACCATGTGAGTGGAAACAAGACTAAAAACACCCATGTGAGTGGAAATGACGATGGCAGTTTTCTCGTAGAAAACATTAAGAAAAGACTGAAAAAAACACCATGTGAGTGGAAACAAGACTAAAAAAAACACCCATGTGAGTGGAAATGATGATGGAGTATCAATAACAGAGAGAAGCAAATATGACAGCGAATTTCGACAGGCGGAAGGTTGTGCATGAACATAACTAGATACAGTAACTGCATTCGCTATAAGATTATGGTCAGATTTGTTCAAGCACCATATACATTGCTGCTCTATGATGTAGCATAAGGCAATTGTTACATTGCTGCTCTATGATGTAGCATAAAAGGCGGCGGTGACTTACACCGTGTAGATACAATGAGTGATTCATATCTACAAATACATATACCGCAAAAGTTTTGGGCAGATGGTACAGATGTTGGTCTCAAGGGCAGCATGGCGGAGGCTATGAGTCTTCATTTAATTTTCCTTCACTGGTCACTGTTAGTCTGCGGTAAAAGTAGTCAACAATTGATTAAAAACTGTTAATGGTTCAAAACTGTTAGTCTGCGATAAAAGTAGTCAACTACATGTACATCAAAAGCGTTGAAAGAAGTTCTAAGGCCAGTCAACTACTTCTTTATACATGTGTATCGGTAGCAGTATATCTTCTAGAGAATACCCGGAGACCCCTTGAGCTTACTCCAGATTCTTGAAATATTTCCGTTCAGAAATACCACCTGACCCTTGAGCTCCCTTCCGCTTCTTTTGAAACATTTCATCCATCCATCTGGCGGAGAAGAAATAAAGAGGTAAATATCAATACTCAGCTTCTCACTTCTATAAAAACTAAATCGAAGACACTATTGTTGGATATAGCTAATCTTTTTTTGCACCTGTCCTACACTATCAAGGTCTTGTCGGTCCTTTTATCATTATTCTACAGTCATTGTGGGAATCGTGCTGTGCACAAGACCAAATCTTTTGATAGTAGTTCTGATCCCAATTTTGCTTGCTTTACTTAAAATGAAAATAGCAGTACCTGTATATCAATTTTTCTCCATATGGATCAGTTGCAAGATGAGATATGCTCATCTTTGTTTGCTCCCATTGATCTGCAAGTGACTATCCTATTCTAGCAAAATGGGTTATCTACGGGGAGGTACTGCTTGCTTCTCCTTTATTCATCTAATATTTCTGGCTCCCTTCTGTATGTATCGGTCCTTATAAACATGACACAAAAACCAAATGGGTCTACTTCAAGTATGCTAAGCATTTAGCCATCTATCATATTTTTAATGCATTTGGAATCAGGCTAAAAAGGATGGGCTAATGTAACAGAAAACAGCAATACCCTCTTATCAACACTTGGGCACTGTTTAGATTATGGGATATGCAAGTTAGATAGGAATATGGAGCACAATTAAAACCACCATTTAGCAATACCCTCGTGTCAACTCGAATTCAACAGTATAGGCCAATTTGTCTCTTAAATGTGTCATTCAAGGTCTTTACAAAGGTGTTAAATAATAGAATTTTGAAAGTGGCCGATAAAGTGATAGGACCAACTCAGACGGCCTTTATCCCGGGGAGATACATAATGGAAGGTGTTGTTGTACTACACCTAAACAATACATGAGATGCATAGGAAGAAAAAAGATGGAGTGATCCTAAAGTTAGATTTTGAAAAGGCATATGATAATCTTAAGTGGCCTTTCATACAACAAGTCCTTAGAATGAAAGGATTCTCACCAGTTTGGTGTGAATGGATTTCAAAAGTCATGTCTAGAGGAAGTGTTGCAATAAAGGTCAATGATAATTTAGGCCACTATTTCCAAACAAGAAAGGGGTGCGCCGGTGGGATCCGCTATTCCAATATTGTTTAATATAGTGGTTGATATGTTGGCAATTCTCATTTCTCATGAAAGCAAAAGAAGCAGGACAAATTCATGGAGTGGTCCCAAGATTTGATTGATGAAGGACTCTCAGTCCTTCAATATGTGGATGACATCAAGTTATCTTTATGGATAATGATTTAGAGAGGGCCAAAAACATGAAGTTTTGCTTTGTGCTTTGAGCAACTTTCGACTCAAAATCAATTTCCATAAAAGTGAATTGTTCTGTTATGGAGAAGCTAATGCTTATCAAGCGGAGTACACGCAAATTTTTGGGTGTAATGTAGGATCATTTCCTTTTTTAGATATCTAGGAATTCCTATGCATCATCGAAAATTAATGAATAAGGATTGGAAACATGTGGAAGAAAGATTTGAAAAGAAGCCGAGTGGTTGGAGAAGTAAGATGCTCTCGGTGGGAGGGAGGCTTGTTTTAATTAATTCGGTTCCGAGTAGTCTTCCTATGTTTATGATGTCTTTCTTTGAGATACCTAAAGGAGTATTGAAAAGATTAGATTATTTTCGATCTCGGTTTTTCTCCTCGCAAAAGTGATGAACATAAAAAAGAAATATAGATTGATGAAATGGGAGATAGTATGTACACCAAAAGATCGTGGAGGATTGGGAGTCTTAAATCTGGGTATGCATAATAGGTGCCTACTAAGCAAATGGCTTTTTAATCTGATAAATGGGGATGGGGTATGGCAACAGTTGCTTAAAAACAAATACTTAAGGGATAAAACTCTAACTCAAGTCCAACACATGCTTGGGGACTCTCAGTTTTGGGCTGGCCTTATGAAGGTCAAGGATGAGTTCCTGTCTATGGGTAGATTTGATCTAGGTGATGGATCCCAGTTGCGTTTTTTGGGAGGATTCATGGATAGCACCACAACCTCTAAAAACAATCTTTCTGGCACTATATAACATAGTCAGAAAAAAAAGTGCTTCTGTTAGGTCAGTACTATCTACGATACCGTTAAATGTAGCATTCAGGAGATCTCTGATGGGAGTTAATTTACAGGCATGGCACAATGTGGTGGCCATGATTGCAGATGTACAATTAAATAACCAAAGGGACCGGTTTGTGTGGGGGCTGCATCAAAACGGTTTGTTTTCGCTAATTCCATGTACGTATAATCGTTAAATGTACAAAGTTACCGCACAATACCTTAATTTGGAAACTTAAACTACCTCTCAAGATTAAAGTCTTTATGTGGTACTTGTGCAAGGGAGTAATTTTAACTAAGGATAATTTAGCTAGGAGACAGTGGCAAGGTGATCAGAAGTGTTGTTTTTGTTCTTTCAATGAGACCATACAACATTTACTCTTTGACTGTCATTATGCTAAATTTGTATGGAGAATCATTTATATTTTATTCAACCTAGAACCTCAAACAAGTGTACACAATTTGTTTACAGGTTGGTTGGAAGGGTTAAATGGAAAAATGAAATCTCAAATTTTGTGGGTGCAAGTGCTATCTCGTTGGACACTTTAGTTAACACGTAATGATGTTGTGTTTGATAAGGCCACAACACCGCCTTTTTATAAAAAGTTATCTTCAAGGGGATGTATTGGACCAGGTAATGGACCTTACTCGAAGGAGGAGGATCGCCACTCATGAAGGCGGGTTGTAGAATTATTGAGACAACCGCAATGGAGGTGTTCGCAAGATATGGTCGGAGATTTAGCAATAGAATTTCTCTTTAGTTTGTTCCTTTTCAAATTGTTTTTTGTCTTGAGGGCTCAAATCTTTGCATTTGAGATTCTTTGAGTTGTTTTGGTTGCTTGTAATAATGAACAGCCATATGCATTAGTCGATGCGTAAGCTGGGATATTAATATATTCCCCTTTCTAAAAAGCAATACCCTCGTGTCAACACTTGGGCAATCGCTTTTTAGATTATGGGATATGCAAGTTAGATAGGAATATGGAGCACAATTGAAACCATATCCACCGCTCGCTTTGTGCATAAGGGAATTAATAGGGGAAATGATATAGAGATAAACACCACATTTCCCATCGACATGGGTGGGTTATGACATAGATAGCTTGGGTTTATGACATAGATAGCTTCGGCTGCTGTCCACGGCTTACGCCTACCCTTCCCGCCAAACAACACACAACTCAGGGAGCACCTACCGCCGGTGGATCAACAAGGTACACTTAATTTCATGTCCCCATTTGGACAAAGGCTATCAAATAGACCCGTAAACGGGCAACATAAGGCATGCACCTTGTCAATCGTTTTGCTACAAGCTGGCAACGCCGCACGTGATTTCTAGTATCACTTATTTCAGCTGCATAGACCACTCAGCTAATGGACACTATGGAACAATATTGAGGTTTTTCTTTGTCAATCAGTGTGTTTACATCATATAAGCTGCATGGTCTTTCTTACTTGGCTATATTATTCAGGTTGCTTACTAATCAATGAATCACATGGATCACTCTTGTGAATTTTATTTTTAACTGATATGATAGAAGCCCCCTACGACAATGGAATAATCTGGGACCTTACTGCCATTACAAGTGGCATGTGTGTGAGGTTTTTGTCAGCTTTCATACCTGCTATTTGCTTCAATCAACCCGAGCCCCGCAATAAAATTGTTGACGCCCAAATATCGTGGCTTCTCATAAAAGTAAAGGTTTGTAAAATTTCTGCTACGCTGATGAAGTTCTCTTTTTTAAACTAAAGGTAGGATTTTTTTTTTTAGCCTCATAAACATACTAATCATCATTTGTTTACAGGACTTGAGCTTCAAGGCATGGTGGCAACCGAAGTTACTCTTTAAATTTACATAATATAAGTAATAGGTCATGCCTAGTATTTCACTCAGTTTAATAAACACAAGATCATATCTTTTAGCAATAGGCATAAAAGTTTCATCATAGGTTGAAAAAAAAAATAAATAAAAATGGCAAAACCAAAATTGAGGAGCATGCTCTTGGCGGTTAGAAATCAATGGAAACATGCACATGTAAAAACCCGAGATGAACCAAAAATTGTTGGCCACTTAATACATAATAACAATGAAAATAGAATGCCTTTGTTTACCTCATGCTTAGAATTGTCCACCATAAGCACCGCCACTACGCATGGAAGATCATGTTCCGCAACATTGAATCTGCTAGCTCAAAACACACCAAACCAAGGGCCTGGAAAGCAAATCAAGACATTTGAACCAAAAAAACGGAATACACATGTGCCAAGGATATAAGTAGAAAAACACCGGTAGGTGGAAATATATAGGATAGATTAAAAGAAGAGGCTAGAATCAACGACCAAAAGTGACTTTTACACAAACAATGTAAAAAAAGTTTAATTGACGTGTCTTCAAGGATATAAGTAGGAACACCGGTAGGTGGAAATATATAGGAGAGATTAAAAAGAAGAGGCTAGAATCAACGACCAAAAAGTGACTTGACACAAACAATGTAAAATGACATATCTTGTCTGTTCCAAGGTGCCAAAGTGAAGTACATATCTTTGAGCCAAAACCGAGGAGCATGGTACATCCTTGTTGCTACAAATACATGAAAACATGTACAACTAAAAACCTGGGGTCCATCCTAATTAAGCATATTAAGGCGATATGAGAGAAGAACATCAACTCTACATGGTAATCTGACAATATCTCATCCAAAGAATTTCTGTAGTTCTCCCTTTGTACTAAAGACAATTGTTCCTACCAAAGAAGAATGGTAAAGTGTACATGTAAAAAACTGTGTAGAGGAAGAGCATCAATTGTCTACGCCCCATCTACTACATATTTTATTTCTCGCAACATCAGCTTTGTCAGAAATATCTAAAAAGTGGCTTGAAACATAACCGCTGGTCCGGCTTGGTAGATATTGTTAGACTATTGCTTTGTAATGAAAATCGACATGGTGATATGACTGGGTGAGTCACCGTACATATATATAAGATAAATGTAAAAGGTTGGTCTGTTTGGATTCAAAACCACTGGCAAAAGGGAAAATGTATGCATAACTAACTGAAGTTCAAAGAATTAACCGAAATATGTTCGTGAAGTGATGATCAATCACAAAAGAAGCAAATGTCATGGTAGTTTCTTTCTTTCGCAGAATTAGTATGAATCAATACCTAATAAGCACAAAGCAATAGCATAATATATATTGTAGTAATCCTGATAGCTCCGTGGATACCAATTTGCTTTGAATTCGAAAGCAGCTTAATCATAGCATTTATTTCTTTTCCAAAATAATCATAGCATAGTCAAATATGAACACCCCGGTGGTATTGTCTCCGAATCGATAGATAAGCCGACGTTCGCGCAAGAAGTGTGGATGTATATTGTTTGCACACCTCCTCTGGTACAACCCTCGTGAAACAACCAAAGACAATAGGCCCCGATCATTCATTCAACACCTTATCAGGCATAGCTAAAAAAGATTGGGTTTCAAAGAATAGCATGCCATGTTTGATATCACATTTACAAAGAGCAAGTAAAATGGCAAAGGTCCCGACCGCCGCAAACCAAGCTTCAAAATTTCTTTGACAAAATACCTCTTTTGTCAAAATTCGAGCACAAGAAAGCGTAAATGATGATGCCGATTTCCAATAGTCTAAGATTTATTATTAGCCACATTAGATTTGTATATGATAAACATGTTAAATAATGAATTTATAACGGCCTTGCTATCAAAGAAATGAAAGTATGAAACTATGTTTAAAAATCAATGGATTTATAACAACTTTGAAAAAATCATGCTATGACCACTTTTTAATTCCTTGAAAGTTGAGAGACATCTTCTTTTAAAAACCGCCCGCTTGATACAAATATAGAAGTCTCCTATGCACACAGTTAAGTTACACATCATTGAAACTTACGCTGTCGAAAACCCAAACTTACCAAAGGGATCCCGAGGCAAGCCATGGATTTTAGCAGTCCTATTCAAATATAACTCTTCAACTCGAAAGCATTATCATTGGCACATTTTGTTAAAAGTCTAGCAAATTAAAACCAAGTGGCTTCATACAAATTCCGCCTGCATAAATTGAAAGTCGTGGAGAAAAAACAAAACATGTTAAGCCAAGCAAAATGTGGAGAACACAGATTAATATGGCGGGTGACATCATCGCCTTATCACAATATTTCGAGGAAAATATAAAAATTAAAATATACACACAAAATGCATGGTCACAAACTATATCCATAACACATTAGTTATATCCATAACGCATTAAGGACATTGTTCAGAGCAAATAAAACATTCATCTATTTTAGATCACGATCCACGCATCAAGTTTGTCCACCTAAGAACAGGAGATTCAATAGATGTTCTTCTAGGATCCCGCACTATGACAAACACATGATTCTTGATAAAACAAGAGAGGTCGCGAGAATCTTACATATTTCATATATGAATAACTAAGAAAAGCACTTGCAAGTGGGCATCAACACCATCCTCTATAGCTTTTGACCTCGCTTGAATTGGACATAGAACTAAGGCAACACCATAGAAGAAGGAAGAGAAGTGTTCTATGGAGGGGGTCGGATAATACCTCCGCCATCCCAAAGGCGACACGCTGCAGCTCGCACCATGAGGCCGCTGCTCTTCCCCATGCTGTGGACCCATCGGCTATGTAGGAAACGACTCTCAGCTAGCTAGGGTTTAATCGCGGGCCATGGCGGAAGGCCTCGCATCGTCGGTGTAGGGGCCACGGCGGGCGAACTTTTGGCCGCAGTTGGGGTGACGGCGGCGCTTCGCCACAAGCGCGTGTCTTTGCCACAAGCTCATGGGGAGAGAGAGGAATACGAGCGGAGGGAGGAGGACAGACGGACGACTTAAAGGTCGAGACGAGAGAGAGGCGGGGACGCAGGGGAATGGCGCCCGGCGGGAGCAGCCCATGGCGAACTTGGCACCGACCTAGGGTTAGGGTTGGGGCGCCGCCCCACGCGGGACGCCGCCATGGTTGTAGATCGAGATGGAGGGAGAGGAAGGGGGAAGAGCACCGGCTGAATCGGGGCGGCGCCGAGGCTAGAGGCGGGGAGGGGCGGCGGAGAGCTTGCGCCATTGAGGCTTCGGGGAGACCGAGAGAGGGAGAGAAGATTCAGCTTTTTTTTTTTTTTTTGCCCAAGAGAAAGCGAGGAGTTGGGGCGCTTATATTTGGACTGGAGGTATTGTAGCCTAACGTAGAAATGCCGATGTGGCATGCTTAACTTGCCCGCAAATGCAATTGATTGAAGACTTGAAATCCCTAAGATTCTAGCTCACTTGAGAGTGCTAGAAAGAAGAGCACAAAAACAATGTCACATCTCAAGAAATCAGCTTTAGGATCAACATATTGTTCACCTGAACAACTAAAAATACTATTACAACTCACAACATTACAACTACAAAAATACAATCAACTCAACTAAATTGACCATTACAACTTTAAAAACACAACTTAAAAAAAATCAACTTAACTACACCTCATATTGCTCCAACACACACAAAAAAAGTCAACACATCACTAACTAGTTAGAGAAGAGACAAGCTGCGATTTATCAATCTTCTAACATATATAGTTGACTATCATCCAGTACCAAAAAAACATGTAGCACACTCCAACACCCACCCATGAAGGCATACACAACAAAGTAGCAAAGACATGCACCTGCACACTCAAAGCCACACACGGCACCTAAAACAAACCACGCAACACAGAGAAAGCAACAACACTTAAAAAAAATACACCCATACACACAAAACAAACCAAAACACACTAGCACTCTCACACACACAAACCATCACCGCCTAAAAAACACCCCCCCCCCCCCCCCACACACACACACACACACACATAAACACCACACACGAACACACTCACAAAAACACACAAACGCACTGAAGAGAGAGACAAGCATCAACAAAGGAGCATCAGCAGTAGTAGGAAACAACACCAAGCAGCTCCAAAATCTAAAAAAAGACACCAACAACTCAAAAAAAAAAACTCAAACAACATAAGCTATAAATACGCAATCAGCTCAACTAAAAAAAGAGAGATCAAAGTAACAACTACACATACAATCAACTCAACTAAAATAAACGAATCAAACTCGAAAAGGGGGAAAAAATAACTCCAATTTTTTTTTAAAAAAATACAACTAAATAGACAATCACAACTAAGAAAAAAAATATAGCTAATAGCCAAAAAAAAAAGACACACAAGCCATCATCAGCTATCAAAAGACTACAAAAATTGCATCCTCAGTTGTTTTAGTTATTGTCTTGGCTCCTTCTATAATATTAACATTGGTTTGTATATATATTTTTGTTTCATCCTTGTTTAGACATGTCATTAAGACCAGATCGATTACGATTATTACTGCGCCGCGTTTTAGCCATGAGATCTCAAACCGGATCCGTCGTGGCTATGTTCTTGAGAATAGGATGATTTGTAAAGTTCAATCTTCATGGGTTTGTTTGTATTTTTAAATGGAGTTTTTCTATTTTTCTATTAGTTTGTTTTGTTTATTTTTTTAATTGTTTGTTCATCTATGTTCTAGTTTTTGTTCGATAATCAAAAAATAGACTTTTGCTTGGGGATTTGTGGAGATTAATGGAAAACACTTATTCAGACTTCTGCTTGGAGATGTGTGGAGATTAATGGGAAAACACTTGTTCAACTTGTGCTTGACAAGTAGATCAATGAACAACAAATGTATATGTCAAACCATACATAATTAGCTATATTCTTGGGTTCAAATGCTATATGTCAAACCATACATAATTAGCTATATTCTTGGGTGTATAGTCAAAAATAGGTATTGGAGTCTATGATATTGAACCTTGACCCTAACTTGCTGGTGGATTGTTACGATCAGTACTATCCATAAATGACATCTCATATGAGGATAATAACTTTTTTTCATTAAGACACTATTGAAGTTTGAAGTGAAAGAATACCTTAGAGGGTGTATCACCAATTTTTTTGATAACTCAAGTTTAAAAAATTATTTTTTACTAAATTAAATGTATATTCAACTTACTCACACTCTTGTACATATCACCCTTCCCATATCTATTATGCTCTTTGATAGATGGCATGACAAGCAGAGGGGGTACCTCTTATAGGCCAGGGGGCCATAAGAAGATGATATATTGTCTCCTTCTAGAAACTGTTAAGATAAATATTTATACATTGTTCTAAGTTTTCGGTGTTCACTTCTAGCGGCTTCAAGCATAATATCATGAACCATGAGTTGCATGAATGGTTCTAAAAAGTTTGCATTGCTATCTCCAACAAATTATCTACAAATGTTTTTTTTAATAAGGCATATAGGGTTTTGATCTTTCATGTCAAGAATGTATTAGATTGAAAGAATATCTTTAACTTTCTTGTATACACTAGCAAATATTTCTGTGCATGCAAAGAGAGTTTGTTTCATGATCACTTAGACCACTTGTGGCTAGAAAACTATTTCAATGATAAACTCATGTGTTTGAATTAAATTTATAATCAGACTTTACACTAACTTGCATGGTATAATTTATAGTGCTATGAAAACACTATGGAAAGTGCTAGCAAGAAGAGCATAAAGAAGAACACCACATCTCAAGAAATTAACTTCAGGACCAACATATTGTTCACCTAAACAACTAAAATCACCATTACAACTTGGGACATTACAATTAAAAATACAATCAACTCAACTAAATTGACCATTACAACTCTAAAAATGCAGCTTAAAAAATCAACTCAACTACACCTCATATTGCTCCATCATACATAAAAAAGGTCAACACATCGATAACAAATTAGAGAAAAAAGACATGCTAAGATTTATTAACCTTGTGATAGATATAGCTCACCATTATGCAATACCCAAAAATGTTGCATCTATGACAATCCAACACACACTCACAAAGACACACACAAATACACTAGCAGCGCCAGAAATAGATACTTCCATAACTTTCCATTGATAGACTGTTTATTGTATACTGTTTGCATTTTGTGCCGTTGTTTACTGTTTAGAAGTGACTGTGCCGTGTTTAATAGACAATGTCGTGTTGTGATTGTTGTCTACATTTAGTTTTTAGTTCCCCGTGAGTTCAATGCCAGCGACGATGACAAGACCCTAAAAAGAGAGATACGATCACATAATTTCAACAATGCTCACCACAGTCTCAAATCGCTCTAAGGAAGAAAATGGCGGCAAAACTATCACAAAATTCAAGGGGAATGCTCGAGTGGTGTTCTTCCAAAGTCAGAGCGCATGATTCTCGTTCTTCATCCTGCAGCGACATGAGAAATCGCCAGAGGCACCAAAGCCCCGTTAAGATTCCCGATAAGACTAAATGATCTATATCTATAAGGTTAATGAAAGTTGTTCTCGATGTGCGCATGAAAGAAATAGAACTTCCCATATCTATTATGTATCTATTTCCATACATAAGATACATCCGTTTAAATTTATTTTTTTACTAAATTAAATGTATATTCAAATTACTCACACTCTTGTACATACACCCTTCCCATATCTACTATGCGCTTTGATAGATGGCATGACAAGCGTGGTACCTTTTATAGGCCAGGGGACCCATAAGAAGATGATATATTGTCTCTCCTTCTAGAAACTGTTAAGATAAATATTTATGTTCTACATTGTTCTAAATAGAAAACATATTCACCCAGAGACATAGACGACCACACACACCCACACCCATTTCCTGGAGCGCACGAAGACAAAACTGACCTCTTGGCGCGGCGCAATGTTGCAGCGAGGCCACCGCGCGTGGAGCTGACGACACGAATAAGGTTGGGGAAAAGAAGGGAGCCATTAGTGAGGATATGCACCGGGTTGGTTTCAGGAACCTTTTCTGCTGGCACACCCAATTGAAGATCTCTAGATTGGTTTTGGATAATTAGTGACATCCTTAGGACTAATCTCTCTATGCTAAGTGTTTGTTTTAGTTGGAGATTGGTCAAGCCAAGGTTGGTGCATGATGGTCATGGTGGATGGATCGAGATGATTCAATTGATGATCAAGTGCATGACTTGGAGTGGATCGTGGATCAAAATGGGCTCAAGGCAAAGGTATATCCATAGGGCCATTTTGTTTTCACACTCAAGACACCATAGAGGGTGTGAGTGATTATAGGATCGATAAGCCGTACTATAAAGAGGGGAAAACTATCGTACATATCGATCCTCATGTGCCTCTAGGTTCAAAATCATTTGCATGCATTCTAACCTAGAGAGCTAACTCCGTACTTGATGGAAAATGTTTTCAAAATGCTAACACATGGTGTCGGGGTGCTCTTCGACGTGTCGGCAACAAGAATCAAGTGACGAAAGTCGGTTTGGAGCAAAGGCGAAGGAACGGCAACACAATGACGGATTTTCGCAGCTCGGATGGCGACCGGACTCGGCGACCGAAGCGAGCAAAGTGACCGGACGCACGGGTGTGTGCGTCCCGGCGAGCTTGTTTTTGGGGCTCCCGGCGAGGCTGACCGGACGCAACGACCAGACGCTTCCAGTGGTGACCGGAAGCACCGATCGGACTTAGCGACCGGACCGACGACCAGCAGGGATTGAGCGGTCCCTGTTGGGGTTCATCGGTTGTGACCGGACCACCCGGCCGGACTCACCGGAGTGAGGTCGGTCGGGCGCCTGGATCGAGCTGATTTGAGCGTGCTTTGCACCCCAGCGGTGGGATTTCATGGTGGGGGTATTTATACCCCTTTGGCGAGCTTTGGGAGGTCTCTTGGTCATTTGAAATCAATCCTAACACCTCTAGAGCTGAGCACACTCCCTTCTCCTCACTCCTCTTGCTTGTGAGCATCATTCTAGTGAGTTGAGGTGATTCAAGTGCACTTTGCTTTGATCATTGCATCTAGTGGCGCTTTGAGGATCGTTAGAGCCGGTGGCTTTCTTGTTGCTCTTGGAGAGCACCACTCCTAGCCGGCTTGGTGATTGGTGGAGGCGTTGGTCAAGAGAAGGTGTATGTTCTTGGCCACCTCCGGTGATTTGTGAGAGGACCGTGCATCCTCGTCGGACGACGAATTGCAAGATAATACATTGCTCGTGTCGGTGAGTACCTCTCATTTGCTTTGGGTTCAAGAAGCCTAAAGACAATTGGCTTGGAGTGAGCTCTACCTTGACCCACACGTGAGAAGGTCGACACAACGGAGACGTAGCTTGAGGGTGCTCAAGTGAACTTCGGGTTAAATCCTGTGTCTCCATTTGTCTATTGGTGATTGGCTTCGATTTGGTTATCTCATCATATCGTCCTCGGTGATTGGATTGACTAGCCTCGACATTGTGGTATATCACCTCTACACACTTGCATTTACATTGATATATATTGTGCTTGTGTAGATTGTGTAGCCTAGCTAGTTGCTTAGTCTTGTTTAGTGTAAACTAGCTTGTTCACCTAGTTGGTAAAGTAGCGACTTAGCAAATTGAGTGAACTAGAGATCATAGCAACTAGAATTGTTAATAGAAGGCTTGCCGACAAGTAGAGCTAGAGCAAACGCTTTTATCGTCTTTTGTTATTCTAACAAGTTTGCCTAGTGTTTTGTAGAAAATTTTATTAGGCTATTCACACACCCCCCCTCTCGCCATTTAGGACCTTTCACCAATAGACAACACGAATCTTGAAGCAAATCAAAAGTAAAAATTTTGACAGATATATAGCAAAGAAAATATGTTGACACATATATAGCAAAAATCTATATATAATATATGCAACACCATATTTTCATAGTTTTTTTTTTTTTGTTACCTTGCCAGCCTTGAGAGTGTTTCCTTGTGAAAAGTTTGAAGGTAGCCAAAATATATATCTAAAAAGTTCATTAAACATCACCCTAGCTTGTGTAGTGTTGTCCGACAAAACCAAAAGACAACAGATATTTTGCCTCTTTATTATTAGGTATATATATAGGATATAGGACATGGCTTTAAGAGTCTACACTCACAAGGAAAAGGAGCTTCCAAGTTCATACTCTGTTTCCGTTGCAAACGTTTTAATTTGCTGCCTTTTTTTGGGCACAAACTCACACTTGCCAACGGAATCGCACTACAACTACATACATCATTAGCAATGAAATGATGATCTCCGGATCCGGGGAGAAAAAAAAAATAGTCTGCACTCTGTTCTAACACTATCGGACGTCACGGGCATGAGTTGTTTGGCCAAGCACTGTGTCGCCTACATAGAAACAGAGCACTCCGTCTCCTTGCATGCTAGTCCCCGTTCGCTCCTCGGCCGTGCGCCGGCGAGGTGTAGTAGAAGGTCATCCCCCTGCCGTTGGCCTCCTGAATCGGCCTCGCGTTGCTCCTGGCGCCCTGCACACACCAAACAGAAAAAACCACACAATGTTTCGTCTTCAGCGTATATACCAGTATACTGCAAACTCTATGACGTAACGGTGGTGAACGAACAGTGCTTACGTCGTTGACGGCGTTCCGTAGCAGCCTGACCTGGCGCCGCGTCACCCGCCGTGTCTGCACGCAAGTGGCGCCACGTCACACACACACACATTCGCCATGGACAGGTTTGTTACCTGACCTTGTGTTTGCTGGTTCCTCTTGCACGGATTTCTTTACCTGGTGCGCGACTACCCAGGTGACGCCCTCCGTGCAGGGCGGCGTCGTGAAGGAGCCGGTGTACTTGTAGTAGGCCGTGCTCCGGCTCACCGGCCACCGCGGGTCCACCACCTCGTCGACGAGCTCCTCCTGGTCCTTCCTCCTCGCGATCCTCCGGATGTACCGCTCCAGCTGCACGCGATCAGATGGGATCGATCATCACAATGCAAATTTGGAGTGGTATTCATATGATGATTGATGAACAACACAGATGGATGAGAGCGTCGTCGTTGCTCTCTCACCCTGTGGATGGTCCTGTCGCGACGGCGCCGGGAGATCCTGTAGAGCTGCGCGACCACCGCGTACCTGTTGTTGTCGCTCTGGTGCAGCATGTGCAGCTCAGGGGCGTACCTCCGGCCCGTTGATGGCGTGCTCGCTCGGCGCGTGCCAGTGCATCTGCCTGAGCCGGTACGCCACGCCGTCGATCACCACGCCGCCTGGGTTGCTGTTGAACCTCACCTGACCGAACACACACGCATGCAGGTTGATCACATATATATAACCACGGTCGACGACGACATGGACCGGCCGCCGGCGCATATATATACGTACCATGATGTCGTGGCCACGGTTGACGATGGACGCGGCGGCGGGGGGCGGTAGGAGCGGCCCAGTCGGCCAGGCCGGTCGGCGAGCCCGGCGACGGTGTTGGAGAGGCCGATGGGTGACTGCTGGATGCCCACGGAGCACGTCGCCCACTCCCTGCGGATCAAGCCCCACCGCGCCGGTCCGTTCCCGGCGTCCCGCCGGTAGCTGAAGTCCTCCTCGTCGTCTTCATCCACCGGACCCCAGCCAGCCATCGCCCAACGCATCAATGGAAACCATGGATGCACATCACATCACAGGAGCGTGTCACAAGAACGAAATATCGGATGCACGCAGGCATGACACAACGACTTGCTACCGGCTCGATCGGTCACCACGGTCACGGCGCTGCGCGCGTGCGTGTGTAAACCGGGGCCGGGCGGAACGCCTACCGAGCTCCTGCGCCGCGGCGCGGTGGACGACCGTCGTCGTCGCCGCGCCCAAGTGGCGGAAGAGCAGCTGCAGCGAGACGGAGATGACGACGAAGGCGGCGGCCGCCGCCAACCTGCTGCTGCTCGGAGCCGCCGCGTACATGTACATGGCGGCCGTCGCCTATCGCTTCGTGCGCGTTCTGTGTGCTGGCTGCTGCTTTGGGCCGTGATGTAGATCGATCGACGAGAAGGTGTGCATTTCCGGGGGTAAAGTAGCCGTGTCCGCGAGCACGCGCGGCGGAGGTGTGCCGGTGCCGGGATAAAGCGCGTGATGAGCGCCGGCCGGCAAAGGCGGACCGTCACGCGCGTTGCATGCTAGACTGAAAGGATCTAGGCGATGTTGTATTGTATTGAGTGCCAATTTTAGATTCGAACGGGCCAAAGTCTTAAATTTTTCTAACAAAGAAATGCCATTTGTTTTGCTTTTCTGAGTGAAATGAACAAGAACATGAGCGATGAGCGAAGAGTGCTGTATATTTTGGGCGGGGCCGCATCCGCGTGCATGGGAAGAACCACACATGGCACATGGCTGACAAAAGAGCAGATGAACACCCCCTTAATTTAAATCGAATGAAATCACAGCTGTGTGTGCTTGTTCGAGTTGTTTGGCTTGGGTACGGATTTGTTAGAATTTATGTATGAATAGTTTTCCTAAAATTTATGAAGAAATTCTGATAAATTTTAAAAGGCTCAATATTTGTGTTTCTTAATGGTTTTTTTATTGTTTTAGGCCATGAGTAAAGGTGAGAGGTGCAATATCAATTAGTACCATATTGCTAGTTATTTGTGGATGTAAGGAGTTTTCCTCCCTATATATTTGTACCAAGCCTCCTAGAAATAGATACAACACCACAACGATTGGAAGTTTCAATATCTCCCGCTCAACTCATTATCAAGGGTTCACCTGAGTTTTAATTGCTAGTCTCTTCTTTATTCTAAAATTATAAGACGTTTTGAATTTTTAGATACATTTTATAATACACTTACACATAAACTTTGGGTAGTTTACAAAAAATTAGAAATTTTATTTACATTGTTTTTCATAATAGTATTTGTGGGTTTATGTTTTAAAAAACATATTAGATCGAACTACTATTATTATCAATGGTAATTAGAATATATTAAATTGACTATATCTTTCTAATCCTTGTGAAAAATATAACGTTTATTATATATTTTATTATCAATGGTTTACATGGACACTACACCACAACCCTTAATCAGCGACTTGCGATCCGTTGCTATATGGGGGGTACAGCGACTTTCAGTCCGTGGCTAAAACTTACAGCGACGGACCCCTGCAGATGCTAATGAAGCCGTGGTTAAATGTATACAGCGACGGACCCCTCCTTTAGCCACGGACCCTCCATCGATAAAGCTTTAGCAACGGATAACCAGTCAGAGCCTTTAGCAACAGATCGTCCATGGCAAAATTGAACTTATAGCAACTGACAGTCCATCGAGCTCAATTGAATATGTGAAAAAAAAAATAATCCACATATATTTAAAACTAGATCACATTCAAAACAAATACAACATTGAATAACATACACAAATGGCATTAATCACTCTCATTCATTCATATCAAATGAGTACATGTATAATCATGTCACTAGCTTAAACTTCTTGCAACCCATCATATAAGCTGGCAAGTCATCATGGCAACAAACAAGCATATATAGATACAAAATCTAGCTGAGTCATCATGGCAACAAACAAGCATATATAGCTGAAATCATCTAAGTCATCAAGTCGTTAAGTATTGTTATCCTGTTGAGCAGAAGTCATCATCCAAAAGCATTGTTATCCTCTTGGTTGCTGACTGCAGACCTTCAGCTGTCACAAGTATCATAATTAGAAACTGTAGACCACATATAAAAAAAAAGAATAGAATTAAGTGGACGTTACTCAATTAAATGGCCAAGCAACCGACATCTCTACAGCATCGCCTAAAGTCATGATTTCAGCATAAGGGCGTGGCTACTATGGTTATTACTTAAGATTTATATTTAAGATTTGAACTTCAGTGGAACTGGTTAAAACTACTACGGATTGCATTTTCTAAATGGAAAGCATGCTAGTGCTATGTTATTACTACTAGACTACAACTACAGATTCCATGTTTGTGCTATGTTATTACTACTAGTCTACTACAGATAACTGAATACAACATCTCTGAATTCTATTGCAAACTACACTTTCATCTAGCCATCAGTCATGAAACTGTAGGAAGAGTCATTAGCCTTTAATCCTGCTGCAACTAAAAGTCCAAGCAATGGCATTCCACAGTATTTATATTTTACTACCATCAACTGATGCTACTGTCAACCATCTACATGTGAACACAAATTACTCAATGCAGTACTGATGCTAATTGGCAAATGTGATCCTGTCTAAAGTGTTAGGACCAAACCAAACATTTTACCAAGCTTTATCCCTACAAGAATTATTGGCACACCAGGTCCATAATGCTTCAGTTCAGGTATCCACTGAAAATAGAAGAGTTTCAGAGTCAGCAAACAAGAAGTTTGGTAGCCATCTCTGTATTAATAACCCTATTCAAAAATTGATTTTTGGTGATCTGTTTCAGTACAATTTAGTACTGTAATTGAGTTCACTGAGGAAAAAAATAATCAATCAGAATATGATCAAGCTAGAAGCAATGGATTTTATCACATAATCAGCTAAATGAAGACTATCAGGTATGAGATAAAAACAAGCATGCCAGAGAACACTGGGATAGAGTGACATGTAGAGCAAACAAAAACCAAATGTGGAACATAAGAATTAGTGTCTTGCCTTCTCAAAACATTCTCATAGCTGGCCTTACTGATCAGTGAGAAAGCCAGAAGAAAAACATCAACTCCACGATAGCTCAGTGGTCTCAGTCTGTTGTAATCCTCTTGACCTGTTCCAGTAGAAAAGATGGAAGTTTAACCATTTTGATTTGATGAACAAGGAAAAAGATATGCACAAGGGAGAGAAAAAGAGTATCATAAGTAGCAAAACAGGACAGCACAGCTAGTGACGTGCAGTGTCCCAGAGGCCGAGGTTGACAGTGCTACCATCAACCACCTAATTGCTTCTGGCATCCTTATTAATTATTCTTGATCAAATTTCTATGGTTTGGTGAGTTCAAACAAAATAAAATAACCTAGGCTCATTCTCAATCCATGTCTTATCCATAGACCTTCGCTGGCTTTTCATTCATCATATCTATTAAAAGAAAACCAACATGTAACTCATCACTGCATTCATGCTAAATGAAAATGGCTGGCTAGCTAGCAAGCAGTACTCCTAGATGACTTACAGCATGTCAGCATCCATCCTACATACCTACCAATGCTTTGTACTCGACACATGTCAATGCGTACTAAACATCATTACTAAAAATTGGTAATGGCTGGCAAAACTAATACTGCATGACACAGAGTCAAATATAGATAGATAAATTCAGATCTTACATAATTCAATATGAGTATAACTTCTTGAGAAAAAAGTTGATTCTGCTAATTGAACATGTGAGTAAGACTAGCTAGGATAACAAATTGTGACCTCAATATAGACTGTCGTATGTAGACAGTATGCCAAATTATTTTCATACACAGCATGTAACAAATTCATATGCAGGGTCAATTGCCCCCAAATAGGTAACACAGTTAGGACATATAGCTCAGTTATTTGCAGCTGACCTTGGGATGCTTCCAGTGAATCGATTAGCACAGAGGAAACTGTAACAAGAGAAAACATATCATTCAACACACAAACATATCATTCAACAGTTCCTCTTTCACAAACATGCTGAACTCTGCATTCACAAGTGTAGATCCAGAGAAACAAGTTAGTCAACAGCAGCATTTCCCCTCACCCCAGTGCCCTGTGAGCTATCCACCCACACAATTTCCTCCAAGTTTCCAACCCCATATACAGGAGTATTCAATCCTTTTAGAGTCCACTCAAATTACCCACAATTTCCAGTCACACAAGGGAATCATGACCAAAAATAGCACAAGGGAATCATGGCCAAAAAATAGCACAAGGGAAGGCACATGCATACCACAGCAGATCGGTAAACATTGGTGGCTGAGACGTGGCGTCTGCATCTCCTTCCTCTTCTCCGCGCGTCCTGCATGGCCAAGATCTCGCGGGAAGCACCCAGGCGTCATCCATGGACACTCAAACACCTCCGCGTCGTGGTCACCGCCACATGCGAGTCGGACCGCGTCGGCTCCTGGTTCACCTTCGCAGCGTTCTCCTCCGCATCCCAACTCACCGCTGCCTTCTCCCGTCCGCCGTGCCCCTCTTGCCCCCCTCCCCCTTCTGATGACGCCAGATCCGAGCAAAGGAGCACCAAGAGTTGCAAGATCTAAGACGGGGAGGCTTTGATTTAGGAGTATGGAAATCGATTTGGGGGATTTTGCTTCTTTCTGGAAGAACGAGAGCGGTGGGGGAGGTGGTGTCGGAGGAAAGGGATCCCGACGGCGGAGGAGGGGCTTGAGTTCAGTCCATGCCGGTCTACAAGGAAGGTGGTGTCGGAGGAAAGGGATGAGGGGGAGGCGGGCGACGGGCGGAGTCGGAGCAGGGTGCGCGGCGTGGAGGCGAGTCTGCGGTGTGCGGCATGCGGAGCGGGAGAAGGCAGCAGCATGCGGGTGGGAACGAAGTGAGCGGCGGCTAGGGTATTGGGACTCGGTGAGGGACTTAGGGTTTGGAACGTTTTGGGCCAAAGTTGTAGTGGAAACCGGCCCAAAAACACTGCCCAACTCGAAAATTTGTTTAGCAACGGACCATCGGTCTCTGTTAAGGATCTATACCAACGGACGGCCCAACTCAAAAGCAAAATATTTACAGCAACGGTCCATCCATCGCCGTATTTGAGATTAGTAACGGACAGTCTGTGACAAACTTTTAGCAACCCACCATCCAATGCTAATTAAAACTTTTTGCTCGTCGATTCTTTGTATAAATGTTGTGGTGTAGTGGGAGGCTCCTGATGAGAGTTTCCATTTAATAAACAGAGGCTTCTCATGGGGCTCCTTCTAGTTAGCTCTTCCTAGAATTTTCATTTACATACACTTTTTTTTTTTAATCCTAATGTCTACACACCTTTGTTTTAGGATGGCTCATGTTTGGTCGTCACTCTTTTTATTCCCATATAAATTACGGCGTATAATAACGTTGCGCTGGCCTAATTTCATTCTCATTCTCTTTTCACATTGGGCCAACCACTCACTATGCTATCGAGCCCAGTCCATCAAGTGGCCTCCCAGGCCCAGGAAGAATGCCGTTCATCTCTCCACGCAATCCGGCCACGCCGCGTCCTCGAAGGGAGAAGCGTCGCCGGCGGCGGTGGCGGTTCCGAGACGCGATCCGACGGCGGATTGGCATCATTCCGGAGAGGCGCTGCACACGTAAGGTCTAGGAAGTATCTCCAGCGGCGACGCCTTCGGTACGGACCAAACTTTTCACCCCGTCCTCGAGTATTTTCAACCATGTCGATCGGGCTCTCCTAGTAGCAGCTGTTTGATGCTTTTTCGCATTTTATTCTGGCCAAACTGATCAATCGAAAACAAACAAACAAACCAGCTCTAGCTCCAACTTCAAACAGCGAAGAATTACCTTTTTGGTTTCCTCACCTGTGTCAAGACGAATGGTAAGATATTCAGTTCTGCTTCGTGTCTGAATTCCGTAGTTTCAGGCATAATCTGAAATAGTCATGTTTTTTTTTAGTCTGTCGGATCCTGTGAAGAAACTGTTCTCTCGTGCCCTGTCGCATTGTGCATGACGCTTTTCTGAAACTGGTACGATTCTATGACGGGCCTGTAGGAGTATATATAGCTAAAACGGGTTGTGGCCGCTTGGGGAGTGAATGTTAGTTGTAAAATATTGAATGTTCAGTGCCGCGATTCCTTTCACTCGCATTGTTTTTGGTTTCTTCCAACTGCAAAAGTGGCCTAGAGAGTTTTGAACCAAGTATACTTAGGGAATATGGGCCGACCACGACGCATGGGTGAATTTACTTTGGTTGTTTGAATGGCATCTAAGGATTTATTTTGATGATCTCCAGTTACAAAAGTTAGCTGTTTTCAGGCATAATGAAACAGTCGTGCTTTTTGCGAAATGATATCATCACCAACTTGTTATCTTAGTCTGTCGGATCCTGTGAAGAAACTGTTCTCTCGTTGCCGCATTGTGCATGACGCTTTTCTGAAACTGGTACGATTCTATGACGGGCCTGTAAGTATATAGCTAAACGGGTTGTGGCCGCTTGGGGAGTGAATGTTAGTTGTAAAATATTGAATGTTCAGTGCCGCGGTTCCTTTTACTCGCATTGGTTTTTTGGCTGTTTTTCCAAGCATGGGTGAATTTACTTTGCTGCATAATCTTGAACCAAAACTTAGGGAATATGGTCCAGCCAACCATGGGTGAATTTACTTTTGGTTGTTCTAAGGATTTATTTTGATGATATTTTTTTTTTCAGGCATAATTTTTTTTTTTTTTTTTTGCGAAATGATATCATCACCAACTTGTTATCTTAGTCTGTCGGATGCTGTGAAGAAACTGTTCTCTCTCGTGCCCTGTCGCATTGTGCATGACGCTTCTCTGAAACTGGTACGATTCCATGACGGGCCTGTAGAGTATATAGTTAAAACGGGCTGTGGCCGCTTGGGGAGTGAATGGCAGTTGTAAAATATTGAATGTTCAGTGCCGCGATTCCTTTCACTCGCATTGGTTTTTGGTTTCTTCCAACTGCTCTCAAAAGTGGCCTAGAGAGTCTTGAACCAAGTATACTTAGGGAATATGGTCCAGCCGACCACGCATGGGTGAATTTACATTTTGGTTGTTCCTTGAATGGCATCTAAGGATTTATTTTGATGATCTCCAGTTACAAAAAGTTAGCATAGAGAGCATGGCATCTATACCAGTGGGCTGCTGTGGCTTCTGTAGATTACTCTGTTTTGTATCCGTGTAGTCAAGGGGACCATGAACTTATTTGGGGTCAAAACAATCTTGCTTTATTTTCCTTTCACCTTTTCTTTTTTTATGATAAAAGTTTGCTTGTATCCTAGCTTTTGTTCCTTTGAGAAAGTGATAGCGGCTGGGACATGAACCTGATCAAAATGGACTTGACATGTGCGCATGGAAATCCCATGCTGCTATCCTTTTGTTTCTTTGTTAGGCATGCTGTTCAGGAACAAAAATGTTGTATGATGCTCTAGTCATTTAATTCAACAAATTGACAATTGCAAGATAATGGTATCAAGGTAAACTTTGCAGATGCTGAGCAGAGGAATTAACTCTTGAATCATATAGCATGTACAGTTGGTAATAGTAAGCTGTTATAAAAGGAAAATTAATGATTATTTGAGGGTAACACCATAACAGTTTGCTGTCATGCTTTGCTTTTAGATGGAGAAATAGATTATTTGACAATGTAGAGTTGATTACTGGGTTGGTGGGTGTTTTGGTTGAATCTTATCACACTTTGCCACGCAAATATGCCCCTGTGATACCCTTGCTTTTCTATGTAGAAACTAAACATCCTCAAGTAAATGTAGGGTCAATGGTACTTACCGAAAAGGCAACCATACAAATAAAATTAAGATAGCTTGGTTCCTTGGTATTAGGAAAAACATGGTTAAGCTTTATATTTTTTTGATTTTGTTCATACATTCGCAGAACATAGCCATGTCTGTTTTATTTCTGACCATACCTGTACTCATTCGAGTATTAGCACACCAAAGAAAGGCTTGTCCAGATCATAACAGAGGCAAAAGGAATATTTCTCTGTCGATACTTAGCTGTTCTACATCCACAATTTTTCAGTTGAAACTACAATTTCTTTTTTTGTTTATATCTGGTGATATCAGTGAAATCTCAGTTGTTTGCTTTTCAACCTACTGGCCCACAGGATCTCCTACTACTTTTTACTTTATGCAGATGCAGATTTTCTTTTAGGTCTTGATTTTAACTTTGCTAGCGGCAAATATTAACTTATTCATTGTCACCAGAGTTTACGATTAAGTGGGGATCCTTTACGTTTCTTGTGACCAATAAAGCATGCAAATCTAAGGCATCTCCCATGCGCAGAGTCCACTAGATATTAGTAGTGGGTGCAAGGCTGCATCATTCCTTTTCTGATCATAGCACAAATGTCAATGTCAATGTAGTTATTTCATATTGTCAAGTTTTTGCTTTGACCCAATTTTAATTTTTTAGATAAAAATAAAATTCTAATTTGGGGGCTTATTATTATTCATGATACAAATATAATATATAAACATGGTGCTAGTATTGTGGCAGTGCTGCTACATATTCAAATTTGAAAAGTCTCATAGTTTATAAGAATTCAGTATCTGCTATCAATTGACCAAAATTTTGCCCCTTTGATGAGTGCTTTAGTTATTTACACTATTGCAATGTGTTCTGATCATATCCATAGACAGGTCAGGAGCACCGCAGCCTTCCAAGATGCCATAAGTGCTGCTGGTTTCCAGCTCTCTACTTCTTCCACTAAGCCTACAAAGTTTAATGTCACCATCAGTTTGATCCAGAGCATCTTTGAGCATGATCATCCTTTGTTGGACCCTGCCTTGTTCCATTCAAATAATAACCATTAAAAGTCCAAGACACTTTTACACAAATATATTCTCACAGCTAGAGCATCAAGAAAGGCCAAAGAAGATTTGAAGTATAGGAATGATAGTTGTCTCTACGATTAGGATCGAAAAGATTAACTAATCCATAAAAGTGGTCTGGGATAAGGGAATCTTGGGAAGTTGTCAATTAAAAATTGATGGCTAGCTTGGTTGAGCACATTTTTTTTTTTGACTTTAGTTCCATTCTTATCACATCAAAGTTCAAATAGATTACGTGACTAGTTGTAGGGAAAGATCAAGTGAAGCATTAAAACCTATTCAGGAAGTTCAATATATGCAGCCTGCACTTTGCCTGTGGACGGACATGCCTTTAAGCTTCATGATGCTTCTATAGCTTCTTTGCCCTCTTGGACCAGTGCATGTTCTGCCCTGTTCATGATGCTGTGAATATATATATAGGGAAATTATTTCCTACTCTTAAGGAGTAGTTACTCCCATGATTTTTGAACGGAATAGCAGGGCTCTCTCTATATACTCGTATATATTATGTTATATAGCTAGGATAATAAGTCTATAGATTGGGGACTGATTTGACTTGCTCCCATCCATTTCATTCATATTTTTTTTCTCTTCTTGTGTTGCCTTCCAAATGATGGATTCGTCCTTTAAACTTGTAGTATTGGGTTAGTGTGCATAGGGGACCAAGACTGCATTTTGCTCTAATTCTATATTTCTCATTGGTGCTAAACCAAACTTATAGTGCAATGCCCCCTCCTACGTACCTTTGACTTCGGATTTATGAAATAATCCCTACCTTACATTCATCCTTTTGTCACCTTTTGACGTTTCTATGAATCAATCCCTTGTGGCACTACATCCTATTGTACATATCCTTGTTACATTCCTCTACTCTCTCCACCCAAAAAGGGTATAATTTGAGATTTCATCAAATCATTTTTTTTTTCAAAAATTTGACTAAGTTTATACAAAGTAATATCAATATTTATATCTCCTAATAATAGGCTTACTATGTATTTAGTGTTAATTAATATATTTAATAGACTAGTATCGTGCCCGTGCGTTGCTACGGGATAACTAAATATTATATAAAGACACATAGTGTCGTGGTCGAATGCCACGGTCCGCGAATCGTTTGGCTAATGTGTTGCAACGATGGCCTAGCTCAAGAGACAATGACACGAGGTTTATCTTGGTTGGGGCTAATCGACGCACCCTAGTCCAATGTGTGGCACTATCGAGCTTAAACGGTCGTATCGGGGCGAATACAAGCGGGGCGAGAGAGAGGGAGATGAGCTCCCAAGTCTCGCGTGCGTGTGTGTATGATCGAAAGTGAGTCGTGTGTCGGATATGAGTGTGCTAGAGAGCTTGCCTTGACCCGGTGGGGTCGTGCTCCCCTTTTATAGTTAAAAGGGGAGCTCACATGCAGCCACCGAACCAAGGACTTGGGAGTAGAAGGAATACAAATTGAGGGGGTAAAGGGGAAAGTCCTCCGGTTTGCGAGGGCACGCCCGGGGCTATCCGGCGTGCGCTCGTCGTCGCTGCCCTACTCGGTAGTCTATTCGCCGGTCGCCGTAGAAACTGCCAGAGGGGCGGCTCCGCTCCCCGATGTCCGTGCGTGCGACCACCGAGCTCGGGCTCGGTGGTTGGCGGCGGAGGGGACAATGAATTTCGCTGCGCCGCCGTTGTCACCCACGCGCCCCGATGTCCGTCGGGCACGCGCCGCTGTCCGTGGCCAGACCTACGGCGGCGCCCGCCGCCTTGAATGCGTGTGCCATGGTCGCGCGGAAAAGCGTGTGGGCGGGAGAGCTCGATGAGCTCTCGACGATTGTTGTCGAGGTCATCTTTGTCCGGTAGTGATTGTCCGTAGCGCTTCGTTGTGGTGTGGCGTGGTGCGACGAGCCATACCACGCGTGCCGTCGTGAATCTCTCTTTCGGCGGTATCTCTCTCCAGGCGCGCGGCGCCCGACCCGTGGGTTTCGGCCTCCTCGATTGGCGTCGTATCCAGCGCCCCCTCGCGGCGGTGGCCGGCGTTCCCGAAGCTTCGTTAGGCGGAAAAGCTTCGTCGATGAGCTTGAGCTTGGGACGTCTGAAAAAGGCTAGGAGAGCTCGTCAGGGGGCCGAAACCGGTCTTTGTGCGAGCTTGGCCTTTGCGTCTTAGAGTCGCCCGTCGGGGAGCTCGTTCTAGACCCGGAGATTGCCCGTTCGAGCTCGCGCTCGGCGAGGACGAGGGGTGCTTGGCCTCGTTCATCCGTTGATGATCCCGGCTTATCTCGCGATCACGGATTACATGAGGGGTCTAGCTTAGCTAATTACAACCCGAATATTTGCGTCCCACACATAGATCGCATGATAAGATAACAATGCTGTGGAAATTAAAAGGTGGAGTAGACCCTGCGTGGTGGCGTCTAGCGCAGTCGTGTACGTGGGCGTGGTTGCGTATGGGCGGAGTTGGTCCTCGGCATGGCCAGCTACGCATATGCCGGGCGCGTGGGCGAATGGCCCGGCAAGGCCCGCAGGGCACACCTAGAGCCTGCGAGCACACTGAGGGCAGCCGCTGGCATCCGTGACGCACCGGCAAATAGCGAGCAGCCCGCCGGGAGGGCGGCACGGAGGGGGCGGCAGCCGGGAGGGGGGCCCGGTCGGGCGTGGATGGGGACGTCGGGCGATCGCGAGGGGAGTCCCTAGCGCTAGGTCCTTGGCGGCGAGCACGCCCGAAGGTGGCCGCGACGCCCGCAACGGATCGAGGCGGCGCTAAAGGGGAGTCCCAGCATTGGAGGGCAGCCGAGCGGGACCGTGGCGCGTCGGCGGCGGCCCGCGATGGGAGCGCCGCCGCGTCTGCGTTGAGGGCACGGTGGGAGGAGGGTAGTGGAGCCAGCGGCATGTGCGGGCGTTTGCACTAGGGCGAGGATTTTTGTTGCCTGGGTCGTGAATCCTGATTTGTAAAGAGCATGGTTGGCGTCGCGCGCGAGGGCTTAGCAAAGGCTACGACGCGTTTGCACAAGAGATGGAAGATCTATGGCTATTTGTTTTCCATTCTGAGGGAAAAGATAAGAGAAAATTACGATCGATTTTTTCCCTTTTGAATTTGTCGCAAGAAAAGTAAAGGGGAAGGAGATGTTAGCCATGCAAGCATGATTAATGACCGATCATTTTTTTCTTTCCTTTTAAATTTGTCGCAAGAAAGGAAAGTGGAGAACAAGCATGCATGATTAATGACCAATGGATTTTTTCTTTCCTTTTGAATTTGTCGCAAGAAAAGGAAAGGGGAAGACGTTAGCCATGCATGCATGATTAATAACCGAAGCAATTGTTTTCTTTCCTTTTGAATTTGTTGCAAGAAAAGGAAAGTAAGTAAACGTTAGCCATGCATGCGGTGATTAATCCAATCGAATGGTTTCACATGGGGGTGGTGGTGGGCAGAACCAAACCAAAAGTCGCACAAAAAAATGTCCATGTTTTGTTCTTTTTATGTTGTAGAGAGTAGAGAAGAGATGTCATTAACCTTAGGGGTTATTTGGTTTCCATAAGTCGGTGACTTATTAAATCAAAAAGTGAAATAAGTGATTTATTTTAGCAAACAACCATGACTTATTAGTTAAGTTGGTACACCCCTACTTAAAACTTATTAAGTCATGAGACTTATAAGTTATAAGTGACTTATTTTACCAAATATGCATGACTTAATAAGTCACTCATTTTAACCCCTTAAAATTGTTGACAAAAATTGCATTCCTTTTGGACTGGATGGAGTATATGTCATCTCTTGGTCAAACTACTTGCATAACATTTTCTCCTCCTAAAGGAGACAATCGATTTTTGCACGATTCTTTTTGAAAGAATGACAGAACAATTCTGAATACTCGTTTTTAGGCAGAGGACAAATCTGAATGCTCGAACCACTTGTTCGAAGTTCCTGTCATGTCCCACAGCTGGCCATTGGGCCCAGTAGTGACCATGCCTACATTGCATTTTTGGGGGCAGGTAAACAGCTAGCTACCTTTTAAAAAAAAAAAAATTGAGAGAAGAATCTGGATGTCAGTTTTTGTACGAAAACTATGGTTTTAAAGACTAATAATTTACTTCTTGTGATGATTCAACAATGTATGACCACTTGGGAATATTCAAGTCTTAAACTAACCCTTGTCTTTGTTTTCCAGAAAATAGGCAGACAAGTTCAGGAGAAACTTACTCGTTGGAGGAATATGTTTATGTTGAGAGAAACATGATCTTGGGTTGCTTTGCTCCATGCTTAAGCCTTGTCTTCAAAATCCAAAAGCTGGTTGACTTTATATTCTTAGACAATGCTACTACACCGTGCAAGTGGCCACAGCAGGGATCTTCTGTGAAGTGCTTCCGTAAACAACAATGTGGTGCAAGGTATTGTTGTGTGCTACTCAAATGTCCAAGCTTGCTGCTGCTCGTTCATCTCTAATCCACAGGGCAAGTTGGCCTCCGGATCTTTTCATGATTCCTTGTGTTTTTGGTCAGCCAACCAATGAGCTAAGTTTCTCTATAACATTTTTTTTTACAACCGTGTCCTCACAGTTGTTTTACTTGTTTAAACCACTAAGTAAAAGTAAACTAGGACACAACATGATTGCTGACATATAATATATATCACAGAATACACAATATTATTGCTCCATGAACTTGAAAGAATATATAGCAATGATAAGCTATAATAGTTTCAAATGACACAGAAGTAGTTTTATTTGACCTATAGTCTCTCTAACTGGGGATTTGATCCAAGTACTAGTGGAGAAACATGGTTCTAGGCTCTAGTATCGACTCACAACATTATTCTCTCTGTTTTGCCACCTTGGCCTTGCACAAGGGAAAGGCACCTAGATAGGCACACAAATTACACTAGACTCGAAACAAGCGCAGCGGATCCTTCCCCCTGCTGTTGTAGGACGACAAGGGCATGTTTTAATAATTACAGCTGCAGGGGACAACGATCAATCGGCTGTGAGGCTGGCTGTCCCCTCATCTCTCTCACTTGGCCTGGCATGGCCTGGCCACACCGTGTAGTACGAGAGCGTGGGCTGAATTGCGATATAAAATTTCATAAAGATTTGACGTGACCCTGCACTTGGAGATTTTTTTATATTAGCGCCTTATACATACTCCCTCCTCCGTCCCTAAAAAAAGAATGACGCTTTTGACTTTTCAGAATAAGTGTTTAACCGTCTGTCTTATTTAAAAATTTATGCAAATTACAAAATAAATAAATCAATGCTAAAGTATCTTCAATGGTAAAATAAGTCATAACAAAATAAATTATATTTATACAACTTTTTTAAGGCGGATTGGACGATCAAACAAGCCGGTCAAAAATTCATTTTTTTGGGACGGAGGGTGTACTAGTGATGGAGGGCTCCTAGGGCTGGATAGCTCACCGCGCCCTCGTGGCCTTGGCCTGGGACCTTCTTTTTTCTCTTAAGCAATCAGCAGCAGCATATGACAATTCTGTTTCGACCGATTGGTCAGATCCATCGTAGTTTGGAGCTCAACCTTTTGTACACCTATACTGTCGTCTACACGAGTTGCTCAGTAGGAGTACCTGGCTGGCACATGTTGATAACCGATACTGACTGCCTCGTTGTTTGTGCGGCATGTAGCTAGTACTTGTACGAATACAGGGCAACATTGTATGCGAGCTTGTACTTGGTGGAAATATGAAAACTAATCTCCTCATCTCGTACACATAAATGTCAACAAATCAGTTCAATCTCTCTATAAGATTTTAGGACAAAAAATGAAACCTTTCAAAAAATTTCTTAAGGTCGGGAAACGCATATAATTGGTGCCACAAGGGAAAATTAGTCCCGCTAATAGAAATATGTTGCCTACAGCAAAGATGGGTCAGATATGTGGGTGATATTGATGTCCTAATTCTTGTCATGTAGTTTATGCTCTTTATTGTTTTGGTGCTTTACACGTCGCATACATCCAGACTCTCAATCAACTAAGCTTGGCTTAGATTTCTCAAACTTTATATGTATTCACATTTTGCTATAATATGTTATATAGATGTGTCAAAGCCATTTTTTGGATGTAGCCAGTTTTGGGTTTGTCATAAGTGAACCTATTTTAAATTTACCAACGACATAGGAACAATAATTGATATCTACTATATGAAATAAGTATATTATGAAAAATATTTCATAATTTACCTAATGATATTAATTTGTGTCCTACATGTTGATATTGTCTCCTAAAAAATTTATTCAAAGTTAACAGAGTTTGACATAGCTAGGACACTTAAAAATATATTATCAGACGGAGTAGCTATTTATTTATTTGTTACAGAAGTCAGTTTTGGATGCCTTTACATAATTAGCAAAGGCCGTGAAACGATATATTGTATGTATATAGCCCTTGTCATGCATCACCGTATTTTATGCTAAAGAACTGAAAGCCGACCAACAGCATGCATATTTAATTTTTTACTCCAAAAATAATAGCACAACATTTCTTTGTGATTCATATTGAGAAGAAGGATACTCGCACTCGTGATGATGAGTTGATTTCAAGGATGTTTCGATGCTTCTACACTTCAAACCAAGTACAGTACTTGATTTTCTATGTCTCTAAAATCCTAAATAAATAAAGGAAGAAATAACCTACTGCACAAAATTTATCATGGAACAAGAAGTATATGAACTCCATTCATGGGAATACACAAGTTGTTAGAATGACTTTTAAGTTATGAAGTCTTTATTTGAGCTTATCTTTCTGGTGGCGCACGCAGATTAAGTGATTAACTTCCTATTTAGCTAATCTACTAGAGTATTATATATGTATCTTGGTGTTTCTTTTCAGCAGTTTCTTGCCCCTCAAGTGAGGTTTCCTAGGTGTTAACTGGTCCTACAGACTCTGAGCGAGTATGATCGCATACACACATCAGCCATCTAGTCTAGATTATCTTGTTCCATTCCATTTTTCTTTATTAGCTCTATCATTTTCCATGTGTTTAAAATGTTCTTTACTATAAAGACCATCTGGTTGACTACTAAAATGTTTTTTTTCGTTATTCAACCACTTCTAAATGCATTATAATTGTTATGGAATGGCTATAGATAGATGGATTATCATAGAAACCCCTGGAAAGCCTTCGTTCCTCGAGGACTATCCTAGGGTTCTTCTTATATTACTTGATTACAATCAATAACAGAGTCTCTCTTATATAGAAATTCCTTTCTTAACAAACTAAATCAATCTAATCTAACCAGACCGGATATTGTCCATGACCGCTACAGTACCACGTAGGCTCCGGGTCGGCTCCACTTACCATAACAAAATACTTGCCCAAAAGCAATTACATGCATGATTAATTACCGGTCTAACCCATTACTTGAGTGCATCCACTCCTAGCCGTAGGAATGTCCCTTTTTCTAATAAGAAGTATGCATATATTAATATATATATATGTATATATATGTAGGATGCTGTCTTCAATTCCTAGAACAGAGCTAATATGCTTTGCGCTCTTTCTTTTCTTTTGTTTTTACTCTTACGAACTCGGCTCACCTTTCGTCTTTCATGCCATGTGCAATTGTGTGCATGGCATGGCGGTATATCTCATCATACATGTGAGTCCGTGAGACTGACCGCCAGATGCGCAGCATACTCTGACCCTCTTGACTTTGGTGCCATGGAGAGAGGATCCTGTAAGATGTTTGTTCGTTTGACTTTTCCTTCATATATGTGTTGTGTTGTGTTGGGAACTGGGCAAGGAGTTGTTGGGCGCTATGATCTGATGGGATGGAACTGGAGTGTGTTAGGTTTCACTGCATCTGTCTTGAAGAGAGCAGAAAAAGACACCACTTTTCTCTCTAGAACACACTCTCCGGAGGCCATTGATGGAAGGCTATATGGATATACTACCAAATGGCTTGAATTGGTTGCTAATAGTTTTTAAGAACCCTAATATATTTGAGATGAAATAATCCTTTTTCCATCTGTTTCATTACATCAGATGTCAAGTTCTCTGGCTGGAAGCACATGAAACAGTTTGCACTCAGAGCAAGTTCAACCATTGGCTGGCTACATAGGATTAGGAGAGGAGAGAGAGACGTACAGAGAGCGAAATAGGAGAGAGAATATCGAAAAGGCTATGCAAAAAGTGGCAGCAAAAAAAAACAATATGAGTGGGGGCGATATACCTTTGTAGATTTGTTTGCGTTAACAATTGCCATGTCCTCTTGGGGCTAATATAATCTTTGTTCCTTTTGGCATGCATGGACCTTTGGTCCCCATTCGTTCTTGAGTGTGCTCCCCCACATAGCCTGGCTTTCCCTTCCTTCAACTCCACTCAAGACTGCTCCTCCTAGCTACTTAATCTTGATGCCAAGCAAACAAGAGGCTCCTCCAAACCTCGATCAGCTTGCTCTTTTCCCATTTTCTCACAAACACATAGTACTCCTACGGCATATATATCAGGAGTTGCTCAAGGCCGGAGTGGTCCTCAGGACAGATGGAGGGAGAGATGCTGTACCAGGGGGGTTAGATTTTGGAACATGTCAAATCACAGCATTTGATGCACCAGGAGGTAAAGTCACAAGTTTTTTTTTCTCCATATACTTTTTATCTCTACTGTTTGAGTGACGCATGAGAGAGTGAGCCAGCTGCTTCTGCTTGTTGCCTTGCTCACTTTGGGCATTTCTCACTCTCAGTTCCCCTTCCCACAGTGGTCTCATATGCCAAGTTTACATACTACTACTACATGCCTTGCCTTGAGGTAGTATGCATAAGAGCATGCCGCGGCAGGGAAGAGAGTGACTAGAGTAGATTCCCCTGGTGCACACAAGTTACACAATCCACCACAGGCGGTAGCCTAGGCCTTTACACACATATGCAAAGATCTCTTCTCTCTTGCCACAAGGGATAAGATCTCTCTCCCTATGACCTTTTGTTTGTTTTGGCACCTCTGTATGTGTATGCTACTTGTATTGCTCTCGATCTCTGTCTATCTCCATGCATATGCATGCCATGTACTATTCATTCTGATGCCATGAGTATACAAAAATTTTTTGCAGTGTTGGAAGCAAGAGGGATGATATCTGCTGCTTGACACAGAGGCACATGTCCCTTTTGGTGGGCAATGATGGTGTGCAGGTGGAGGTGATGATAGTTTGCCTCATCTGGGGACTGATACATTCCATCCAAGGCCGCCCAGTGTCATGCTGCCTCACATTCACCCCTGGCTGCTGCAATATTCCATTTGTTTGCTAATGTGTTGTATCAAGATGCCTTGGATGTGAGTCTTCACTGCCCCCTCTCTCTCTGCTCTCATTTCATCTCTCTCATGCATCAGCATGCGTACATACACCTGCACTGTTGCTTGGGCTAGGATCGCATGTGATCCTGAGCGTTAGCCAGCCAATCGGGGAGGAGTGTAGCTTCAGGTTACTTGTGGTAACAAGCATGTGTGTACAATTTGCAGCACTGACATAGAGCGGTGAGGTCGATCAGGGCCGAGCCATCAATGGAGATCCCACCCTGGGACAAAACATGATATGGTTGGAGAGTCGGCTCTGTCTAGTCTCTATTCACCCATTTAAAGCATTGCGTGTGCAAGAGAACACACACACACAAAGAGAGAGAGATGGTAGCCTAGCTAGCCGTCCAGATCGTCAGACTATAATACTGGTGTGCAAATCTTTTGGAAAGGGAGCATCCTGATGCTTCCATAATGATAAAAAGAGTTCCAACTTGCACTGCCTAGCTAGCTGTTACTATCAAGATCAGCAAGCACGGTTTCACACTAATTAAGCAGCAAGCTAAAACTAGGCAAGTGACAAAACAGGATTACTGGTATTGAAAACCCATGCATTCATGCTAGTAGCTTGCACTACTGATGACCCAGAAAAAGATGGCCAGTTATCCAATTAATTTGGTCGAACAAAGGTGCATGGTATGGTCCTCAACTCAAAGTGGTTGACAAACAAGAGGCTCCTCCAAACCTCGATCAGCTTCCTCTTTTCCCATTTTGTCACAAACACATAGTACTCCTACGGCATATATATCAGGAGTTGCTCAAGGCCGGAGTGGTCCTCAGGACAGATGGAGGGAGAGATACTGTACCAGGGGATAGTTTCCTTGCATAATGTATACATGAATAGGACACGGTAGTTTGGTTATATGCATACTTCTACTGGTCAACGTGTTACACAAAAATCAGCTAGTTTCAATAACTTGATTGGTGCATTCTGCTCCTACCGGCCTGTTTTTTCAACCATGACATGAGTAGACAAGCAATTCAATTTATATAGTGATTTGGCTACTGCAATCTTGTGTATGTATTATCACCATATATATGAGTTGTAGATGCACAAAAAGTTTTTTTTTTTTTTTTTCTAAATATTTACTAATTAAATACTTACGGTAGAAAAACACACAGTTCTTATGGATCCCATCATTGTGTTATTATGGATATCCGATTTTTTTTCTAAATATTTACTAATTAAATATTGTGTTCTTATGGATCCCATCATTGTGTTATGTAGGTCTGTCGACGAGATATCAGCGATAGCCTAGCAAGGTAGCAGGGGTGTACCTAGGCTAGTAGATTGTGATCGGTAGAGGTGCAGGGGTGTACCTAGGCTAGTAGATTGTGATCGGTAGAGGTGTGCGCTAGGCGACTAACAAGACGTTAAGCAAGGCTAAAAAGGGCAAAACACAAGAGAGTTTACCTAGGTTCGGCCGCCGTGAGGGCGTAAAACCTACGTCCTGCTTATAGTTTGTATTTATATATGATCGTACAAGATAGATCGAGGTGATCTAAGTCGAGATTGAAGGGGGATCCCGCCCCACCTTATATAGTCCGGTAGACGAGGGGTCACATGTCTTGGTAAGCAATATGGTACAATATGATAGCCGCGTGCGTGTGCCGCATGCCTTCTCGTCCTGGGGCGGGCCTCCTTGGACGGTGCGGCCCATGTAGAGCCATGAGGGTATATGGATCAATATCCCCACAGGATCGCTCTCCAACAGCTTAGGTGTGTAGTTCGGCTCCTAGTTGTAGGTCGTTTTTTTTTTTTGCTTAGTGTAATAACCTTTGTTATATTCGGTGCCATCTAATAAGCCCTTCTTTGTGTTGGCAACTTTTTTTTGTTATTTTGTTCCCTTTTAATAAAATATATATGCTTAGCCATATTTGCCAAATTAAGAGAGTAATAAGGTTGAGATATAAAAAATCTGGTCTTTTTATCACATTTATAACTTGATTTATGCTGGACATTTACATACTTGATTTCGTTTAGTTAGTTTGAATAAAGAAATATTCGCTCTATCCACATTCATAAGCCATTTTTCTAACATTCAAAATTTATCCACAGATATAAGCATTTCTTCTCTAATTATAATGGTCTATACACCTACCATTTGTGGCATTACACGTATAGGGAGGAGCTAATTATAATTGTGTGATTGAGGGGCATATATCATTTTTTTTCTTGTCTTCCTTAATCTATCCTAAAAATTCTAGAAACATGTATATTTTTGGCCAAGATCAGTGTGGAAAATATAATTGCTACAGATTCAATTCATACATTATACATAGTTGATTATTCTCCTCTACCTTTTTTTTCTCTTTATATTGATATTTTTGACGTTTCCCACGATGCTCGTAAATATCTGCTTATGGAAATTTCTTTTTGTTGACAAAATCGTGTTTCCTTATACACCTATAGCTTGTTTCATGGTACACTTTCTGTTTAATCGACCATTTATCTTGTTTACATGTCCATTTCGTTCATTTAAAAGGCCATTTAGTCCAATAATGGATTAAAGATTGGTGATGATTTGTTTAGCAGTTAACATTTCAGAAAACGCTCCTTTACATTCATATAGAACTCAACCATCTTGCTTTGCACTTACATCCTTGTAGAATTTCATTATCACACCAACGCATGCGTTTTCTTGAGTCATATCTGTGTTATATGTTGCCCCTAGAACTGTTTGTTCAACCCCTGCATAATCTAACTTATTTCAGCTTTTTTAATTAGCTTAAATATATGCCCAAATGTCAACAAACAACTCATCAATTCATTATGAGCCAGATTAGAATATATTAGGACACTTACCTTATAATCAGCTCCCCTCGACCCCTACGAGTTGGATTATTCAATTGATTGATGATTGATGCTGGAGTAGGAAACTAACCCTTAATACAGGCATGTTGTACAACGTCATTGGACGCTCAAGAAACATAATCAACTCGAAGCATCTGTAAAAATCTATGGAAATACTGTAAAATCTCTCAAATATTAGCCTTAGAATTTGAATGCTAAATAGGGCAAAATATGATGTAATACGAGATAATGGAGACTAATTGATGGTTAGATCCTAATAGTACACAAGTGTAATAATGGGTTAACTGAACATGGGGAAACGTTGCTTCCATTTTGTGTGTACACACGTACACAAGCACACAAGGAACCAATGATCATCATCCAGTTCTCCTGGCTGTCTATGGGGCATTGGATCCAACGAACACGCACACGGCTATTGCTCATCTGTCCAAATGTCTCCATCCATCCATATATCGTCCCATCCATCTAGCTTGTAGCCTAGTGCTCGATTTTTTTTTCTTTTCCATTTTCTTATATTTACTATTAACCGCATGCAAACCCAGTATTCAGTCTGATAATAAATATACTTGTCCTAAGAATTTGTAAAGTATACCCAGTATTCATATTTGGAAATGTTTTCATATGATGTCAATTTTGAACCCTTTTATGTGTGTGTATGTGAACTGACAATACAAAAGAAAAGTAGAGTGCTAATGTAAAGCAAAGCTAGCTTGGCACATCAAGTAGCCGAGTGTAATAGAGATTATCAGTAGCCTAGCTTAGTTAGCTCCGCATATGAATGAATCTTTGGTTGTTTAGGCCCACCAACACCAATCCATGGAATGTTTTAGTTAGATTCCTCTATTCCCCAAATCACACGCACCACGATCCATCAGATAAAAGACAACTCCTCCCTGCCCTGCACACTCACTCACCCTTGCTGCTGCTGCTACCTTTCCCTCCCTCCCTTCCTTCCTAGAGAGAGAAAGCATCCACTTCTATCTCACACACACACAACCATCTCTCTCTCTTACACAATGCCTCTACTAGTAGCTAGCTAGGTAGGCTATGGCTGAGTAGGTAGTGGCAAGGTACTGTGTAGGAGTATAGCTGATGAGCTGCAGCAGCCCTCTCACACTGATTTTTGGCAGATGAGGATGTCCTGTCACGGAAGCTGCAGCTGCGAGAAGGCCAGATGCTGCTCCTGCTGGACGTCGTGCGCCCCTATTAAACCCGCCAGGAGATGAGATGCACGTCCTTCCACTCCACCCCCCTCATGCTCCTCGCCTGCCATCACCGCCGACTACGGCCGCCGCCGCTCCTCCGCGGGCTGAAGAAGAAGCAGCAGCAGCTCGGCCAGCTGGGCGGAACGACCACCCCCGTCGAAGCTATGCTCAGCTCACTCCACCACCACCACTCCTCCTCCTCCTCCGACACCGACAACAACAATGGCAGCAACAAGAACGGCAGCAGCAGCAACAGCGGCGGCGTCCTCGCCGCGGCGGTGCCGTCCGCGCGGGACCTCGTCCTGGCGTGCGCCGACCTGCTGCAGCGCGGGGACATCCAGGCCGCGCGCCGCGCCGCGGGGGTCCTCCTGTCCGCGGCGTCCCCGCGCGCCGACGCCGCCGACCGGCTCGCCTACCACTTCGCGCGCGCGCTCGCGCTCCGGGCGGATGTCAGGGCGGCCGCCGCCGCCGCCGCCGCGGGCCGCGTCGTCGCCCCGGGCTTGGTGGCCTCCGCCGTCGCGCGTCCGGCGTCGTCTGCCGCCTACCTCGCGTTCAACCAGATCGCGCCGTTCCTTCGCTTCGCGCACCTGACGGCGAACCAGGCCATCCTCGACGCCGTCGAGGGCGCGCGCCGGATCCACATCCTCGACCTGGACGCCGCGCACGGCGTGCAGTGGCCGCCTCTCCTGCAGGCGATCGCCGAACGCGCCGACCCGGCCGCGGGACCGCCCGAGGTGCGCATCACCGGCGCCGGCGCCGACCGCGACACCCTACTCCGCACCGGCAGCCGCCTCCGCGCCTTCGCCCGATCCATCCATCTCCCGTTCCACTTCACGCCGCTCCTGCTCTCCAGCGCGGCTACCCATCATCAGCAGCAGCAGGTCGCAAGCGCGAGCACGACGACGACGACGACGACATCGAGCGCAGCCACGAGCCTGGAGCTGCACCCGGACGAGACGCTGGCCGTGAACTGCGTCATGTTCTTGCACAAGCTTGGCGGGCACGACGAGCTTGCCGCCTTCTTGAAGTGGGTGAAGGCCATGGCCCCGCCGTGGTGACCGTCGCGGAGAGGGAGACAATCGGCGGGGGTTTCGACCGCATCGACGACCTGCCCCAGCGAGCCGCCGTAGCCATGGATCACTACTCGGCCGTGTTCGAGGCGCTCGAGGCGACTGTGCCGCCGGGGAGCCGGGAGCGGCTAGCGGTGGAGCAGGAGGTGCTCGGCAGGGAGATCGACGCCGCGCTGGGTCCCGCCGGTGGGAGGTGGTGGCGCGGACTCGAACGGTGGGGAGCCGCGGCGCGCGGCGCCGGATTCGCGGAGCGGCCGCTCAGCGCGTTCGCGGTGTCGCAGGCACGGCTGCTGCTGCGGCTGCACTACCCGTCGGAGGGCTACCTCGTGCAGGAGGCGCGCGGTGCGTGCTTTCTCGGGTGGCAGACGCGGCCGCTGCTGTCCGTGTCGGCGTGGCAGTAGCCGACCACCGGCACCGAGGACGACCCTTCTACCTGCTGCTGCGTGCAGTGCATGCGTTCATGCCATTGCCGGCGGCGACGACGACGGACTAGGGTTCGGCTCTCGCTCACTAGTCATCATCACCACCGCATCCGCATATATAGAGCTAGCGTATATATGAGCATTGCATTTTGTAGCAATAATATTGGTTGTTACTTGTTACGCGTACGTACTTAGCGAGATCTCATGGTGATTTTGGAGGATGAGTTTGTTGGGTTAATTGCAAGGAGGAAGAAACCCTAACCCTAGCTTGCATTGCTGTGGTTTAATATTGCTGTTAATCTTAGCAAGATCTCATGGTGATTTTAGTACTCTCATATCGATTTGAGGAGTGTTGAGTTCATATATAGCCTTAGCTTGCAACTTGCATGCATGGAATGGCGGCATTGGAGCAACTGAAGAGGTTGGTCTTTAGGCATGGTTAGGCTATAGCAATTATTTTCAACTTGCATGCTAAAATCGGCTTTGCTATTTTCAACTATATATATCTACACATTTCTTGTTTCATTTGTTTTTCGATTCTATATATATAGTTCTGCTAGTAGAGAGATTTTATTTGTCTAATATGTTGGAAACCTATTGCAATGTTATTATTATTTGTTAATTTTGATCTGATGTGAGAGATCTGGTAGTATATATATATTGCCCTTCTTCTCGATACATACTTATTAGAGAGAGGTTTTGTTTAAGATGGACGTGTGATCTTGAGAATGTCCTCTGACCGTTGTTCATTTTCTATTCATGTGTACAATAATTTATTTTATAAATCGGAGGAGGATCTTCTAGCTCCTAGCTCACTTGCATGGCCTCGTTATATAAACATTCCTGCACTTCACTTGCCTGTTGGCCGTTGTTTGTATTTATATCCAATCATGCGTGCTTTGTCTAGCACTAGCCATAAACTAATGGCCATTTTATTGGTAGTCTATTTGTGTGGGTGTAATCATCACTCCCGCGGTGTAGCAACTTGCAACAGGCCGGCCACAATATATATGTATATATGTGCATATATGTATACTACATAGATGCTAAGACAACCTAGTGTTTTTCTAATGGGCTCTTTGCAGGAAGAAAGTTGGTGTGTCTCCTCTCCTGCCCAGGGAGAAGGGGGTTTGAGTTCTTGTTTTCTGTGTTATGCCCCAGATATGCTGGTAAGCTGTCTTTGGGAGAGCATGGCAGTGGCATGATCCCATGCATCAATGCCAACCCTAATCCCTGCCCCCTGTCCCCTCAAACAAAATCATGGGATTTCTCAAAACCAGGCCACCCCTTTTGGTGGCCAGCTTGCTCCTACCCGGCCTTAATCCTTCCTCTTCTCTCTCTCTCTCTCCTGGTTATGTTCCCTCTCTGTTCTCTGCTCTCTGTGGAAAGGTTATTTCCTTTTGGAAGGGCCCATCTTCTTCTCTTGAATTCTTTTTCTCTCTCCATTACCTTGGGATCTTTGCATGCCGCATGGCTTCTTAATTTGTTCCTCAAAAAGAGAGAACCATGGTATGACCTACTTGCATTTGATTCCTTGGATGCTTGCTTAATTGTCTCTCATGCTTATATAATAAGTAGGTTAGATTGGTACCACTCCTCAAAGTTTATACCCACTACAGTTATGTTTGCATGTAGAAACTTGAGGAAATGGAAATTAACAGAATGATTGAAAACGACAGGTGCAATAAAAAATTGCAAGAGTTCTCAAAGCATCTCTGACCACTTTATCAATTTAGAATTTCGTTCTTGTTGAAAAAAAATAACATAATATAATTGCTTTCTTTTAGTGCGACTTTAGAGAATAATAATAATATAATGGAGGGTTTACCAGGGTTTCTAGACCCTAGATCCGTATCATTTTTAGCTTACCTTTGTTAGAAGCAAATCTTGTTGGTGCTCACAAGAGAATACAATTTTATTGTTTGCAAGCATAACTTTGTACTTCAAAACAGTTAGAGATTACTTTTTGGGCAGCACCAAATAATTAGTTTTATTAGCACCAGTCCATTGTGGTAGAGAAAGTAAGAAGAAAAACAAAGAGCGGAAGTATTATACATTTAAGACACATAGTTCCATAATATGCTTACTCTAGCTTCAAACTGTGTGTCATATACTTTTGTCACGCCGCCTATTTTTGAGCTTAAATATACCATGCATGCATGAACCTGATGATATATTACGAGTACAGTGTATATAAATGCCTTCTTTCTGCACTTTTAGTGACCCAAAATTTGTTTCACAGAAACTAATTAATACGAGAGGCAGATGTAAAATTTGGTATTCAGAGGCTTCACTTATTCTTGCCTACTTATTGTTAAACATTTTGAGGTTTAGATTCATTTCAGAATCATGGTGGATGTTTCTATCAGGTCACATATCAATATTCATTTCTTCAGTAAAAGAAAACTGGGAAAATATGCATGCTTTGCAGTTAGGTATTCACATATCTTTATTTTTACCTACACGATCGAGTGGGCATTTATTGTCACAGAATTTTGGAAGAAGGGGCAGTAGCTTATTTTTGCTGTTGTTTCTGCATTGCCAGGGTATCTTCACCTGCTTTTTGTTTGCAGGGACAGACATATCCTATTTTATACTACAACTAATATTAAAGACAAAAAATCATTCATTTTTTTTTTACTTCTCACAATGCCCTCATGCTATCTGTCCTATGATTTACTAGAACAACTCGCTTCCAACGATGGTACATAAAGATCCTTTCAAGACGCACGTGTCAACAAGCAACAGGATATATCTCTGAGACTGAGACAATCTTTGGATATATATACAACACACGAGCATATTTACTTAGTATATATATTATATATGCGGGGACTCATTTAAGGACTATATATGCATATTGGAGATCCCCTATGGATGTATATTTTAAAACCACATCGACCGTACCATAAATAAAAAGTTCAAACGTAACAAAGTCATCCCATATATATGCATTCCTAGCCTAGTAGCCTAGTAGATTAATTATTATAAATGAGGAAACACAACACCGCACACTCGCGTAAAAAGGAGTGGCTGGAATGAAAAAGCAAGCGTGTTCTTATCCTCGATCTGAAAAGAAGTAACAAGAAGAAAATGGATGTATGACAGGATGAAGCAATTCTGCTAGCTGTCGCATAGCAAACAGTTTCTTCATAGAATTGTCACTTGATCGGTGGATCATATGCATAGGCTTCGATAGATTATTCCCTGGATTTTTAGAGTTTTGCTGCATGCGGTGGATCAGAATTAACCTTCAACTCAACTTTTTACGATATGAGAGATGGAGATGATGTTATGGGACGTCGACTTCGTCAACGTCCAATGAATATATCTTTATCAACATATACCTTTGTAAGCTTCCTAAATGATTGTCATTCTTACTGTCTGGCTAGATGCATGGAGTAGTAGATAGATAGACATAGCACGACCGAGACATAGACGTAGCACGACCGAGCTCGATCGAGACACGGTTCATCATGAGGACATTTGGCATCTAGCTTATATGTTCAAGCTGGGCGAATGTTCTTCCCTCACTACTGGAATCAGGATCGTTGCTGAGCGCCCGAGCTGCTCGGCAAACGCTTGTATGCGCTTCGGCGAAGGCTTTTGCCGAGCACCGCGCTCGGCAAATCCCGCCGGGCAAAATTCCTGACGGCAAAGCCACTTCGCCGAGCGGGGGCACGCGCGTACTTTACGAAGCGCCAAATCACGCGCTCAGCAAAGTAAAGTCGCCGTTACGTCGGGCGCACCGTTAACGGTCCTTCTACCTTCTACCGTCACGGTTAGGTTCTTTGCCGAGCCCGAGAAAGGCAAATAGTTCTTGTGTTTCTGTTCATCAGAAATTAAAGCGAGATATTGGTCATAACTTTCGATTATATCCTTGCTTTCCTGAAGAAACCTTTTCATCTGCTGTCCATAGACTGACTGGAGCATCATTTCATCCTGAAGAATCTTCTGTTCAACGCAATTCAGATGCAAATTTGGCCACTTTTGTTTTTGCTTTGACGTCAAAAATCCGTTACGAATAAGCTAATGAACATGTAACGACATATAAAATGTTTCACCATATATAAAACCATATATCACTGACGTATTCCCTCTGTCCCATAGAGTTTGACGTTTTTGACTTTTGAACTTAATGTTTGACCATCCATCTTATTCAAAATATTTATGCAAATAATAAAATAAATTAATCAATATTTAAGTATCTTTATTGATAAAATAGGTCATAAAAAATAAATTATATTTATATAAAAATTTGAATAAAACAAATGATCGAATAAGATGACACGGAGTTCACGGTGATAAACTCAATGGGACGGAGGGAGTAAAATTTAAAGCCGGCCTCTGACCCACACAACATGCATCTTGCCGGCAAAATCATGCGTGCTACGGACAGGCTTATTAGGAGGATGCAGATGCAATTAGTTGCAGTTACGTACTCTGGCCTACATAGAGAGCAGCATATTGGACAGACAGAATTCCTTTTGCTTGTCAAGGAAACAGACGCAATCCACAGAGGTCGTCCGGCTTGGTTAAGGCTGCCAGATCATAAATTTTGCAGGCTACTGCCTTCTAGTACTAGTACTAGTACTAGAAGCTGTGATGCATGTCCGCCCTTGTCATTTGGCTGCCATCATGCATATGGCAGGCCGGGCAGCATATGCAGCTGACGACAGGCCATGGAAAAGAATAATGTGTGTGTTCTGTTTGGATTCTACATAAAACCGAAGGGATCAGCTATAGCATGCCCATTGCCCCGGTATCTCTTCTCTGCTGTGGTACGTACGGTGTCTTCTTCTACCAAGATCAGATTTTTCCTGCTGGAAAACTGAACTTCAGAGACGAGATGCCCATTGCCCCGGGTATCTCTTCTCTGCTGTGGTACGATAGTTTCAAAGTAACAGGTGTAGTAGGCCGACTAGGAGTATACAGTATGTGCTAGCTTATTGGACGTCAGCTAAGTATAAACATCATATGGGTGTGCTAGCATACTGTACCACACTACTTTTATTCAGGTGTTTTGGTTGTATGGTTTTCAGGGTGTGATGGGACATTACATGTGTAATGACATAATGTGGACACTGGACAGTACAGGCCGGCTCTCCTTGATTTCAGTAAGCAGCATCTACACCGATTTCAGAATACAAGGGTACTATAGGCTGCTTCATTTCTTTCCTCCACCGCAAGATAATTAATGAGTGCAAGGAAAGGGAAGCAATGCAACTGACTAAACCTGCTGCCTGAATGCCTGAATGGGCTGTGCAACAGCTATGCAGCCAACAGGATGGTACTCACAGCATTCACTGCAATGATAGGACGACAGGATCAGCACACATCATATGGAGTAGAGCAACTGTGCAGTAGACTTGCCAGATCTCTGATGATTGATTCCGCTAGATTTCTAGAGGAGCTAGCTACTTAGCAGCTCTCTACTAGCTACCTGCTTGGTGCTAGCATATCATTCACGTTTCCTTGCAGCACTGGGGAGCATCTGTACTGTACTGCTGGCAGTAGAATCTTCATACTCTTCTCTTATCCACAATCATGCACCCATGCTTGGTAGCTCTGGTGACTAGCTTAGCTCAGAGCGAAGCTCCATGAATGATGCAGTATACAGTAAGATGCATAGCAGCATTTGGGCACCAGTGATTCAGATTCAGTGGTAGTATGCTGCATTTATCTGTCAGCTAGTCTGCTTTGCATGCCTCAGTTTGGTGTTTGCAGGACACTCCAAATTAAATGAAGTCATCATGTGTCTACGTAGTAGGAATTTTAATCTCCACCAAAACCAAAAGGTACATATGTACGGGTATAGCTAACAGAAAATTGGATGATGATTTGGGTCCCATATATGCATCTTTGTCAAAAAGGCAGAGGTCAATCAATGCATGTATATGCATATGCACCGGAACAGAGCAAGATCTTGGCATCCATCATTTGATTTAAAAATAGCCCCGTAAGCCTCACATAGACGTCGTGTTTCATGCGGCGACGTGCATTCGTGGGTCGGTGATATCGAAATATATATATATATCGTAGACTGTTTTTGCTGTAACAACTTATAAGAACTTTTCCCATTGAAGGTTTAAGTGATATCGAAATATTATTTGCCGCCCTATGTCTGCATGCTACTCCTTTAGTTTCAAATTATAAGTTGTTCTAACTTTTTAAGATATAATTAAGCCATGGCAGAAGTGATTCTGTGGTTTAATTGAGCTCCTCTTGCTTTTAATTTCTACATGAGAAGTGATTCTGTGGTTGATGAGAGTAATTATATTTTATTATGGAACCAATATCTATGCATACTCCCTCCATATCATTATTAGAGAACGTTTTTGGAAAAGCTTTGGGTCAAACACTGAGAACATAAATCTTGAATAACTTTTAAGTCGTTAAGTTTAGAAATGTGAAAATCATATCAATAAATTTGTCTTGAAATTAATTTTTTTTAAAAATATACATATATAACTTTTCAAAAATATTTTTATGGAAAAGAGAAGTCAAAGTTGTGCCTTTGAGACCGTGTCATTGTTCTAAAAGTCTTCTAATAATGATACGGAGGGAGTATATACAAGTGTTTTTGTGTACATAGATAGTGAACAAGAGAAGTTGTACTATATTGTTAGTAGAGTTGCTCCCCTAGATTCATTCAGAAACAAAATCTGCACCCTAGAGTATCTCGTACATATCGAACTGTAACGGTAGGATAGGATTAAAGTCCTTAATATACCTTGATTAATTTATGTCTCTAACTCTAGGACTGTTTGAGATCCAAGCAACTAGGAAGATGATGTGGAGATGACATGGACAACTTGCATTACTGGAGATGATATGGATAGCTTGCATTAAAAGGTTAAAGGTTAGTGGGATATGATATGGCTATTAGAGGCACTACTACAGATTCTTTTTATCACTGCTGTAATCCAGTCCACCAAAAGTGATGAACCGTTTAGGCGCTGGGGGAAAATCAGAAAATCCATGGACTCGAAAGCAACACCGCAGAAGTGAAGATTTACATCACTATCGAGTAGTATCGTTCCCCCGTCAATGATCTTGATGGACACAGAGTTCAACGCCGAAGTTTGAAATAAGAACCGATAGTGATTTGAAGACCAAAGAATAGTAAATCAAACAATAGAAAAACAAAATTGACACATAGACGAATAAAAAACGATGGTTCACATAATAGATAATATTTTATAATTACATAAAAATACTAGCTAACTAATAAAAATAAAAGAAAGCGCCTACGCCGCCGCCGCCGCCGCCGCTTTAGGCCGGGCGCCAAGGCCCAGAGCCCTCGCCGGCCGCGGTGCGCCTCCCTCAACGCCCGCAGCTTGTCCGGTATCCCTCGGTAAGGATACGGGCAATGGCGTCGATCTTGTAGGCGTAGAAGTTGGCCTTCTCCTCCAAAGGGTTAGTCACCATTGGCAGGCCGACTTCTCCGGCCAGCCGGTAGAGCGTAACGGAGGGCATCGCGGGAGGCACGCCACGCACGAACTCAGATCTCCCGATGGGTGTGCATGCCGGCCATGGCGATCTTGTCGACTTGGCGGCCCACGAAGCCGAACAGGGGTTATGGAAAGAGATGTTAGCGGCCGAGATCGCCGTAATCGAGGGCGTACATATATATAGTAACAAGCCACGACATGCATGGAGCATTGATTGAGATCATTTTCCAAGGACGGCGCCATAAAAAGTCGGCTCCTCGACACTCAAACGGCGACCGCACAATCCAATGGTCGCCTCCTCGAAACTCAAAGGGCGACCGCCACGCATTTGTTCCGTTTTCTCCAATTGTCGGCCGCTTCCGTGGCAATCACGCGGCAATCGCGCGACCGGGTTGCGCCGCATTTGCAAGTGGTCGCTTCCTCATCCGCCCAATCGCGTTTCCCAAGGCACCCAATCCAGAGCCCCGGGTTCGATCCCCCACCGAACCAGTTTTTGATCATTTTTTCAAGAACGGTGCTCAAGTTTAGGATTTCAAATCTACTTTAAATGGTATTTTTTTAAAAATATCATAGATATTTATTTGATAGCATAGATATAAATGGTGCTCACAGGGCTAACGAAATCCAATGATATTTATTTGATAGCATAGATAGATACTTATCTAAAAGCACCATTGTTATTCTAAAACAAGGAATGGTTTAGATTATTTACATTGCTACAAGAACCACAAGTACCTTTAGAAGATGATGCCGACGGTAGAGGGAGGGAGAGAGGGAGGGAGGGAGGGAGAGACGAGAGATTGGAGACGAGAAACTTGTGCTACCCGTGGGTCGGAGCATGAACAAATGACACTCAACTTGTTGTAGCACGCCCACAAAGACTATCGAGCTATTTAAAGAATCAAACTTGTACCATCCAACGGATAGCTATCACATTTTTTTTTGACAACGGGAGTAGGAGTACATTAGCTGTCACGTTCACTTCGCGTGTTCACAGAGGCCTGTGAGAGCAGTGATATGTCACAGCGGTGCATGCATGGTGCTCACATGGAGAACCGTGTTGCCAATAGTATGAGATTATCACCTGTGGCAGCTTTAAGGAGCTCAACAAAAAAAATTCTTCCACAAGTGTTTGAAGGCTCTTGAGAAGTGCTTTCGAGATGCCAAGATGGACAAAAGCAAAGGTCAACGATAGGGTTTTTTTTGAGAATTGTGACATGATCTTAGTCTCGACCGTGAGGTTGTGTAGGGCTTCCATGGAATTTCCCTTTAACGAACAAGTAATGGTGTTGGAAGGTGAAAGAATCTGAATTGCTTCAAAAGAACGTTTCACTTCCATTAATCATTTCCTTTGACGGTTTAGCTCTAGGGAAGACTTCATTTGTTCTGTGGTTTTTGTTCCATGAGAGGTTCGAGGTATTACCATAATCCTTGAATTTAATCGGAACTCCGAAGGATGAATTTCCTTCGGTGTTCATGGTTCGGCGAGGTCTCAACAAATGATCCTAAGAATGGTAAAGGTACGGATTCGGCCTGATGAGGGCTTCTCAAAGCATGACAAGCCCCTTGTTTTGGAGGGGTTTTGGGTCTTATGATGGGAGAAGAATGCTTCTTTAGGATGTGATCAAGGATCTTCCTTTGTTCCGTTGTAGTTTTATGTGTAAATGACCCTCCAAACGGTCATATCAAGGCATAGGGCAGCGTCTATGTCAAGACCCGAGCAAAAGAGATGCAAAAGCACACTATCGGGTAATGAAAAGTTTGGGCCAGCATGTATTAGCTTTGAAAACCTAGCTCAGGTTGTACCTATGAACTCCTTTTCATTCTGCTCAAAATCGAGGATTGCCCTTGGTAGGGAGTTGATACGGGACATGGGGAAGAATGCAAGACAAAAATTGTCTTTAAATTCCTTCCAATCCCCATTCGCACTTCCTACATCATTAGCATACCATTGTTCTGCTCTCCCTATGAAGAAGAATGGAAACAAGTTCCACTTGAGAGTTTCATGTGCCATGCCAGGAACGCATAGGCATGAACATATCTCCTCAAAAACTTGCAGGTCGCTAAAAGGATCTTCATTAACAAACCTTGAGAAGGGTTGTGCCCGAACAAAGGCTTTTAAAGTCAGGTGGAGTTCATCACCGAATGAAAGTTTTGATTTTGAAAAAGATGGTTGGTCTGTGAACCCCCCTTTGATTTTTTTTCTAAAAGATACGAGGACGAACAAGGTTCGAAGATGATAGCAACCATTCCCTGGCAACGGCATCAGAAAGCTTGTTGGTATTTCTTAGTGTAAGCAGAATATTCTGCAAGAACACGGAATTACCGTTGTAGCCTTCACCCAGAAGTATTTAGGGTCGTATTTCCACAGAGAATAGAGGTATACTCTTCTAGCTAATTCGTCCAAGGACAACACAAGGTTAGAGATGGAAGGATAAAGATGGATTCCTATAGCTCTTATGTCTTAAGGATAGCCGATACTTTACTTCTACTTGCTCACTTCAAGCCGGACGTGGAGAGTACGAGGGGCGAGCGAGGGGTTGTCACCAC